>SWBT01000390.1:0-179253 GCA_005298045.1 Pleurotus ostreatoroseus
GGCCTCAATTTCCGAAGCAGTGGTAAGGGGTACAAGCCGAGAAGCCGGAGAGCGTCAACCTTAATCTAGAGGAAAATCTAGTCTGTAACGCTCTCTAAAGGCCTACGGGAAGGCGTCCAATATGATTACGCTTGTTCACGCATGCAAGATGACTGATATAGCGTCTCAGACAAGTAGACGTGAACATAGACTGGACGTTGTACACTTCCTTCGCACCCCCCAAAGCGCACCTAGTTAGTATACTCCATCACTGGCACGATAATGCAGTTTTGCATCGTCACCGTTGCTCTCTTCGCGTTGGCTAACTTGGTAGCTGCAATGCCGGCCCCTAGTAAGCGTCTCCCAGAGCCGATTATTAGAAACATACCGCTCATAAATACTGCCGTAGATATTGTTCGTGGAGAGAAGTTAGAACGCCTTCGATGCTAGAGAGATTCAGATCGCTCGTGATGGTGAGCAAATCGCTTGTATTGAGCCAGCAACCCCCACTTACGGTAGTTCAAGACGCGAAGGCTGTCGATGATGGTGGCAACTAGGCCTGAAGGCATACAGAATGCAATGGGGTTTTGATTATAGCAGCGGCTTGTATGCTTCATCTTGGGCATTTCACATGCGGAATAATGATTCTTCGAGCTCTAATGCACACGTCAGTAGACAAGACGGTGGTACAAATGACAGTCACTTGCCACTGGTGTTTGCTCAACGTTTATATCTAGCTGCATACGTATCCCGTGAGCGAGGTCAGGTCGTATTTCCAGTTCCTCCAAGTCATGAAGCACAGCCAGCCTTTACCCTCAAACACTACAAACATGCAATTCCGCGTCATCGCTGCTACTCTTCTCATGCTTGCTGCCTTCGTCGTCGCCGTGCCGACCAACAGTAAGTATTTCAAAGGTCAAGTCTTGGAAAGATACCATTTATGTATCGATATAATGGTCGATAGCGAGCTGGTGAAGCTCCAATCGTAAACAGTTCATAGAGAGCTTGTAAGCGCTGATTCAAAGTTCGGTTTGAAACTCCGCCCTTCGGGAGGCTTCAGAGCATTGACGCCGCTCTTCCGATATAACTTATCCCTGCTTGCCCGAAGCAGTGAGGAAGACAGTCAAAAAAATAGCAACGATCGCCCATGAGTATACTCTTAACCATCTGACTTACGGACTTGCGGCTTGCCAATGATGGTGCGCCCAGTCCGAGGGACAAGGTCGGGGCTCCATGTGCTTGCTTGCATCTTTGGGGGCACTGCCGAACACAGTAGAGAAGCGGTACTTTTTTGAGGGCGAGACATGGGCTTGCTGGACGGAACAGACGCTACGTCTTTGTCTGCATGGAAGACCGGTGTACTAGGAAGTGGTCCTTCTCGATATACCAAACGCGAAATATGATTCTGCGAACTCTAGCGCACATCAGCAGCACAAGATGGTTGGACAGACTGAACAAGAGCTCGGATCTTGCTGAAGTAACTGAAGACTTGTTAGCTCCTGCTAGGCGTGCAGGCGTGTGCGTTTGTAATGACTTCCCAATTTTGGGACGCTCTCCAGAAAGTCGCTCGTCACCTCAAAGGCGCGTGTACAGTCGATTGTGTGGGCATTGAAGGACGCTCATATTCACGGAGTGTAATCAAAGAGAGGCAAGACATATGAGGGACAGATATGTCTTCGTGCAAAATAGCATCATCCCAATACATGAACGGAAGCATCGAACTCATACTTAAGACGATGCTCCCGCGTCCAGACTTCGATGGGCTCCCATTTCTTGCAGGTGTGCGGAATATCGAAACTGATGAGGGACTGTTGCTGCTCCTCGTCCCATTGCCAAACGATAGGGCTGCCGATGGCAACTTGAGCATTGGGCGCAGGTGAGAGGAAACTTGGTACCCGTACCTTATATCCGCATTGCACATGATGGCCTGCCGGATGGTGTTGAGGCAGTGTCCTGCATGGTTGAGTATGCCTTGTTCGTGTAGACCGTTGAGCGTGCCCGTCACAGGATTGGCATAGTAGTCCTTGTGTATGATTTTCCTTAGGGTGTTCTGAAAGCACGGGTGAAGTTGTGTCAGGTGTATTCCTGCAAATGGTAGTAGGAGAACCTACCAAGCAATGCAGATGATGGAGCACGGTGGGCAGCATGAGATATTGGCTAGGGTCCGCAGGAATAGGTACTGTCTTGTTTGGAAGACGTTCAGCTTCGGTCCGGCTGATCTGTGTCATCCCCAGATCTGGAGGTCGAATGTAAGCGAGGACCGCGCTGTGATGAGGGCCGTGCGTACCGTTATATAAGGCGCTCCATGCACGGTCAACTTCGTCGGAAGGATCGCTGCTGTAAATACTAGTAGACCTGTCGATGACTTCCTCGAAGAATCGAGTCTCGTATTCGACCACGTCCTGGAGAGGTGCTTGACCGCAAATCAGGACATCGTCGCAAAATAATTTAGACCCGAGAGTACCTACAATACGTGAGGTGTCCGCATTTCATACCGTCCAATTGACACGGCGGCGTATATCTTCGAGATGTCGAGAGGAAGAGTGCGAAGATGAGGAGGCTTTCCGCTACGATGACTGCGAGCATCACTCGATACTTTGTCGAACGGGATCGCGCAATCTTGACGTCGGTACCCAGCTCCTCGTCAGCTGAGGAGCCGTTTGGGAGGAGGCTATATTGACTTTCGTCAGGTAATCCCATGAGAGTGTAAGTCACTGCCAGAGGAGCAAAGTAAGGGGGGATGAGTGATTCACCAGGGAGCGTACTCTCAAATACCCGTTAAGTCATTCATCATGAATTCCTGCTAGATCAACGCTCATTCCATGAGGTGCTGTCGACGCCGTATGTTCATCTGACCATTTTTCCCTCAGAGTCCCGTTGACCGTGCCCACCAGAGGCTAGCGTTAGAATGAGCGTATCGCAAAAAAAAAACCCATGTTCCTCCGTCGCTGTAGACGCCATGACATATGGAGCTGTACCGCGCACTCGCGTATAATGCCGTGCGCTTTGACCGAGGAGCTTCACACGCCTCACCGTCGCCCGGATATCGGATGAGCTGCTGGAAGCAAGTGAGACCTAGAGCAGGCATAGTTTAGCTGAGAAGTAGATGAGTTGCTGATGCGCACGTCCGCTCGGATTGATCCTCTAGGTCACGCTGGCGGATAGGGCTCCTTACTGACGTTTTTACGAACGGCTTGGCGAGCGCATGCGCCAACTTGCTAGCGAGTCCGCCAGCATGCTCGTTATCGCGAATAGTGAAAGCGAACGCCTTGAAATAAAGAAGAAAGAAACAAATAAGTTGGAAAATTAGCGACGTTCTGTGCAAGATAAAAAGGCCGAAGAGAGGGACTGAACATCTCAGGCTCCCTCCTCTCCAGCTCTCGCTAAGAAGAAAACGCACCTCGCTCGTACTTTCAACCATCGCAGTCATGCAATTCCGCGCCATCACCGCTACCCTCCTCGCACTTGCTGCCTTCGTGGCGGCGATGCCGGCCAACAGTGAGTGTCTTTCAGGACAGTGACCTAATGCACTTCATTGACATACACTGGCGTAGACGTTTTCCGTGGCGAGAACGCACTGGCTGCCAGAGATACTGCGGCTAATGTTGCTCGTGACGGTGAGCAGAGTACTGTTATAATCAAGAGGCTATTACTGACTGTCGTCAAAGACCTCGTCGATGAGGCCCTGGCCATCTACTACAGTGACTAGGCTGGAGTAACGTGTGGTTTTCGACGGAGATATGGCGGTATCGGAGGAGTCGAAGCAGACGAATTGTACCATTATTGATATGACATACACCATGAAGCGATTTGTTGAGCTCTGACGCGCAAATTAGTAAGAAAAACGACGACGAACAGTAGCGATTGCTTACAGAAACGCTCTTCAAGAAGCTGATTGTCGAATCCAACATATATTCTGGTCAGATACGCACCACAATCAGTTTGGAGTATCCGACCGTTCCGGTTATTGCTTGGTCAAGCTGTAGTTTTGTACGGTGCGACCTCAGCAGCAACATTTCCACGTCGGTATTTTTCTGCTTTTCTATCTTGACAGTAATGCCATCATCGTTTTTAGTTTCGTAGATATATGCTTCTGTACGGACGGCATTCAACTCATCATGATTTGAAACGTTATTGGACTACACTTACACATGTCAGAAACTGAGGATTTCCAGTGGAAATAAGATGGTTTTTCGAGCTTATATGTTTGCTACAGCTCGCATACACGTATCGATATCAAGCTATACCAAACCACCAGTAGATGTCGTGTAGATGATAGTGACGGAGGCCCACTGGCAGTAGAGCGCTAGGCTCGTTCCCAGCCATTACGGTTCAAACTCCGACGAGTCTTATTGTAACGTTGCCCGTAGACTCGTAAAACCAGTCGTTCTAGCGTCTTGCCGGTTTCGCTGCCGCCATCACAGGGATCAGCGGCAAGAGCGATGGCATCAGCGGAGAGGAGGGCGGACATCGAAACCAGGCAAGTCGCTAGAACGACTGGGCAAATTGGACGCGGTTTTGTATACCCCCTTAAGCGCTGGAGCCCTTAGGAAACCCGCGTGACGACGAGCAAGACAATATCGACGATGACGGCGATACGATCAAAGTTGACCAGTAGACATTAATAAATTTTTGGTACATTTATGTACATACATGCAGGAAATCAAGTCGAATAGAGTATATCGAACGGAACGCAGCTAGCTTCCTCGATTTTCGTCGGGAAAGAGTGGTTGGGGTACAAAACCTGGAATAGCGTAGTGATCAGGCACTTCTTCGAAAGTTTCTTAATAGATGTTTGGTTTCATCACCTAAGATGAGCCAGAATACAGAAAATCTCGATGTCAGCAGCAAACACTGGGTGTCAGGACGAAAAATTGGCTTACCTCCGGATTGAGCACCCTCACAGCGAGCGTCCCAGGTCTTTCTGCGAGAGGGTGTTAATAACACTTTGGTTTATCCATCCTATGAAGGTATGATTCCGCACATAGATCACGCTTCAGTCTTAAAATGGGCGCAAGGGGCGGAAAATTGACTCACCAGTGATTTTGGCCATAGATAGGTGCACTATAGCACAACCACGCGTACGCTCGACTCGCAAACGCGCGCAGGAGCGTTTCAATACGACTTGAACTAAATAATCAAGCAATTAGCCTACAAAGTAAGTCTGACATACCGCTGTCCATAGGAAAACCGAGGGATTTCGGCCCTCGCCCGCGAAAGACTTCCGTAACCTGCGGGTTTACACTCTGATTTCAGTAAAAATGTGACATATGAGACTTACTCACGCTCATAAACCATTTCGCTATTAATGACTTGATGAAAGAACCGACTGTTGAGACGCAATGTTGAAATTCAGTCGAGCGACATGGTGGTCGCTTCCTAAGGGCTTCAGCGCTTAGGGGGGTATACAAAACCGCGTCCAATTTGCCCAGCCGTTCCTTTCACGCGTCAGCGGAGTTTGAAAGGAACGGCTGGTTCCACGAGCCTACGTTGCCCGGTTCCATAGTCCGCCTGATCCCACCTACCAAAAACGGGCGGAAAGCGGGCACGCGCTTGAACGACTGGCTGACGAGTCTGGTAGAGCGCGCTTGTGAGCTAAATCATTTTAAACTCCGATCTTCGGGAATGCCCGAGGACTCGTCTGGAGCCGGTCCGCTCTTCCTTCATGTTGCCGACTATTCCGCATGCTCAGAAGATATGTCGTAGCTCAAATCGGATCGAACATGACGCGTAACGTTCAACAATGCTTGGAAATCATACTTTGTGACAAGGCATCACTTCTGGGCTACTACGATGACAAGGCTACGGGTCATGGGTTAAGAAATGTACAAGGTCCCAATATCAATACTTCCTCATGTCACCCGTACTTTCGCTGACGAGAATTCGCAATATCCAGTAATCATATTCATATCACAATCTATATCGTTTTGTGACGGTCATCGATGTGACGGGAGTAGCATAGTCAAGAAAATACACTACTCCAGCCATATCGTATGCTGCACCTCCAATGCTGCAGAGGTTAGGCATGCATAGGTATGCACGCTTCTAGCCGCGTACGTGCGCCTGTGTTTTAATAACGGCCGATCTGATGCCAAACGTCGTGATTTTTTCCTTGTAAGCTTCCACCTACCGCCTATATGCGACGTCTGCGTTGTAGTTTATTGGTTATGATATAGAGAATCGGTCTCTGTCATTGGGATTATTTGATCAGTGAGTTCATGAAATATATACCGTCGTAGGATGCGCGAAAGATACTTTGCACAGACGAATCGCTGATATTTGCCCACGAGGGATTAATTTCCGTTCGGCCTATTCGAATCAAATAGAATTCAGAGTGCCAAGTTGAGTTTCATTCCGTTAGAACGTCAATTCTTCGTGGCTTACATTGGTGACAGTCAACTGCATGCTTGCAGGCTGTCTACGTGCCACTAAATCCTATCCACCGTGACAATGGCATGTCCGTCTGCCTCTTCATGGGAGGCGCATGGCACTATCAATATATAAGTTGAGCATGGCGGTAAGCAACAATCGCCCAATATAATCCTTGTTGAGTGCCGTTCAAGATGATATTTTTCCAGTTCTTAATTGAGTATTTTATAGATCGTTGCTTTAGGCAGATTTTACTGACTTTGCTCTGCTTACTAGATTGACAACCCTGTTCTACATGGGGCTGATACCCACTGTGCTTCTGGCTCTGCAAAGCAGGTCACAACCCGCACTACCCTCCGACCTCCAAGCTGTCGCAATTCAATGGGCAAACCCTACTGACGTGTTAACAGTGCTTATGATCATTGGCGGCGACATCGTGCAACGTGCGCTTGCGTCTATGGCAGGGTCTCGTAGTGGAATCCCATTCGTACCTGTCGCCTATTCTTTTGGTTGGGTATCGTATTCGTTTTCCGCCATCCTCGCTGCAGTCGGAGAATGCCGTCTTCTTCCAGGCCCCGACTACGAATGTCTTGTCATCAGCCCTCGACGAAAGTATAATAGCCAGAACCGCTCCTACCTCCTCGGTCGACTCCTCCGTGATCATGAAGTCCGAGAGGAGGGCTGCCCTCTTGTTGTAGAGTTCTTCAACACGATCCCTTCAACAAGAGCCGGACAACCCGAGGCCGATTGGCTCTACATTTTCAGCGTCTTCGTCATTATAAGCCAACTCATCTTATCCATCGTTCCTATCATCATTCATCAACACTACACGATATTTATCCTCACTCTGGGAGGGACTATACTTGCACTCCTCACAGCCGCCCTGCCGCAGTGGGAAAGAGAGAAATGGACTGCAAGAGAGACATCGCGATCGAGGAGAAGTGTCGTATGCTTGACGTCAGGAAATTTCGCTCTTCCCTACGTTATGGTCATAGTCAGTGACCCGGGCTGTGGCCTTCAAATAGAAGACCTTGCTGCAGGAGGGCCCCAGCCCAGCGCTTGGACCAGCGTCGCCGTGATAGCTTTTGCAGTACTGTGGTTTGTCCACTTGATCACTGCTCAAGGGTTGACCACCGGCCCTTGGTTCTTCCTCGCTATCGGTGCGCTCGGCATGATTCAAAACGCCATCGCAGCCGGTGCAAAACGTTCATGCGGTGCACTGGGCTTTCATCTTGAGCGCAAACATCTGATCCGTGCTCGCAAGATTTTCACGGTTTTGCAAATAGCAGAGGAAAGGGAACCTTTCGTTGGTCTGTCGCTTCTGCCCATATACTTTCCAGGGGGGCTTCTACCTGAGGAAATCGCTTGGCGCAATGATCGAATGGCTCAGCTAGCTCAGGCCGGAGATCCTCCGTCCGACATGAAGCAAGCAATTCTCTACGAGACGGGTAGATAGCCCCCCTAGGGAAGCACACTGTGCCTGACGTTGAACGCGCTATGTATCACAGAGATCTGGCACCCCCCCCCCTCCTTGCGTCCACGAGCTCGTGTTCGGACTTCTCGACCGCATTTCTGCCTCGCATTATCACCACATTTTACGTTTGTTCGTCTTAGAAGTCTCGATTCGAGCTCATAATAGCATTGAATTACTACAAGATGTCGTACGCTGCATGTAGTCTACGTAGACAACATACTCCAGCCCCACCATGACTTTATTACCGCTCATATCCTTGCTGTTGATACATTTCCTCCATGGCCATATGACTATTCCAGTTAAGTATGCAATAAATAGCTTGAGCCTCGACGGCTTTTACATCTACATGAGATCGGATGCCTCAGGCTTCAATGCTCTACTATATGTTGAACGTAGGCATTTCGATCGGGTATCGTCTTTCACGCGAAGGACTGCGCACAGGGAAGAGTGTGTACATTCGATGATATTAAAGCAGGCGAACGATTTGTTTCCTTCTCGATATCGAAGTTGTCGTAAGATGGCTAATTATTACGCAACGGAAAAGGAATAGGAATGGCTGTGCCATATATAGAGGTGGTGTGGTAATAAAGTTATCGTGCTGGGGCATGTATGCCCTCTAAGGACGCTGAGAGTGTGGATATCCTATAGAACACAAAGATGGGGCTAATACGCTAGGAAGAAACTCAGGGCCGAGATGAAAAGATCAAGCATGGCGATACGCGATACATGAAAGACGTGTGGGCCACACGATAATAAGCTGCATGGCATCTCAACACATTGAGCTCAACGCCTAACGACGCCAGAACCCCGGAAAAATATGTCCCTGATCGCGCGTGCGAGTGTAGAGCGGGGTGGCGGCGTGTTCTGCGAGACGTGCGTAAGGAGGGGGTGCTATTTCTCCACAATGAACGGCACATAGGCCGGCATCAGAGTGCCTGTTAGGTGATGTTGCCGGCTCGCTGCAGGGAATCGCGCGCTCCATGTCTACCGACGCCCGTTCGCATACTGCGGCACTAGTAATATTGTCTGCAGGAGGCTCGCTGGCTAATTGAGCCTTGCGAGCATCGCGCCAAATCAACTCGTCGGAGCGGAGTTGACCTGGGAAGAATAGGGGAAGAAGCGAGAGACCAACGTGGGGTTCGGTATCCTCTGCTATTTGCAAAGCCTTGAACACTTTCTCGGCGGAGAACGACCGTTTGTCGTCGCGCTGGAGATGAAAGCCGAGCGCACCACACGAGCGTTTCGCACCAGCTGCGACCGCGTTTTGAACCATGCCGAGAGCACCGATAGCGAGCGAGAACCAGGAGTCGTTCGTCAGCCCTTGGACAGTGATCAAGTGGACGATCCACAGTATCGCAAGCGCTATCACGGCGACGCTTGTCCAAACGCTGGGATTGTGCCGGCCTGCGGCGAGATCTTCTAGTTTAAGTCCACAGCCGTCGCTGACTATGACCATAACGTAGTTGGAGCCGTTTCCTGCCGTCAAACACACGACGCTTCGCGTGTTCGGAGATGCCTCTCGCGCGGCCCATTTCTCCTCTTTCCATTGCGGCAGGGCGGCTGTGAGGAGGGCAAGTATGGTCCCCCCGAGTGTGAGGATAAATATTGTGTAGTGCTGGTGAATGATGATGGGCAGAATCGAGAGTAAGAGTTGAGATGCGATGATGAAGATGCTGAACGCGTAGACCCAGTCTGCGCTAGAGTATCCTGCTCGTTTTGAAGGTATGGTGTTGAAGAATTCTACAACGAGACCTGTTTCCTGCTTTCGGACTTCGTGATCACGAAGGAGTCGACCGAGGGGGAAGGAGCGATTCCGGCGGTGGTACCCGCTACGAGCGTTGACAACAACACAGTCATAGTCGGGGGCTGGAAGGAGACGGCGGTCTCCGATTGCAGAGAGGATGGCAGAGAAGGAATACGACACCCAACCAAAGGAGTACGCTACGGGTACTAATGGGAAGCCGCCTCGGGAACCTGCCATGGAGGCAAGCGCACGTTGAACAATGTCGCCGCCGATGATCATGAGCACCGTCAATACATCGGTAGGATTGGCCCATTGTACTGCAGCTGCTTGGAAATCGGAGGGTGTTGCCACTTGTGACTTGCTCAGCAAAGCTAGCAGTGCAGTGGGCAGCGGTGCCATGGGGAGGTTCTGGCGACGGACGCAGTTATAGGGACGAGAGGAATCAATAGATTTCGCGGTCCGTGTCACGTCCGAGTATCAAACCGCTGAGAGAGCTGTTTCGACGGCCACAAGCTCAACAGTTGAGGTCTGTAATCAATGATGAGCCCGCTGTTACACACGTCGGGGCAAATACGTACTTTTGCGCAACATTCAAGCAGCACAAACAGTGACCCAGAAGCAAGAGAGAGTTCATATATGATCGATGTCAGTCCGTGATTTATATGCAGGGTCTTGGACAACGCACCAGTGATAAGTCGACTGATCTTGCATGCAACGATATCGATATCGTCATGCGCCTCGCATGCAGGAGACGCATGCCGTCCGCATGTCGTACATGAGGAGAACGCAATGTTGAGCGGCCCCATAATGCTCGATGTATATTGATCGGCGTGCAGATCACAACAACAATGCACCCACCAAAAACAGCCGAAGTGAAAAGACCTGCACAGGTTGCATGCGTTCTCGGATCGGATTTTCCGGGAAGGAATACTGACCCGTATTCATTTGCGGGTGGCCGCAATGGATTTCACGGAAGTGCACTGTGATCCGGCAGAAAGCTCTAGGTGTGAAAGGTCGAGGTTGTGGCGGCGATGTTCAGTATGCAATGGCAAAGGCGCTCCACCTCAACATCGATCTCTTCATATGAGACTGGATTGGGTGGAGATCTGATGCGAGACGAGGCTTGGCTATCCAGTCGAAGATCGATGCTACCAAGTACTTACAGCGTGAACGTCCAATGGAGAACACGAGGTTGTCAACCTCGTGCCGATCTCTCTATTGGTTAGATTATATGTTGATATACAAATAATATCTGCTGGGGTCTGCTCCTTAGTCCGATATGGTGTAACGGCTAACATTACCGCCTTTCATCGAGATGGTCGCGGTAGCTCGGGGTTCGATTCCCCGTATCGGAGATTTTTTCTTTTTGTTCTTTTTCATGATTTCTTCTTGTTGCGTTCTCTGATGAAAAAGCACCACAAAAATTGAACCTGTAGCAGGAAAAACTAGTCCTCTAACGGTATATTATCATAGACAAGCCGCAATCCATCACATAGCTTAGATGAGAATGATAACTTTTGCCTGGACGGGAGCATGGGCATGCAATAGACTAGGTTTATGCACGCGATAATCAAGTTTCAAAATATATAGAGCTCCGCAAAAAACATCGAACATAGTACAACACACAAAGTCCAAATCAATCACAAAGGTCCCAGGAAGCACTACACAAAACGACCGAATTTCTCAAGGAGGGTGAAGGCTATAAATGAGTGACAGCTAGAGCAACAACTATCCAAGAAATTCCGTAAATTCTGCTGTCGATATTGTCACTATATTTGTAGTAAATTGTGTCCTGATAGTCCACAGTCTCTACACACCAGGGACGGTAAAGTCGGGGAAGTCTGGCCAATTTCCAAGTTCCGCGGGGTCACCGCCCAATCGGATCCATTTGGAGAACGAGGGGGTGGGACCATCGAGGATGAAGAGCTGGTGCCAGGCCGGTGGGGCGATGAAATTGTTGGGAGGTGCTATGATCGTGCACACGTCGCCGTCACAGGTGAACTCGGGGAACAGCGTCCGCGCACCCATCGCGTTACCGTGCGTCGATGATGTAGCTACGCGTGGTGACAGTCAACAAAGGCCAATGAGATGAAAAAGACGACGCACCGGCGATCATCGAAACTCGCATCGTGGAGGTATTGCCATGGAAAAGGTTAACGGAAATATCGTACTTGCCGCCGTATTGCCATTCGGTTTCCGTGATGGTAAAGTTTGGCTGAGTACGGTTTTGGTTGAGGTATGGTGGAATATACACTTCGACACGGAATTCTTCAGGGAATATTTGGACGCCGGTTGGGTTCGGATCGCTACCACTGATTAAGACGCGACCGTCATAGAGAAGCTGTACATAGCCGTGAGTCGTATTGTCAGAGGGTCAAGGGAAGGACGCTTACTGTAGCCTCTGAGTGGTACAAGCGAGCGACGATAGTGTTATTTAGGATGGAAATGCGTTGACCGAGCGGTTGCCTCGGATCGTACAAGAGGGCATTGAGATTGGGCTCGCTCGCAAGGCCGAAACCCGCAACGCCTTGTTGCCCGCCGTTTACAATTAGGTAAGTTCCATCAGGTAGGGGAGCCTGTATTGACGCAAACATGATGAACCCTATCGAAGCGGCTGTGAGTTTAAAATGCACGTACCATACATGGCATCACACGCTTAGATGGCTACAAAAAAGCACCATCGTAAGTAAAGGGATAAAGTTTAGACACGGGTTATTGCGGCGGGCTCACCATCCGCTCAATCACCCATGTCGAATTCGCGACATCGGGCTGCATGGATACACAGTTGTCCAGTGCGGTACCGAAATTTGAGCCACCACAGACGAGGAGCGTCGCCGGCTCAGTGTAGGGCGCATGCATGGGGAGAAGCATCGCTGATCCTTCCATCGGGTACGTGCGTCCAGCCAAGAAGCTTGTGACGGATCCAGGCATGTTAGGCAGCACCTTCACCGTCTCAAAGGTCTTCTGGTCCAGGAGACGTGCCTCGTTGTAGTACCCTATTAATGACATCGTGGGAAGAAGGTAAGCGAATAGGCTGTGAGATAGAAAGAAGACACGCACCAACGAAAAGCCGGCCACTTGGCAGAATGTCGAGGAATGGGTACAGGTTGTTAGGGTCCGTGCGATTCAGGTAATCCAGGAACATCCAAGTTGGGCCGCCCGCGGGCGTCGGGAGAATTTCTAGGCTGGGAGAAGGCGATCCATTGCTTCCGACCTCACCTCCCATAACGAGAACCGAGCCGTTAGACAAAACAAGCGCACTTGGATACCAGCGTTGTTGCTTGCAGAGTCATGAGACGAGTAATGCACTTGTATAAAGGCCAGGGGCGTACCTGTAACTTGAGCTCATTAAAGTTCTCCTGCCAATCGTGGGTTCCGTTCACGCCAGCAGAACCATCGGGCCAGTACAATCTGACTCCTTGTGTGCTGTCGTCGCTCCATCCACCGATGTTGAGTTGACGAGCACCCTTGTCGGGAAGGACAATTGCAGCAGAGCAAAATACGTCGGTCTTGACATGCATCGTACGCCAAGCAAGTGTGAAGTTGTTTACCAGCGTCAAGTCTAATTCATACGCGCCAGTGGAGTTGTGGAATTCGCTGGTACCCCATTTCTCGAGGAACGCGACCTTGTTGTTGATACCCAAAGTAGCAAGAAGAGGTACAACCACGCCGCCTATCAGGAACTACACATAGTTTGAAGACTCGTCAAATAACATTCGCATATAAGAAGTAGGAAACATGCCTCGTAGCGACCAATGTTCTCGGGGTTGTGCCATAGATTCATGGTCCCATTCCAAGCGTAATACTGATGACATATTCAAGATATGAAACAGATGAGACTGAAACTGGCTTACTTGAAGTCGCTGAACACCACCACAGTTATGTATAAGGTCGCCCGTACAAGGGATGGAGCAGGCGGAGTCGGAGTCGAATCCCGGACTGTTCTCTTGAACGTCTGAGAGATCGCCGCAGTCTTTCGAAGCGTTTTGTCAGGATCATGCCATCTACTAAAAACTAATACTTACAGCATTCATCTCCAAATTCAACGCCAGCAGCTGGGTAGCCAAAAAGCGCGCATTGATTCAGGCACGCCTCGACCGTGTTGTTGTCCGTGTTGATGATTTGGTTAGGGAAGACGCGGTTAGGATCCAAATCCCTTATAGGAAGAAAGTTGGTATTGCACGTAGACTGTGCTTGGGTTGCATCTACTTACTTAAGACATCCTTGGTAAGTCCACAAGCCTGGAAGACTGGTGTTCTGAATAGTGGGCACAGGCAACGCGGTGATGTTCGGACTTGCAGAGTAAACCTTGAATAGAAGCGTCAAAGTCAAATCACAGCGGTGATTACGGAGAAGGCGTACCGAGAGTAAAGAGGGACCTCCGCACGCTTCGCTGCAAAGTAAATCCGTAAATGTTCGACGAATACTATTAAGAACTCGACTCACGTTGCGTTCCCACCGCATCCCATGTCACAGACTGAGTCACTGGCAGCGATGACAGCGCCATTGATCAGCTCATCTCCACAGAAGCACTGGACTGCAGCCCAATGTACGTGAGAAACATGAGGCTTATGAGGACCTCAGCGGAAACAGACCTGAAAATTCAAGACCAGCAATTGTGAAATTCATCGAGGCACAGCTATCGATGCAGGATTCGACAGTGACGTTCTGATTGTCATCTAGCTCTGTGTTGAAGATGCGTCCGAAAGCATTGTCCCTAGACAAAGAATGTTACTGGCGAATGGCTCGCGAGAAAAAGGATTCTTACACCCAACAGCCGTCATATGTCCAATTATCCGGAAGTCCGGAAGTCACTGGGAATACTGGGGCTTGTCCTGGTGGTGGAGGATTCGTGACAGGGCCGTGTGGTAAAACGCCTGTGAAGTTATACACCTAATTGTACAAGGTTAGCCGAATGTGTGACAACTGCACAGCTCGGGCCACTCACATTGAGTCTGTTCGGACCACCGCAGAACTCAGACATATTTCCAACGCAAGGCATGTCACAGTCGGCTGGAGATGCGGGAGCCCCTCCATTGGAGAAGTCTAGACCACAGAAACATTGATCGGCGAATTCGGTACCAGCCAAAGGATATCCAGCGTTGAAGCAAGCGTCTGTGCAGCTTTCGATATCGACGGGGCCATCCGTGTTCACGCCGAAGGTAAGCGTGCGAGCCGCGGTAGAATCACTTCATGAAGAAATTAACATCGTGTACAAGGAGCATCTTGAGTATTACTTACTTGAAACATCCGAGTGATTCCCATTGGCCGACGCTGGGTACCGTGGCAGGTGGGGGTGGAGGGGTAAGACCATTCCAGTAAACGCTCAGACGATCTGATAAGAGACCCATATCGATCAGCCATCACCCAAGGTTTACTAAAAATACGTCACACCTCCTGCACCGCATATCTCAGAAGAATTACCGACACAGGGTTGATTACAGTCAGACAGAGATGTGTTTTGCCCCCCGTTAGCGAAGAAATTGCCGCAGTCTATGTTCGCGAGTTAATTAGCTGAAAAGGTGACTGCCAAGAACAATACGCACAGCACTCTTGACCAAATTCGGCGCCGGCAAAGAAAAAGGACCCTGCATCACAGAAAGCAATGCAAGACTCTATGGTCATACTCGTTGTGTTGGTGAACGAGTCAGACATGAGGGTACGTCCACCATCGCCTTCGCTACGAAAACAATGAGTCAAGAACCAAAAGACACTAATGAAAAGATCCTACGTGAAACATCCCACGAAGGTCCAGTTGAGTGGGGCTGCCAGACGGCGGTTCAGTTTGTGGATCCGGGGTATATCGTGGATATGCAACGAAGCATGAATGACCTGGGACAAAACTTCAGCATGTATGCCGAACTGTTGTATTGCGAGGACCTACAGTAGGGGCAAACGCACTGAGTGCGACGAGAGGGACAAGGAACGAAAACATCTCGCAAAGGCCACAGGGGGTTTGCGGGATGGAGAGTTGCAAGTTCGAATGGCCCCAGCTTATATACTGCAAGAATCTAGCAGGAGGGCGATAAAGTTATGAGTACATTGCAGCCGCGCATGGATATGCAAAGCGTTTCGAGTAAGTCAAAACACCTTGAGTGCATGCTGGTTCCGAGGTCGTAGGGTCCCAGATGACATCGGTAGGAAGCACCGACCTGTGCCGGCCGATTGTACTGTAAGGCAAGCAGTGAGGAAGACACTTGACCATCAAGATGCAGATGCATACCTTCCACAGAACATACCGTGTTGTTGTAAACACGCGATGTCTGTCAAAGAAGTTTGCTCGTCGACAATATGTCTCCTGTAGTGACGTGATCATCGCACAGCTCTGCCGTGGTGGCTGGGCTCCTCCGGTCGCGGCCCAATCGAGCCGTTCCCGCCAGTTTTAGGGAAACAGCTGGCTGCGAGAAACAAGGAACATCGGGCGCAGTATTACTTCCCATGCCACGGATTCCCACGTGGCTGAATCGAGTTACCCTTCCGCGCTTTGCAAGCCAGCTGTTATGCATACGTCAGTCAAAGCAAGTGTCTTTTAACCTGCGGCCATAGGGTAGAAACGTCGATTACGAGTGTCCTCGTAGACCAACAAGCCAAGGCGCGCGCAACAGTCTGATGCGACCTCGGCTTTTGATGAGTGTACTGTCACAGCAATTGATCGCTGCCGGCCGCTGAGCGACCGAGCCTGTCCGGACCTGAAAAGCACACCCGCTTCCTCGTAATCTGGAATTGCGGTAACAATGCCGGCACTTTATGAGTCAGCCAGACCTCTAAAATGAATCGTGGCGCACCTTCGCAAGACAAATTACGGGTTCTCTTCATTCAAAACGAAGTACCAAAATGAACAGTGCATGAATTGACCATCGCATTCGCAGGCCGGACTGAATGCAGAGTACGAATCCTAAGGTCTTGACTCCGAGCCCAATGTATTGATGAAGGTTTGAACCACGCTCGTACGATGGTCGGGCTGGATTCCTTTCCCGGCTGGCCTCTTCTGGTGCCACGAGATCCATGAAGACATCATGTCGAATGACATGAATGCTCGATCCGTGTGCTCGCCAATGAGCACTAGTTCTGTAGTTCAGCGAGTGAGAACAAGGGGCAGCGCGGCACCCCATCGTATAATGCGAAATTGACAGCAAGGACCGCCTGCGGCAACGGACGAGAACATGGCCAGCCGATCAAGCTAGACTCACGAACATCCCGGTCTCCATCCACCTCGGAGCTACCTGCCTGCCCATTCATGGAAAATTGAATTGCATGTGCATAGATTTCTTGCCCAGATAGATGTAACTAGGTGAGAGTTTGGGTCCAATAGCGACGTCTAGAGAGCCAGGCGTCAATCCCAGACCTGTGCCCAGTTGGCGGTTCTGACATACTAAATAAATAGCATGATCAGGAACCAGGTACGGATGCGGCCAGGGCGTGTCAAGCGGCTAAGGAGATTCGCTGATCAGGAGAAAAGGACGAGAGAGTGTATGTTAAGGCTCGCATTCATCCTCAATTGTACTAGCGTGGAGAGCAAGGACAGGCGAACGCAGCACCATCGTAAGAGCGACTTGTGCTTGAATGTAGAGATATCAGCGCTATTAGGAAATTAAGAGGACGAATATAGAGAAGCGTACCGAAATCAGTACACCGCGCGTCTTGACTGAGGCAATGGGTGTCCCAAGTTCAGTATACGATGCCTTGGATTAGACTTGACTTATCCGTTCACCTGAAGGATCGGAGTGCGTGCGCCGCAAGCTGCATAAGATGCTCGTGAACGCTTCGACGCGGCGAAAGAACGGCAGCCTACGTTCGGTATCTGACATCCGCCTACAGCATGCACGCTCGTCGACGAGCACATGGGGCAAAGAGCATGAGAGGGCCATACAGTCCGACGGATACGCCACATCCAACCCGGTAAGCCGTTGAATACGCGTTCTGTCTCCGCTTAATTTAGCACGTTATCTGGCGTATGAGTGGAACGCATGGAAAGGCGCACTCACACGTCCTGACCTACGATGAAGGCACAGGAAGCGGTGCCGACCTCTATTCTTGCGGCGGCACTCGACGAGCGCGATACATGGCCAAATCCAGACAGCTCCACCAGTAAGCGAGCCTCGAGGCAGAACCCTCGGACGCTTTGCCTTTGCCAAACTAGGTCGTGTCTAATAGGGGAAGGGATATGTCATTAGCTCAGGGGGTAGAAGACACCGACTGAAGGTTCTTACAACTATCGGAACAAACCCTTCTGTCTTTCCGAACATCTATCGTGTTCAGACGGAACTTTGGTAGCACTGGAGCGGTGATACGATCTACGTGGATGAAAAAGGTAATTATCACAGTCTGAGTCCGTAGTCTATGGAACATAGGCTATCTTCATGTTAGCTAGCCAAGTATCGCAATAGCCGCAATACGTATGAGCGCCTTACCGGTAACGTTATTGCAAAGTCTCCAGCTCGTTGTGAAAAAAATATGGAGGGGTAAGCGGCCAAAAATTGACATCTTCACAAACAGATTCTAGATGCGATGTGGTTCTGTAGTACAAAGTCTCGGGAATACAGACGCCAAACGTACCGGCTCTGGGTCCGCCGCCGCCATTCGAATAGGACCCGATTAGCTAGAGAATCTGATACGTGAGAGCGTCATGTGCGCATGCGACTGAATGCCTGCATACATGGATGTTAGAAAGCATATCTTGCGCGCGGTAAACTAGACAAGAAGTTTCCAGGTTCCGTTGTCGGCAGAGTACACCGTGGGACCTGTGCGGGAGGAAAACATAAGTCTTAGATGTATGTCGTGATTTCGGTGCATGGTGTTCGGTTATTGGTGCAAGTACAGTCATCGAGTGGGTAGCACTACTTTGTGCTTGACAGAGAACATGCATGCAGATAACAGTCGTTTGAGATAATGGGTATGTCCAAGCTTGGGAGCTACGTCTCAGCCTCATTGAGCGTCTATGACTGCCCTGATCGCGGAGTTCGAACACGATGGAAATTGATTCCCAGCCGGGTAACTCCGAATTGTCGATGAAGAATGCGGCGAAGGTTATAACTTGCAGGCCAAAGAATACAAAATCTACGCAAGTTCACTACTAACTTATAGCAGCATCGGAGTTAATGTCATACTGCCTTGAATGAAGACACAGAAAAACACAGCAGTGTTACATCTTACAGGAAAATTACGCTACCCACTGCAGAATATCACTGAAGACGTCCAGAGCCGACACAATGCCTATATCGCATATGCAATAGTGAGCACGACCGTGGATTTGACTGGGTAGTACGAGCACCAAAATCGAAATGACGCTCAGATGAAAGCTACTTTGGAAGAAGGGCAGATGAGCTTTTTGAGCATACAAAGTCCTGTACGAAACATGGTACACATTATAGCACACGAAATCCATCGAACGAAAGACAAAAGTCCCCAGGTCACTACACAATGACACAAAATTTGGTAGGGTAGTAAAGTCCATAGAACGAATGACGGGTAAAGCGCGACCACTTCGAGACAGCTATTCAAGAAAATCCGTGGATACAGTTATAAACATTGTCACCGGAGTCATGGAAATCTGTGTGTCGACAGAGCATAGTTTCTACACACCGGGCACTGTGAAATCTGGGAAGTCCGGCCAGTTTCCAAGCTCCGCAGGATCACCACCCAAGCGAATCCATTTGGAGAAAGAGGGGGTGGGACCGTCGAGAACGAAGAGCTGGTGCCAGGCCGGTGGAGCGATGAAGTTGTTGGGAGGTGCTGTGATCGTGCACACGTTACCGCTGCAAGTAAACTCGGGGAAGATCGTACGAGCACCCATTGCGTTACCGTGCGTCGACGAGGTGGCTATGCGTAGTGGCAATCAGTCAATGGCAATTTAAAGGACGAGCACCATACCGGCAATCATTGAAACTCGCATCGTGGAGGTATCACCATGGAAGAGGTTGACGGTAATTTCGTAATTATTACCGTACTCCCAGTCGGTCTCCGTGATGGTGAAAGTCGGTTGCGTGCGACCCTGGTTGAGGTATGGTGGGATATACACTTCGACACGGAACTCTTCAGGGAATATTTGGGGGCCGGTTGGGTTCGGATCGCTACCACTGATTAAGACGCGACCGTCATAGAGAAGCTGTACATAGCCGTGAGTCGTATTGTCAGAGGGCCAAGGGAAGGACGCTTACTGTAGCCTCTGAGTGGTACAAGCGAGCGACGATAGTGTTATTTAGGATGGAAATGCGTTGACCGAGCGGTTGCCTCGGATCGTACAAGAGGGCATTGAGATTGGGCTCGCTCGCAAGGCCGAAACCCGCAACGCCTTGTTGCCCGCCGTTTACAATTAGGTAGGTTCCATCAGGTAGGGGAGCCTGTATTGACGCAGACATGATGAACCCTATCGAAGCGGCTGTGAGTTTAAAATGCACGTACCATACATGGCATCACACGCTTAGATGGCTACAAAAAAGCACCATCGTAAGTAAAGGGATACAGTTTAGACATGGGTTATTGCGGCGGGCTTACCATGCGCTCGAGGGCCCACGTGGGATTTGCGGCCTCAGGCTGAATGGATACGCAGTTATCCAAAGCGTTACCAAACTCCTTGATATCTGAACCACCGCAGATAAGGAGCGTAGCCGGCTCAGTGTAGGGCGCATGCAGAGGAAGAAGCATCGCTGATCCTTCCAACGGGTATGAACGTCCAGCTTCGGTGCTTGTAACTGATCCCGGTATATTGGGCAACACCTTCACCGTCTCAAAGGTCCCTTGGTCCAGGAGACGTGCTTCATTGTAGTAGCCTATCAAGGTCCACAACATTCGTTAGTATTTGATGGAATACCATCGTGGGAAGAAGGCAAGCGAATAGGCTGTGAGCTGGAAAGAAGACACGCACCAACGAAAAGCCGGCCACTTGGCAGGATGTCGAGGAATGGGTACAGGTTGTTAGGGTCCGTGCGATTCAGGTAGTCCAGGAACATCCAAGTTGGGCCGCCCGCGGGCGTCGGGAGAATCTCCAGGCTGGGGGAGGGCGCTCCGTTACTTCCAACTTCGCCGCCCATGACGAGAACCGAGCCGTTGGACAGGACGAGTGCACTCGGGTACCAGCGTTGTTGCTAGCATGACACACTGGTGAGACAGGTAATGCGCTTGGAAAAGGGCAGATGTACCTGTAGTTTGAGCTCATCGAAATTCTCCTGCCAATCGTGAGTTCCGTTTACGCCAGCAGAACCATCAGGCCAATACAGCCTGACACCTTGTGTACTATCGAGGCTCCATCCACCGATGTTGAGGTGACGAGCGCCTTTGTCTGGAAGAACGACCGCAGCAGAGCAGAAGACGTCGGATTTGACGTGCATCGTACGCCATGCCAGTTCGAAATTGTCGACGAGTGTTAGATCCAGCTCGTATGCGCCAGTTGAGTTCGAGAATTCGCTGGTACCCCATTTCTCAAGGAAAGCGACCTTGTTGTTGATCCCTAACGTAGCGAGAAGAGGAACAACCACGCCGCCAATCAAGAACTGTACAGGCGTGGTTAGTAAATGGATATATACGACATACAAACAATGTACCTCGTAGCGACCAATGTTCTCGGGGTTGTGCCATAAGTTCATGGTTCCGTTCCAAGCATAGTACTGATTGTTTTCTTAGAGCAAGAACGAATAAGATATTGATTGGCTTACTTGAAGTCGCTGCACACCGCCGCAAGTATGGATAGGGTCTCCTGTACATGGGATGTCACAGGCGGAGTTGGTGTCGAAGCCGGGGCTATTGGCCTGGACGTCCGAGAGATCACCGCAGTCTTTCAAATGGTATTGTTAGGCGCATGTCATTCGTGGAGAATTCATACTTACAGCATTCATCCCCGAACTCAAGACCACCAGCAGGGTAGCCGAACGCTGCGCACTGATTGAGACACGCCTCGACCGTGCTGTTGTCGGTGTTGATGATTTGATTAGGGAAAATGCGGTTGGGGTCCAAATCCCTAATTTATGATTTCAGCGACAAATGAGCGAGCCTATGACGTATTCACTCACTTGAGACATCCCTGATAAGTCCACGAGCCTGGGAGACTGCTGTTCTGAATAGTGGGTACAGGCAACACGGTGATGTTCGGTTTTGCGGAGTAAACCTTGAGTTTATCTGTTTAAGTTGAACTTCAACGGTGATTACGGAGAACGCATACCGAGAGTAGGTTAGGACCTCCGCACGCCTCGCTATAGGATGATTTCGTAAAAGTCAAAGGTGATGATTTAGAAAGCAACTCACGTTGCATTTCCACCACAGCCCATGTTACAGTCAGAGTCACTGGAAGCGAGGACAGCGCCGTTGACCAATTCATTCCCACAGAAGCATTGGACTACAGGGCAATATAGGTGAGTGATACGAGGGATTCCAGAAACAAAGTTGCAACGAACCTGAGAATTCGAGGCCAGCGATGGTGAAATTCGACGAAACACAGCTATCGATGCAGGATTGAACAGTGACGTCCGCGTTGTCAGGTAGTTCAGTCCCGAAGATGCGTCCAAAGGCATTGTCTCTATTTAAACAATATCAGCAGCGAGCGACTCCGGAGGAGGATGCACTTACACCCAACAGCCATCATATGTCCAATCATGTGGAAGTCCAGATGTCACTGGGAAGACAGGATCTTGTCCGGGAGGTGGAGGATTCTGCTCAGGGCCGTGTGGCAGGACTCCGGTGAAGTTGTAGACCTGAAGAAACGAAGTCAGTCGCATATATGACGGTCCCGCTGTATTAAGCCACCCACATTGAGTCTATTTGGACCACCGCAGAACTCAGACATATTTCCAGCGCAGGGCATGTTACAGTCCGTAAGAGATGCGGGAGCCCCTCCATTGGAAAAGTCCAGGTCACAGAAACATTGGTCGGCGAATTCAGCACCAGCCAAAGGATATCCAGCGTTGAAGCAAGCGCTCGTGCAGCTCTCAATGGTCACAGGACCGTCCGTATTCACGCCAACGGTCAGCGTGCGAGCCGCGGTAGAATCACTTCGTGAAACAGTTATTAGTGTGCATCAGATATCTGAGGCGAGGCACTTACTTGTAACATGCAAGAGACTTCCACTGGCCGACGCTGGGTACCGTGGCAGGTGGGGGTGGAGGAGGAACACCGCTCCAGTAAACGCTCAGACGATCTGATAACAGTAGCATATCGATCAGCCATCGACTCAGTCATCGAAGACACGTTGGCTTACCTCCTGCTCCGCAGACTTCAGAGGAGTTGCCTGTACAAGGCATATTGCAGTCAGCAAGCGAAGTGTTGTGGCCTCCATTAGCGAAAAGGTTCCCGCAGTCTAGAGTTGGAGGGTATTTAATTCGCGTATTGACAGAAAAAAATAGCACGTACAGCACTCTTGACCAAATTCTGCACCGGCATAGATAAAGGACCCTGCATCACAGAAGGAAATGCAAGACTCTATAGTCATACCCGTTGTGTTGGTGAACGAGTCAGACATTAGAGTGCGGCCACCGGTCCCTTCGCTGTGAACAAGAAGAAGTTAGGAGTGCAGAAATCACCGCCAGTAGATAGAGCCCACGTATAACATCCTAAGGAGGTCCAATTAAGTGGTGCGGCCAAACGGCGGTTGAGTCTGTGGATCCTAGGTACGTCTTGCACGTGTGGCGAGGCATGAATGGCCTCCAACACGACGTCAGCATGAATAACACAGTATCATGAATTGGATGCATACAATGGGGGCAAACGCGCTGAGAGCAATGAGCGGAGGAACGAACGACCACATCTCACAAAGGCCGCGAGGCAGTTTGTGGAATGGGGGGTGTTATGCTCCGGCAACCACTGCTTAAATACACCAGGATCCAGACGAGCTGCAAGGATGATCTGAAGGTGGTGCCACCAAACACGGGAATGCATGTCGTTTGAGGTGACCCAAGGCTATCCCAGAGTCTGTTGAGGCCGAGTGCGTAGGTTACAAGATGACATCGGCAGGAAACGAGCATGAGCACCGATCCGTGCCGGTCGTCTGTACGGTAAGGCAAGCACTGAGAAATACGCCTGACCATCAAGATGTAGATGCATACCTTCCTCAGCGCATTTAGTCGTGTCGCAGACTCGTGATGTCTGTCAAAGAACTCTGCTCGTCGACAACATATCACCTGTAGTGACGTGATTATCTTGCGGCACTGCCGTGGCGGCTAGCTAACGGTCAGGTCCCTCCGCTCGCGGCGCAATCGAGCTATCCCCGCCAGCTTGGGCGAGGAGCTGACTGCGCAAAACAAGGAGCTTTGTGCGCATCAGACCCGTTGCTGATTCCCATACAGCGACTTCCACGTGACATAATCAGATTGTCTTTCCAGGTCTTCCAGGTCTCCTGTTCATTATGCCTCAAGGATCCGAGCACCGGTCGTAGGAAAGAGTAATCGGCTGCGAGTACCCTCGTAGGCTGACAAGCAGAGGCACACTCAGCAGTCTGCTGCGACGTCGGATGCACATTTCCATACGTATATATCCCAAGCATTTGATCGCTGCCAGCCATAGGAAGAACGCGCCAATCCGGGCCGGAAAGCCTATCCGCTTGCTAGGCATCTGGAATGGTGACAAAAATCGGGGATATTCTGAGCGTTAACCAAATTCCCCGGAACGAAACGTAGCACACCTTTGCACATACGACGAACGTCGCAGGTTCGAGATTCTATGTCAAAGATGGAAAGCCATTGCATTGGCGGATATCCTCCTTGATATGCCAATTTGGCCTCAGACCGGCGCGTAGCATATTAGGTGCTGTCTCCGATTCCGATGCATGAATGAAAGTTTGTGTTCACGTTGTGTGTCATAGCTAGGCTTGGTCCCGTTCCGTCTAGTGCCATAGCACGGACCTTATGGAGTCGCTATGTAGAACGACAGCTGTGTTCACGGACATGCTACAGAGTAAAGGACATCTCAGCTCTTCACGCTCTAATAGTGACATGGACTACTTACCAGAGTGCGGGTGTATCGGTCCAACCAAATCCACCGAAGCTCCTGTTCCTGTCCGTTATAGAGAAGATGAACCATCCATGGAGGACCGGATGCCATGTGTGCAGAGTTCTTCCTAAGAAGGATGTGGCCCGAGGGGATTTCGGGTCACAGACAACGTTCAGAGGCGCCAATCCAGATCTATGTTCGGTTGGCGAGACTGACATATTGAATGAACACTATGAAAGGTACCAGGTACGAATGCAGTCAGGGCGAGTCCAGTGGCCCGACATTTTCGTCAATCAAGGAAAGAGTGAGGGAAATAATGGCTAGCGTGTTTGCATATCCCAATACCAAAAGCGAGGGCACATGCGAATAGTGGCAACTGCAAGTACCACCCCCGTAGTAGCCATCCGGGTCGAAGATGCGAGAGTATGAGCTTATGTCAGGAGGAGTTCGAGGATTGGAAAGGAAGCTTAAGAAGAGTGGATTACGGCGAAGCGTACCAGCAAGAATGGGCATTCGAACTGCAGTATGCGACGTGTTGGATTGGACTTGACATTTTCGTTCAGCTGGTAGCTAGAGCTGCATACTTTACCTAACAGTTCATGGACGCTTTGACTCGATGGAAAAGCGGAAACTTACAGCTGTTCAGACATCGGCATCTACCTACCCTATGCGTGCTCGTCAGCGTAGACACTGGGCACAGGGCACGGGAAAGACGTACAGTCCAACGTGTGCGCCACACCCATATCGGCAAAATCTCGAATACGCGGTCTTGTTACGACCCTTTTTGACACGGCGATCGGTACGTGAGTAAATGATGGGAAAGGCTGCATTTACACGCCCTAAGCGGCGCCCGAGGCACCATGAGCAGCGCCAAATTCGGGTTTCTACGTCGGCACTTGAGTGCAGTGCACGGCCATGTTCAAATGATCCCACCGGTAAGAGAGCCTCGAGGCAGAACCCCCGGGTGCTTTGCCCAACTAGGCAAATCTGGAAGGGGAAGCGTGTGTTACAAGCTCAGACTTTGGAGGGGACGAAGACAGAGAATCTTACAGGTGTTAGTACAAACCCTGGCCGCTCCAAACATCTGTCGTTCCCAGACGGAACTTTGGTGGGAGCACGTAGGCAGTGCCACGATCGTCACAAGATAGGGAGGTAATCGACCAAGTTTGGGTTCGTCCTATATGCTCTTAACGCTTGCAGGGTCTGCAATCAGAATTCGAGACTTTAGCTTCACCACGGTGCGAAGTTCGTACGGACGAATCTATCGAGATGAGAAACGAAATCAGCGTATAATAGAGAGTGAAAAAAACTTCACCTAGCTGCACAACAATTCAAAGGCTCTGGAGTCTTATAACTGAGGCATTCTGGAATGTAGGTATCATTGGTACCCGCTTTGAACCCCTTACTGCCATTCGAATAGGATTCAAGGACGTGAGAGCCTCATGTACCCAGGCAACTGGATGCGCGCATACATGAATGCTAGAGAACAAATCCTGCATTCACAAGCCGCATAAGAAGTGAACTGATTCCGTGGCCGGCAGAACACCTGTGTAGGGAACTAGCCTGCGCGTTAGGTCAATGACGCTGTATCATGTGTGTCGCGCAGCGTAATTGGTGCTGATACAAGCAGCCAAAGGAATGCTGCATTACTTCGTGCTTGACAGAGTGCATGTATGCAGGTGCTCTTGTTCGATATGATGGTCCTGTTCAAGCTGAAGGTGGCAGGGGCCGCCTATGACGCGGTGTTTGAATTTGAAGATCAATCCCAACCGGGTAATTCCGTGCTAGACGGAAGACGGGCAAACCTTGCCGCAACCTTCAAGGCAAGCAAATGTCCAGATCTACTAAAGGAACTACAAGTACATCGTAAAAGAATGGGTTATCTCCTAATAGTGAAGCGAACAAACACTGAACTTTAGAACAGACTTCTCGAGACCGATAGAAAACGTTACTATACATTCGTGTAATTTCCGAGAACAAGGGGGACGAATAACGTGTTCAGAGCGAGGACGAAGACGGAACGAGAGCTGAGAAGCGATGGCGGAGAACACAAATAACTATTTAGAAAGGGGACCAGCGAGAGCCAGACGCGCGGGGAGGAAGGAGGATGCATAATTGCGAAACAGTAACCGACAGCGGGTATCTTCATTCACAGAGCTCGAGGACCAGGAACGCGAGGCGCATAGTACAATCGACCGTGAGTCGAGCAAACGAATCCTATACACTGAGGGCGTACCAGAAACACACAGAGGGAACACGCGAGACTAGGCTTGTACCACTAGGTTCCATCATCGCCTTCCTCCTGATCAGCTCGGGATGCACGTTCCTGGCTGCCGGACGAGCCAGGTCCTGCGTGCGATCCGCCTTGAGACTGATTGTACGGGTACTGCGACGGCCAAACATAATTGTTGTACCCAGGGGGCGGATAGTACTGATACTGACCGGCGGGGTTAGAGTCAGATGTGTACCCCGGATACGCCACCTGCGGGTGCGGCGTGGGCGGTGCATGTTGCGGAGGTGTCGGACTTTGCTGCGGCGGTTGGATGGGTGACACGGGAACAGTCGGTGCATATGGTGCAGGAGAGTAAGGTTGAGCGTAAGGGTAGTACGGGTATGGGGCTGAATAGTGATTGGTGGTAGCAGAGAGGCTGGTCTCCGGATAAGCTGGCGAAGGTTGGTGGACGGGTGATGGATAAGTGGGTGACGTGGGCTCTGTCTCTGTATCCGTGTTGTTGTTGTTGCTGCTACGGGAATTGGAAGACGATTTCCCTTTGCGCGTGCGCTTAGGGTTAGTTTGACCGCTATATGGATCGTATCGGGATCCTTTCCCTCGCTTGCTCGAGGATGCAGAAGGGTCATCGTACCCGGGGTTGATGGCCAAAGGTGAAGTGAGTAGATGAGGAGACGTATCAACGTCGTCGGCCTCTCCTCTATAGCGAGGGATCCCGTCGACACCAATTTCCACCTTCGGAGGGTTTCTGAAATGAGTTTTGTCAAGGTATTCCGGAGAAATATCCAGAGAGGCCAGCTCAGGGAGTGACGAGGGCGATCGAAGACGCCCTTGTTCAACGTCTTCTACTTTGTAGTAGGAAATGAGATGTTGTGCGACTCCGCCTATAGTGAGGGAGAATGTCTGGACCTATGTGAGTACAAGATCTACGAGAAAGGGCAAGCGAACAGCAGTAACACAGAGCATAAAGCGCGCTCGAAGCGCGCAATAAAGGAAACTCTTCAGGCAGACGCGCAGCAAACCCGTTAGATGCGGGCTTACAATGCCCTTGCCGTACGAAACACTGCCTAAAGAAAATAGGATCCGCGACAGGCACGCTGCAAGATACTTTGCATCTCATGAAGGCATAGCCGAGGACGTCTCTAGTGATGATCGATCGTACGAATACTCACCTTCTTCATCATGCCCCCCGGCTTGAATTTGTAACTGTTGGTCAAGCTACCAACAAGACTCCGTTCACGCGCCCTGTCGATGCCCAGCCTGCTTGACTCGCTCTTCGGCCTGCTCAGAGACGTGCTACCTTCCGTCTTGGTTTCGGTGATTTCTTCGACATTTGCTTCGCGTTCCGCGCGTGCGCTGCGGTGGCCTGCGCCCCTCTTCTCTGTCTCGCGGTAGAGAAGGAAATTCCCAAGGATACGGCTAGGGCTCCAGAAAAACCCGTCCGTCCAGCGTTTAATGCCACTTTCGTCCTCGTCGAATACGAAGACGGAGCCAGAAGTGATCATCTTGCGTTCCGAGTCTACCAGGCGACGGGTGACGCGGGGTATGAGGCCTCGACGGGCGGCTTCCAGGATAAGGAGTGCATCGCCTGTAGTCTCTATCCAGCCGCACCAAGGAGGCTCTGTCCAGGTGCTAGGAGGGTTTTGGGAGTTCGAGGAGGAGGGGTGGGTGTCATGGGACATGTTGTTTGAGTGTGGCGACCTTCATTGCGGACCACGACGACAAATAATGTTGGTAATGAAGCCGACGTCGACGAGCACATGATGGACGGAAGAGAAATGAGATGCATAATCTAAAATAAAGTTCGAGCAAAACGCACCCAGCAAACTTCAAGGTTCGCTCTTGGTTGTTGCGGAGCGGCGGGTTACGAATTTTCAGTCGTCTCTTGCGGGGGTGTCTGTAAGGCGTGCTTACATAATGCTATTCCGTAACAGTCCTTTCTACTCACCACCTTGTTGTCTCGCTCGTCCACAGAGTAACTCTCGCAAGAGGTCGCTGCTCTCGAAGGAGGTAGTCTGAGGTGGTCAAGATACGGGGGGCAGCCTTAGCCCCTTCTTAGTCGGGTCATGCTATCAAGCAAGGCGTGCCCACTACAACATGAGCGCCTTCCTCCCTTTCTGGGGTCTCCATATCAGCTCGTATCAGCACTCGGAAGACCGTTCCTGGTCTTCGTACTGCCAGAAACGTTGCTAGCCCACTGCGCGCTCAGCTTTGTTCTATGGGGCTGTGGGCCGTGGGACGAAATGTACGTATGTCTGGCTGCTCCTAATTACTCCCGCAAATGACGAACTAACGTGTATTTAGGTCAATACACAGCCCTGAGCTGTCTGAATTTTTTTAGGTACAAAATTACCCGCTACAAGTCTCTCAACAATTATCCAGCAATTTTATGGACAACGTCCAGCATGCCAGAACGTGTTCGACGCGAGCTCGTTAAGCGGACCGAGTAGCCAGGGTGAGCAATGTATCGCGCGCATGCACACCGTAACGTGCATGTAGCAAGACAGGCCGCGGTATGTGGCAGGATGGCAACACCAGGACTACATGCCAGCTAGGATTCTTATCTCGATACCCACCGATTCGATTGCAATGTGGGGTTGTGGCTCGCGCTGCTGTTCACAGGATCACGGCACCTCGGGACAGGTCAGATCCTTCTCAGCGAATTCTGGACCGTTCTTATCTGTTCTGGCATAGCGCACTTGTGGCAAAGTTGGACCTTGACCCTTGGACCCTTGCCTAATATTGCCAGCATCACCCCTGTGTTTGCCGCCATATTCTGGTGAGAGTCGCCCATCCCTGTACCTGCTCGTCGCTCATGTAGTAAATTTCGCCATAGAATGACTGATCTTCCAATACCCACGGCACTCGCTCGTAACCTTCTTGTCTCCGGTTGCAGTCTCATAAGCCGGCCGGACGGCTCTCCCCAAAGAAGATGGTAATTTTGGCGCAAGGCGTCAGAGAACGGTCACGAAGCCGCCTCATGTGAGCCTCCATCCCTACGGTGCCGCACACGAACCAAGGGCATGTGTAACCCCATTGATCGCTGAACAGCACAGCCATGCATGCATTAGATTCATCCCATCTGACCGGGAATTCGCCTCTTTCCCGTGCTCTGTTCAGCTAGCTATTGGTGGAGTCGCGGTTTTGCCTTCTACGACTGGAAGCAGCTCACCTCATGACTGTCGTGGAACCCCGGACATCCATAGACAAAGCGATGCGATATCAGTTCGCATTTCACGAAGTCCGTCGAACGTTTGTATGGAGACTGATGCGCTGCGTTCCAAGTACCGCTGGCATGTCAACTTCATCAGAAACGCAGATGAACACGTCGTTGTGTCCCGAAAGCGCACTAAAGCGTGGAGACAGATGCAGGAATAATGATCGCAGTTTGGCGACACGCAGGACGCGACATTAGTCCGTACACTTCCCTTCTTCATATTTCTTGTATTAACGCTGATCAACGTGCACCAGAACATCCGCTATAGCTGAGGCATTTAATGGATATGAGAGCTAGCACTGAAGAATACCGAAAGCTTTGTCAGGGACTCGAGAAGCGCGAGGGTTCTGTCATATTCTTCCCCTGGCGACTCGCCGGCATTGCGCTCGCGCTTGCCGGAAGGCGCATAAGTGCGCGAGAGCGATGCCCTGATACAACTTGCCCATATGCTCCTCCCGACATCCGCGACAAGTATTCATTACCGATAGGGTAGATTCACAGCCGGCTCCAGGACCACTACATGAAGCAGGCTGACGCTGCCGGTGCGGAGAAGTGTCTTCGGCTGTAGACTTGGAAGGTCTGCGCAAGGTTCAGCACCGACAACACTCAGGGAGGACATTGACACAGACCGCCATCAGAAAGAACATTGACGAACAACAGCGACAAGGGGCGGCGCCACGAACAACAACCCCTTTGTTGTCTACCAAGGATAGCAGCGAGGATCTGCAGCAAGCACGTATGGCATCCTCGGGAATTGTGGCGAAAAAAGGACCTGGATAACTTTCTTTGCCCCTATCCTTCTTGCTACGATCGCGCCTGTCAAACAATCTCACACGAGGCCCTCTTTCCAGGCTTGCACTTTCCGAGCTTGACGAGGAGACTCCGCGATGGTGTAGACATCAGTCGGCGCCCGAACCTCGTCTCAAAGTCAAGATCAAAATCTTCCCACGCTCCCCACACCGCGTCCCCACCGCACGACACGAGGCCGAAGTTAGTCTGACAGCGCCATCACCAAGCTCAAGGCCCGCGGCTACGTCTCTCAGCTGTGGACTTGCACCTCCTTTCTCTCTGTAAAAACGATCATGCACGAGCATCGGACATAGCTGTTGTAAGTGATAGCAAGGTTGACCTCCATATACTTATACCTAATTTTGCTCCTCGTAGATCGGGTCTTAATTGGGCTTAGCATGCACAAGGCGTATGTACCTGCCTCGTTCAGGCCTGTATGCTGCTGTAGCGCTGATTCTTTGCGTCTATCTAGACAGCACATTGGAACGTGACGAGGTCGGGCGGGTTCGTTCCGCGCGTCAATTTGCAGCTATCCGCGATCCCATCCGTCGTGGTCGTCTGCAACTCCCCCACATATCTTGAACCTCGATTTCCATCTGTCGCGTCTCCGTGGAGTGTTAACCTTTGCTGGTACCAAGCCTAGCAGTTGAGCACAGCTGCTTAACTATGGTAAGGCTTTACGTTTGTCAGTTGGCAGTTGTGCCCTGGGCTAATGCATGTGCAGGTATGCGAGAATATACCTCCAATGATTCACGCCCAGAAGGGTACCATTAGTGATTGCTCAGCGTGACGCCTTGCTGCGAGCAGGCAACAGGTGTGTTCGTTACCACAACGGGACAATCAATTGTGGCATTCTGAGGCCTATGTGTATCGCAGGGCTCGGTGTTGTAAGCTCTCCGCCACGGACAACACAATAACCTTGATTCAACTCATCGCTGCAGCACTGTGGCGCCCATAATCTGACTCACAGGAGTTCTGTATGCCAAATAGTCATCAGTCCGGGCTCTCTTACCCGGATAGCGTCTACCCATTCGTTATTGCCACTGGCCCTGGACCAAAGGCTATCGCCCACCTATTGCCTGTGGCTGAATTACCGACAGGATATTCACGTACCGATTACTTGCGAAACAAGCGCATCTTGAGGTCAACGCCCTCGCAAGATCCTGGGATGCAGGCGCACCGCCGAGAAGACGTTCCACCCCGTTGAAAACAAGATACTATCTCGGTCTCGGTATCTCACCCACGAAGTCCGCGACTGCCTGCCGTCGCAAATCGCAGCGTACTCTCATATGTCGGAAGTTGCAAGCTACAGCCGTTGGACACTTGCCATACAGTTTTATTGCGTGAGAAGGCTCTGATCCAGCGCCTCTTTCCAGCATAGCTTCGATCCGTCGACTTCAGCGCCATGAGCCGACGTACCTGATTACGTCGTCGAAGCGACATCGCAAAGAATGATTTTGGAATTGGGTTTGTACGACTCAAGATACATCTTATACCGAAATATACAGCTGATCTCGTATTCATTGTAGGCTTTGGTTGCACGATATGCATTGGTCGCACAGATTACCTTCTGCCGGGATGGCCGGTGACTGGAAGGTATTCTACGCCACTTAAGGTATGCAGAAGATATAGCTTGTCCAACATTTAACTCAGCAAATTCCCAAAGCAAGCTTAGGCCATGTTATGTACAGCCCATGCATTCATATGGCGTTCGCGCGCACCGTCCACGAGGCATCACGGGTGCGTCTGGCCGAGCGGCGAGTCGGCGTCCTCTGATCGGAGCATTATCGCAAGCAAGCTCAAGGCGGCGGATACAGGCGACCAAACGACGATGATATCCCGCGCAGCACATCGTCGCTCGGGGCACAGCGAGCAGACAGCCTAAAGCTTGTCCACTAGCCCCATGCACATCTGTGTGCACGGATTTAGCGGACGGACGTTACGGCGATGGTGCACTGAAGCTCAACTTGCGTCTCCGAGTCCATCTGCCTGATGCATGTCCCTCGGGCGCGTCGTCGCTGTTCCTAGATCGGAGAAGATGCATGAGCTCATGCACATTTCCCTCGGCCTCGTTCTTGACCTATTGCTGTGGGAGAAGGAAGCGCTCGGCAAGTGGAGACATACATAAGGATCGCGCATGTTCCAGGTGCTACCTCACTCGCCACAGTGCACATTCCTCGGTGCGCAGGATGGGTGTCCGCCTCCAATCCTTGGCGACGCTGGTCGCGTTCATTCCTTCGGTGCGCAAACTATTTCGCAGTACCTGTTCTGATCGCTGTGTGGCTTATCTATCCTGCGATAGCTTGTAACGTCATCCTTCTTGCCCCGGGACGTTCTAACTCATGGCCTTCTCCCTCGTGCACCAACTCTTCCCGCTGGTTGGTCCTCGCTTGGATGCTATACGTATGTTTTCCCTTTTTACGCCGCATATTCTCACCGCTGAGTGGTGCGCAGTGATCCTCCAGGCGGACGGACGCTTTCTTCGGCGGAAACCACAGACACGACTGGAATGACCGTAGAATCTTGCATCGCATTCTGTAGCAACGGCGGCTTCGTCTATGCTGGTATCGAATATGCACAGGAGTGCTGTATGATGCATCTCAGTAGCGGATCAAATAAGGTTTGCTCATCAATATGTTCACAGACTGCGGCGACACAATCGGTAATGGCGGTACCCAAGCTCCCGCTACGGACTGCAACATGGCCTGTACTGGCAATGCTAACGAGATATGTGGTTCCGGCTGTAAGTACCGTGCTTCCCTTATCCCGCCGGCGAACCCTTGATGGCTTCTTTCATCCTGTCAGTCCGATTGAGCATGTACTGGAGTGGCGCCCAACCCCCTTCCGGTCCGAACAACCCTGTAACGGTCGGTTCATGGACGTCATTGGGCTGCTACAGGTAAGTTCTGCCAACTTGTGTTCTGGAATCGTCCACTTAGCACCTCGAAATCCAGCGACTCTGTCACCGCTCGTACCTTATCAAACGGTGTAGCCCCAGCTGGAGGCGTGTCCATTGAGAGTTGCACTCAAGCATGCCAAACTGCCGGGTTTACTCTCGCGGGCACGGAGTACTCCGACGAATGCTATTGCGGAAATGAATTCGAGAATGGCGGCGCCCCGACTGCTGCGACCGATTGCAATATGCCTTGTGCTGCAAACGCTGCCGAGATATGCGGAGGTCCTGACCGTCTTACGGTAAGCAAACTCTATCATCGACTCTGGGCCTGATTCTCATAGAGAATGCAAAGGTATACAATATGACCGCTGTTGGTACACCGGGTGGTGGCGGAAATAATGGAGGCGGGACTGGTAGCGGAGGGGGAACAGGCAGTAATGGTGGCAGCAATGGCAATGGCGTCTGGAATTATGCTGGGTGCTACACGTAAGTTCAGGATCTTACTGTCCCCTAGCCGTATCTGCTAACAAACTCATGACCTCAGTGATAACGTTGCCGCGCGCACGCTTACATTTGGCGTTAACCCTGGCGGTACACTCACCACAGCGTTGTGCACAACCGCGTGCTACAACGCTGGGTACCCGTTGGCTGGGACCGAATACGCCGCTGAATGCTACTGCGGGTCGGGACTATCCAACGGAGGCGCTCCAGCGGACGCGAGTGGCTGCAACATGGCATGTGCCGGGAACAGCGCAGAGACCTGTGGAGGCCCCGACCGTCTGAGTGTAAGCGACACCTGTGATCGAGTATATTGGTCTGCTGATATTTGAGTTTTAGCTTTACAACTTCACTGGTACCCTCCCGACGACACCAACCAACCCTCCTGGTACTGGCGGTGGCGGAAACGGTGGCGGGAGCGGATCTGTCTCTCCCGTCACGACCGGGCTGCCCTCGCCGTGGTCATATGGTGGCTGCTGGGTGTACGCCATCATTCACCTTCCTTTGAGCCTAGCACTCACTGACAATTGTACAGTGATAACACCAATGGTCGTATTCTTGGCAATGAAGATGACAGCAATTCGCTGACGGTCGCGTCCTGCATTGCAATTTGCAGTGGTCAAGGTTTTACTCTTGCGGGCATGGAGTTTGCAGGTGTGAATGTCCAATCTGTCCACCTAAGATGTTGCTGAATACGGTACTTTGCAGATCAGTGCTTCTGCGGCGACACTTTGATCAATGGAGCAGTCTCTGCCCCTGACAGTGACTGTAACATGGGGTGTGCCGGTGCTGCAACGTGGGTAAATTTCTATTATACCTAAATAGCTCATGTTAATTTGACCATTCAAAGTGAGGCTTGCGGAGGTCCTAACAGAGTCTCTGTAAGTGAACTCATTAGGTATATGGCATAATCATTCATCATATCATTTCAGGTCTATACCTCCACAGGAAAGGTCGGCGCACTCCCTGTGCCCACAGTATTGACAACCGGCCTACCGGGACACTGGCAGTATCAAGGATGTTTGGAGTAAGGGTCTATGCAGCACTACCTTCGTTTCCAGTTTTGACTCCCCTACCTCACAGAGAGCCCGCTCCGAACCGCGTCTTCCCTTACCAAAACATCTGGACAGACAACAATACCGTTACGGCGTGTCTCAACCAGTGTGCGGCATATGGCTACCCCGCTGCAGGCTTGGAGTTCGGCGATGAATGCTGTAAGAGTCCCATAAATCCTGCGCGCTGCTACGAGTGCTCATGAATTCTCATAGGGTGTGGAGATATATCTGATGCAACGAACAACAGCCCTGGTATTAGTGCCCCCACGGATTGCAACGTAGCTTGCTCGGGTGATCCTGTACACCTTTGCGGTGGTGGTAACAGACTGCAGGTACGCCAACGAGAACATACTTTAGACGCAAGCTAATTGTTTCCAGTATTACACATGGGTCTCCGATACCGATCCTCTGTACGTGTGGAACACGCCCGCAAATACCGGTTATTACCAAGTAAATCTCAACCCTCACTTCCTCGTTCTTTATTCTGACAGCCTATCAGTTCCTCATTGGTGGAGTCGTCGTCCCACTGGTGGTCACCCTCGGAATTAACAACAAGATCGCAATGGTCGAGAAGTTCGGTACGAGCGAGTTCGACAACTCGACCGGCGCATACGAGCTCGACCTGAGCCTCGTCGACAACTTCGAACTCGCGTGGCGCACGATGCACGTCAAGTCCGACGTCTTCTGCTCCGCGAGTATCGTGCTCCCCGACAAGGGCGCGCGCCAGCTCAACATCGGCGGCTGGAGTCTCGACAGCACGCAAGGTGTTCGCCTCTACTGGCCCGATGGCAGCGCTGGGGTGAACGGCACGAACGACTGGGAAGAGAACTTCAATGAGCTACACTTGCAACGCCAGAGATGGTACCCTTCTGCAGTCGTCCTCGCGAACGGGTCCGTACTGGTTGTCGGAGGAGAAGTGGGAAGCAATGGCGCGCCCGAGCCTAGTCTGGAGATCCTTCCCACGCCTACTGGAGGTCCTACCTGGAAATTCCTGGACTACCTCAACCGCACGGACCCGAACAACCTCTACCCCTTCCTTATAATCCTTCCAAGCGGTCGCGTTTTCATTGGTCTGTACTTCCAATCTGATTTCACGAGCTAAAGGCTGATGTTGTCCCAGGATACTACAACGAGGCGCGTATCTTAGACCCGGCTACTTTGAACACAGACGTGGTCCTTCCGAACATGCCTGGCTCGGTCAATAGCTTCATCGCAGGCCGCACGTACCCTATGGAAGGCAGCGCTGTCCTCCTACCACAACACGCACCTTACACAGATCCTGTCACCATTCTTATTTGTGGTGGCTCCAACTTCGGTATCGCACTTGACAACTGTGTTTTCACACAACCGGAGGTCGCGAACCCCACTTGGACCCTCGAACGCATGGTGAGTTATCAAGCGGTATGCTTCATATCGCTTCCCACTAACGGTGCAAACTTTCGCGGGTCAGCCATCGAAGCGTGTGATGCCCTGTATCGCTGGACTTCCAGATGGCACGTTCCTTATACTCAACGGTGCTCATGCCGGCGTGGCTGGCTTCGGACTCGGCAGCGATCCCAACTTCAACGCCCTTCTTTACGACCCCACGCTGCCTGTTGGCCAGCGGTTCTCCATCCTGAACAACACGATCGTTGCCCGCATGTACCATTCGGAGGCTACGGTGTGTTCTTTCCCCCCTCTAACCGAGTTTCAGACATGACACTTATCTTTGTCCACAGCTCTTGTACGATGGCCGCGTCCTCGTCTCAGGCAGCGACCCTCAAACGCCCGGACTCCCCGAAGAGATGCGTATCGAGGTCTACGTTCCTCCGTACCTCACACAAGGTCGCAGACAGCCCTCCTTCACGATCACCGAAACAGACTGGGCATACGGCGGACAATATCAGATCACCGTGGAGCTCTTCGAGGGCACTACGAGCACAATGCGCGTCTCGCTCGTCGCGGGCACGTCCTCCACGCACGGCAACATGATGGGCGGACGCACCATCTTCCCCGAGTTTACGTGCAACGGGAACACGTGCACCATCACGGCTCCGCCGAACGCGTTTGTGTCACCGCCTGCGTGGCACCAACTGTTCATCCTCGATGGACCGACGCCGTCGTTCTCGAAGTGGGTGCGCATTGGTGGAGACCCGGGACGTCTTGGTGAATGGCCCGACTTCCCTGATTTCAACCTCCCCGGATCATAAAAGACTATTATGTTGGTCGGACTCGGACACACGAACTATAGAACTTTCGTCGTAAGTCGCGAACATTTGGACTTCGAATTGCGAATGGACTTGGATGTGGATTCTTCTGGAACGACACTCTAAAATCTACTTAGATACCAGCTTGCCTTACCTTACTGTTCGAAGGATTCTGGATGCTGAATCTGTACTCTCTAACGACACGTTTTTGTACTCTTAACGATCTTTCTTGGTGTATTGTTGACGCTGGTATAACGTAGCACAGTTTAACGGGACAATATGTGTGTGCTTGTCCAAGAGCGAATTTATGACATCTCGCTTGGTGGCTCGTCCATGCCCACTGCTGCTTCAAACGCCAAGGATGCAGCCTTCAGCCCCTTTGTGGCGACAGGAAGTATCGAGCTCGCTGCACTGTCCTCTTCTTCGGCGGCCTCTGGATCAACGAGATACTTCACAGCATCACTAACCACAAGACACACCCAGATCAGCCCAATATTTCAGTGGAAGGTTGGATACAATGCTACTCACCCGGTCTGGTGTGCCGCAACGGATGACAACGTTGCAGGTGGTACATAGTCATGCACCGCAGATGCGATCGCCGACGCGAGATCCTTAGAGGGCATCCCCAACACCGACGCAAGCGCATCGATCCTTTCCTCCACCGACATGTCTCCCCCTCCTCCCATCTCCGGCGTGCTCACTGAATCTCCTTTATTTCCATTGAATACAGACGGCGTGCTCTGTGGCTTCCGCCCTAGTGCAAGATTCCACCAACCGCCTGCCTCCGCCTTCCACACCGTGAGCCGCCAAGCATAGAGCGCGAGTACCAGCGCGGCTGCGACGGCAAGATGGTATGTAAACCGACGGAAGGAAATGTTGGATAGTGGTGGAGAGACTGGTCGAACGCCTTTGCGATCGCGCGGGGGCGGAAGGTCCGCTTTGGACTGAACGTTGCTCTTTTCTCTGATGTTTTCCGACATTATTGTAGACGATGAGGACGGGTCGAGAGGCGATGAGCAGGGGGTATGGGTTGGAAGTGTACTTTATGGTCAGAATTGATTACGAGCATGACTTTATACTCGTCGCAATTGACGTCGGCCATGTTCCGATGGAGTATCTTGACGGTGGGGGTGGAGGAGAGGAGCCATGACGTCACGTAATCGTCCTCCTGATGCGCCTTTTTCCAGACTTAGTAGGGCGTCGGGATTCGTAGGCGCTTACGTTGGCATTCCTTCCTTCTGTACCACGATGATCAAGTACGACTCATTCAACAATACCACAAGCATGCATAGCATATAGAGTATCATCCAGACTTAAAGAATTTTATAAAAGGCTATTAGATATTATAGAGGGCCTTTCAGAACCTTCCAGCATCATTGTCGATTGTCAGCTCGTATGTTCCGCATCGTCTGGTAGCCCTTGCGGGCTTTTGGTGAGCTATAACATCGCGTATATGCGCTACATAGGCTGACGTAGTATGCAGGTAGTATGATCTATCCTAACGCCGAAGAAGCTGAGGGTCCACAATACGAGAGCATGGCGCATGTCGATCTGGGAGAGCGCACTACAAATACCCAGCTGTACGTGATTGCCCCTCGAAACATGACGAGAGTTGCGGCGAAAACACGGAATATTGATATCATAGTTGCAATGGTAGTGGAAAGGTTCTAAATAAGTACGTACTACGACGACAAAGCGCAGAACGAACAGCTAATCTGATACCCAGGTTGACAGTATCCATCTCATAGGGCTAAAGCAACTGCGAACGCTAACGCTCTCGGAAGCGAACGACCAATGCAAACACGAACGCAAACGCAAACAAAGGAAGACAGCGATACACTGTACAAACTTCGCAGACATACACGTAAACGTAAATGAGATCAGCACGAGTGGGGGTTGACGGATAATGGAGAAGAGGAAAGGTGGAAATGTCTTTGATCATCCCAATAGTGAGTCCTGCCGGACGTCACTCACTCGCGGTCTATCTAGAGCTCAGAGCTCGCGCTTAGAGTCCTTGCCGGACTGCTTGCACGGCGCATTCGTGGGGCAGTTCGTCTGCTGCGTGTTCTGCAAGTCGCCGTTCTGGGAAGAAGGAAAACATAGATGTGATCAGCGTGTCTGCTTCATCTCTCTGCACGAAACGCGCCACTCACAGAGTCCCACGTACAGGCACCGTGGGGGTACGCGCACTGGTAGCCGGTGAACTGGTTAATGAGGGTGCCGGTCGAGCCATTGAGGTCGGACGGGCAGCTGCAGCCCGCGGTGGTGCTGCACGTCGCGGTCGACGGGCAGTTCGTCTGCTCCGGGTTCTGCAGCGCACCAGTCTACGCGCATCGCACGAAACCACATGTCAACGCTCCCGCATCTACACCAGACCGAGAAAATCGCACGCACCACATCGTCCCAAGTACACGCGCCTTCGGGATACGCGCACTGGAAGCCAGGCCACACGTTGATCAAGGTACCGCTGTTGTGGAAGTTGTCCGTAGGGCACTCGCAGTTGCCGCCGCCGCCGAAGCACGCGAACGCGACCGGCTGCGGGACAGTCTTGTACGGGTTCGAGGGATGTCCGAAGATCCACCAGGGCCCCAAGATGCCGGTGAACGGCGGGAAGGGGAAGGGGAACGGCAGGAGCCCCGCAAGGAGCTGTGCGTTCGCGTAGGCTGCGAGAGTGACAGTGAGACCGAGGGAGCGGGCGAGCATCGTGGTTGTTGTGTTAAGCGAAGTGAGCAGGTACGAGGTGTTCTGTGTTTGTCTGTACGACGAGTTCAACCTGGGCTGGCTGATGTTTCTTCACCGACGCTGTAGGTGCGCTTTATACCTGTCACTTCAGGCACCCCTACTACAACGCTGTGATTCATCTGGGCAGGACACGGTCCTGCTTTGGCCCCGCCGGTATCACCGCCTCCCACTCCCACTGCCAAACTCGCGCAGAATCCCACACAGGATCGTGTTCAAGCATCCAGACCTGTTAGGATCTGAAGATCAAGAGCCTGCGGTAGAGGGCTCATGGACGTGCCCTAGCCTAGTTTGTGTCAACGTGAAAGCCGGATGGCGAATCAGAAAGAGTATCGGTACACAACACGGTACACGGTGAAGGAGTAGGTGAATACGCCAATCAGAATCTGGCTTACCGGCGACAGATGAAGGTGGCTGTAATGGAAGGAGGCGGGCTTCGACGCTCAGGGACATCTGGATCCAGCTGGTGGCCTAATACGATTCTAACGCGGAACGCGATTCGTGATTCGCACTGGAAATGCGAGCCGCAGGCGGTAGTGGGCCAGTCCCATACTCACATGAGTACAAGGCGGTGCAGACCTAGAATAGAAGCCACCAACACGCCAATCGCTAACAAGATATTCAATGAATCAAGTCATCTCGCATGATCCTCGATGCTCGCTACTCGCTGGTCTACTAGGATGGGAATATTCTGCGCCCAGGTACGTACGTATTCAATGGAAACATATCCTGCCGGACGCAGCGTAGTCATAATCACTTTGGTTCGCAGCTGAACGCTGAAAGTCATTGGGCCGAGAGGAGGACTAGCCTCGGAAGTCCGAATTCGCACGCTGGCGCGTTCCGTCCCGCGACGTGAGGAATTCTTCGCGAACACGCATAACGCCGCATACTCCGTCGACTGTGGCTGGCCGTCCACCGCATTCAGTGCGCGTACGCATGGGCTTTCGAGCCAGAGCCCGAATACATCCTTGGTGTAGTACGTACGTGTACGAACGTCGACCGTCCAACAGGAGTCAGGAAGTCCGCATTCCGTGTCCCAAGGTCCAGCTTGAAGGTCTGGAGCGAGAACAGCACCACGGGCCCCGAGCGGGAGCGGTGCGACATAGATAATCCAGCATAAGCTCATCGCCTCCCATATTCCCAACATAAGCTCATGCCCACGCGGACATCCCGACACAGGCTCAACGTACCCGCTCAGTCCCATTCATTTTCAGCATAGGCTTTTCCATCTCCGCAAGCTCAAGCTCGCGCCCTTCATCTCCCTAGCTCAAGCTCACCGGTCCAGGCGAAACCTCGCGGGAGTCGGCGCGGTGCAAGACCTCCCGCGGGTCGGAGACAACGAGAAACTCCCGTGTGTGCGGCACGGGACATGGGAGACGCGGCGGAAGATCTGAAGAGGTTTTTGGAGGCGGGGTTTAACCCACCTTATGCGTCCGACGCTCCTCCCCGATGCATCTCCCGACTCTCCCCACCAAGCACAGCGAAAGCTTCAACGGCGACGGAGATATCATACCGATGCTCACACGCAAGCGCATCGTCCTACTTCAATCCACGAACCGCGTGGCTCTGCTTCATCGGCCGTCATAGCCCTGTAGAACGAATACGAACATTGTTGGGACCTCGTCGAAGTCGAAATCGAAGCGGCATAGACAGCTCGCCGAACTCCCCCGGTTCATCGTGCGCGGAGCCATTGAATTGTGCCCGAGTCCCGACCCAGTGTAGAGGCCACATCGGCCCACCGACTCACTACGAAAGGAATTAAGGACATAAGGACTCAGGCACCAGCGCGCCATTGGTGGAAAGGCCCATCAGTATACTGTATTGGGTAAAGAAAACATGGAAGACGCGAAAGACAAAACTTGCCTGCGACCTGTCGGTTCCCTGTTCCCCATTCCCCGTACACGATCCGTCGCAAGTCTTCGGTCCGTCAAACGAGGACTTTTCGCAGCCCATTGGCACGGCCAAGCTAGGCCAATGTCCAACAGTCCATGCCAGTTGGCATCGACCCATGCTCGCTTCAGATTTCGGATTGGAATCAGTTGTCCAAGACGGTCTGGCTTGATATTTGATTCCTGATCTCGGATGAATGTGCCGAATGGACGTGGCTTTTCCAGGCAGAACCGTCTCTCGGCGTTTCGCGGAACCGGCGCTTTGCTGCTCATATTCAACGCCACGACACAAGGAAAACGTTCTGCGGCGCGAACAATGTCAACAGAAACGCGTGAAGTGCACGGTGGCAATGCCGGCCACGCGAGCCTGAAGGCTGCGAAGCGTTCAGGCACTGGCATGGGCGACGTCGACGAGTGGAGCTAGCAGGAAGCAGAGGCGATCCCCAGGCACGGCGCACTGACACATTCGGGCGCGCAAGCTTCGTGTCAAACTCGACTGGCGAACTTCCCGCGCGTGCGCAGCCGGATCGGCTGCCCTGGGACCCCGAAAAGTCGTGTTGATGGAGGTCTGTCATTACCTCAATCAGTATCTTTTGGAGGCAAGAGGTGAGCACAACAGTTAATATTGACAAGTACTCTTCCGAACGTATCGTTTACCCCCAAGCACCTATTACCCTTCTCGAATTACAGTCTTCGATACTAAATCACGATTCGACGCCAGTACTCGCTCCGTGAACGGTGGAACAACCAAAGTCCAAGGGTACCCTGTGTCCAACAGTCCGCCGCTTGATATTTCATCCTTCATACCTGACTTTTGGCATCTGAATCAAATAGGCTGATGAATATGTTGAACGATCACGACCTTTCCAGGAGATTGCCAGGAAGTGTCGGGGTTTCGCGGTGTGAACATGTACAAGAATGAGACCCGGAGCTTGAAAGCCTCATTGTCACAAGCTAGAGCAGAAGTCAAGCGTCTTACGACTGCGACGATGAAAGCGAATGAATGTCAACGTCATACCGTGATCGTTGAATGACGCGGTGGCTTTGAAACGTGGTCTGGCGAAATCTTGAGCTTGGACACGCTCTGGTGCCTGCAACTCTGAAGTTTGTAGGAAGTGTTGGAAGCGTCGCAATAGCAAGAACGAAACCGGCCAGGCACCCAGAACCGGAGACACGACGCCGCCTAACGTTGAACGCACACATGTGGAGCAAGAAGCAGAGGCGAGTTTCGCAGTCGCACAAGCTTCAGACTTGACTTGGACCTCGGGGACTTCTTGTACGTGCACAGGGACGGCCGGGCCGGGACTGTATCTTGAAGTTTGAATCCCTAGATGCTATGTAAGTGTGAGTTCGTATGCTGTATGGAATGAAGGAATATTGAGACTGACTTTCTATCAGCTCCTACTTGCCCTCCACGCAAGTGCTTGCTCTACAAGAACAAGGAAACTACGGTTGAGCTGGGAACTATGCAACGGAGGTTCGCGGCGCACACGTGCGAAGAGCGTACACCCGGAACTGGAAAGCTTGCCGCTTTCGCGCGAAACCAAAGGGCATCCATACAATGGACGCGGACGTCATGACTCGGACGTTAAACGTTCAACGTTGAATAACACGGTGGCTTTGGAACCTCGTCGTGGAATTTCGAATCTCTAAGTAAAGACGCGTTGTTCTCAGTGCGACTTTGATGCTTGTGTGAAGAATCAGAATAGTTGTGGATCTCCTAGGTACGTTTTCCATTGTCAATATCGATGGATGGAGCTGGAAGAAGAATCATAATCGTAGAAGCTACACAAACGAGTCGGGACCTTCCCATGCGTGGACGGCCCGGGTTGCCTTTTCATGACGAGCACAGCAATCAACAGCGGATTTTTTCAAGGCTCGAGATGCGTATGGTATGCGCGATGCAGTGCAGTTTTGCACGAACGCCTACTCGGGGAAACAGCGAATTTAACGACCGCGGCGTTGTCGTACCATGCACACATGCTGCTTTGTACCTCAGCATCACGCACATGTGCGTGTTACACGATCCTGTATGCGTGCCTTGCGCTAGTGAGTACTTTTGTTACGCAATCGGGTGCAGAGGAACCAGTGCTAACGTCATGGTACAGTCAACCAATATGAATTCGACGAGAACGAACTGGAGACTAACGTCATAACGTAGACGTCGAATAGCGCGGAGGTTCTGAAGCTCTGTAATTGAGGATTTCCGAAAGCGTTCAACTCCGAATCCATGAGTCCAAGTCCCAGAAGCGTCGCAGCTCTTCAAGGTACGTTGCTCACACTCGACGCGCGGAACAGGAAGGAAACTCACGTTTGTATAAGAAACCTCTGGAAATGTCCCCACCTGATCTCCTCGAAGCACGCCGTCCATTGTCGATAAGTGGAGCCGGATGAAGATTCGCGGACACAGGGGATACAACCTTGACTTGGACCTGCCGGTGCGCACGCGGCCCGAGCCGTCTTTTCATCGCGGATACTACGACGGCGACTTAAAATTCTACGACTCTCGCAATCCTGAAGACGTACATACGGGAGACTTCATGTACCCGCTCCTCGTCTTCTGAGTATGGTAGGCATAGGGCGGCTACATGAAGCCTCTTGTATGTCAAACGACGTCATTGACAGTGTGTAGCGTGAACAGCATGCGTGCCTTGTACTATGAATGCCCCGTTACTCAATACTCGGCATTGAAAGGTACGTTATCCATGACCGCGACGGCAAACACGAAGGAATACTAACGGCATGATGCGTCCACAGGACGTTGGACAATACCGTGGTTTTGAAGCTTTACACTGCATTTTCAGATTTCCGTGGCAGTGGCGGTCCACGGATGTCAACAGCCAAATACCGATAGTGCTGTCTGCACGCCTGTTCTGGCGGGCGCGTAACATGCGTGTACGCTGCTCTGTTAATCCCCGACATACGCGTGCTCGTGTTCCACGACCCTGTATGCGTGCCTGGTGCCAGTGAGTATTTTTGCCTTACAATTGGATGCAAAAGAATGTGTGCTCACGTCATGATGCGGACGCAGGACGTAAAGCACCGGCTTTGAATCATAGAAGACTAGAAGACGTGTATATCGGAGACATCGTGTAACCGTTTCTCCACTATTGGGTGTGGTGGGTAGAGTGTGTACAGGACGTCTTTGGTATGCGTTGATGTGCAGAGACGTCGACGTCATCTGCAAGCTCACATTCCACGTTCGTGGATATGTGCTTTGTAATGTGATCACTCAACACTCACGTATTGCAACTGGGGCGCGGGGGCGAAAGGCAAGTACCCCAATGTCTACGACAACAAACATGATTCATGAACGCTGACAAACGATCATATTATGACCCAGGGGTTAAGGTTGGAGCCCCTGGAACGGAAGATAGGTCATGGGCAGGGCTCTCGTGCCGAAAGCGGCACGGCCCTTTGGTGCTAAACCCTAGGAAGGGTTTTCAGGTCGAGCGAAGCTCGACCTGTCGTAGGGAGCGAGGGAGGGTACGAAAACCCTCCCAAATATTTCGGATGATGCACGAAACTTACGCGAGTGCTCGCGTGGGACGCTGATGGACCGGCGCTGCGGCGCCCTGCGGGCGGCACCATCAACTTAAGTCACAGCGATTCAAAGCAATTTACACAAAATGACGGCAATTTTGGCTCTCAACTGTGTATTTACTGCTTTAAACTACTCTTAATGTACCATGTCAAATTTTTCTGCGCGCTGCGCGCGGTATCTGCGACAGCATCGGCGTGCACTGGTAAAGCGCGCACGAGCCGACGCTTGCCTTATTTGGCGAGCTCGCGCTCATCCGGCAGGGGCCGGGACAGCTACTCTCGCGCACACGCTTGCCCATCCTATAATGCATGTTCAATAACATGTCATGTAGCTCTAAGGTACTTTTAATACAAATCAATCATAAATTTATTTCATTCTGGCTCGTCATCGCCGTTGTCGACGACGACGACGCTTGGCCGTGGGCGACGAGCGCGGGCCGGCGGAGGTGACACCTCATTGGTTGAGCGGTCTTTCAAGCGCGTGAACTTAGTAGGGTCTGAGACCCTAGACTAGGGCTAAACCCGGGTTGGGGTTCCCGATTGGTAACCCTAGATTAAAACCCTGGGAATGACCCTGCTGCCCCTGGAACCTCGAAACTGTAACCTTGAAGCTTGAAGCTCGAGACTTGGAAGATTCAAACGTACGTCAACTCTGAAGGTTATATGAAGTATACAGCGTCGGCCAGGTACCGCCGCGCGAACGCTGACGGTGCGGATGCGGAAGGCAGGAGCACGTAAGACAATGAAAAGGAGATCCCCTTCCATGCGTCCTGTGGCGACGGGTGATTGCGCACAATACCGTGCTGCGTGCACGTCCGTCTGTTCAGGGGCGGCGTCGATGGGTCATTCATACACACTGCTATGTCCACCACCGACATGCGCGTGTTTGTGTTCCACGGCCCTGTACACGTGTCTGGTGCTAGTGAGTACTTTGTCTGACCGTGGGGTGCACAAGAATGCAAACTCATGTCATAACGCAGGAAACAGTGAACGATGCAGCGACTTCGAACTATACGTCTATATTGGCGACATTGTGTAGCTCGTCGTCGGCCACCGGGTGTGGTCGCCGGAGGGTTACACGAAGTCTCATTCATGGGATGATAAGTGCAACGACATCATTTGAAGGCTCATGCGGTACGTTAGTGTATGTGACTAACGATTACTTAGGGACTGCAAGAGAACTAGAGGTAAGCACCCTGCAGCTACGACGCCATAAAAGAACAAACGAACAAACGAACGCTCGTGTTGCTGTAGGACATGCACGCAGGGCGAAGCGCGTTGGTACTGAATGACGCGGGTTCTTTGAAACTTCCGAACCTTGAAGCTTGAAGCTCGAAGCCTGGAAGACACATCACGACTCTGAAACTTGCATGAAGGGGCGAGCAGGTACCGCCGCTCGTTGGTTACGGTACGTGGTGGAAGCGGAAGGATGGCGTACGTACTTAGAAGCAGAGCAGATCCCTCTCGTCCTCGCACTCATCCTCCCCGCCGCGCAAACCCTCGGGGGGTTCGGGCCGCGGCGGACCGGCGGACTCGTCGGGCCTGTACATGCCCGCGCTCGGTCCTGGCAGTCCCATCAACGTTGACAGAAAGCACTCAGAAAGCGAGCTGCGGCAATTTGACTCACGATGTGCAGCGTGCAGCGCGTGCACGTCTGTTCGGAAATCTGAAGTAAGCGTGCGGCAGCACGTCTACTACTCGGGAGCTAGGACAGGTGGCGGGGCAGCATGCATGCACGCACGCACGTCCATCTCGCGCTGCATACAACACGCCGACGGCGCGGAAGACACACCGTATCTCGTCTCATCGGTGTGTATCGACTCTCTTTAATGTTCTCTGTACGTGCTAGTGAGTACTTGAGTGCCTACTCGTCGCACGTTATACTGAACTAACGGTCTCTTATTTGCAGTCGCAGGGCGTCGTCAAACAAACCGACCGACGAACACGGCGGACTGTTCTTATGTTGTATTGCGACCGAAGTCTTAACTGCACCCGAAGTCCTATCAAAGCGTGCGTAAAGACTTTCCATGTCCCATAATCTATTGCATTGAACTGATATACGAAGTGGGAAGGACAAGGCATCTACTGGTACAACAGCGGCGTATCTGACTCTCGTTCAACAGCGGAACGCTCCTTTGGCTATTTGGGTGTTTAAGGGTGCGACGTTCATTCCGGTCTATTCGGGCTAGGATCACATCGACATCAGTAAGTTCCAACCGTCCAGGCTCATATTTGCACAAACTGACTCACTGATTTACCGCGAGTACGGGTGCTGTTCAGGTGTTGCGGTGCTTAAGGCGCAGTCGAGGCGGGCGCCGTGCACTTAGCGTTAAGCGGGCACGCGCCCGGGTTGCTGTTCACCAGCTCGCCGTTCTGCACGACAGCCAATCAGCATCAGCCCACCAGCCACGCATCAGTGCGCCCGCCACATCTCGGGCGCGCGAAAAAGAAAGATAGAAAAAAATAACTCAGGGCAAAAAGCGACATACGGAGTTCCACGTACACGGCCCGGCGAGGTACATGCACTCGTAGCCCGAGAACTGGTTGATGAGCACGCCCGCGTCGCCGTTGTTGTCGCGCGGGCAGGCGCAGCCGGCGACGACGTTGCAGGGCGCTTCGGCGGGGCAGTTCGTCTGCTGCGGGTTCTGCAGCTCGCCGGTCTGGCGTCGCACACAAGAACAAAAACAAAAACAAGAGTACGCTGTTAGTCCGCGGTACTACCGCGACACGAGCGGGACAGAGACGCAGAGACGCGCACCGAGTCGTCCCAGGTGCACGCGCCGCCCGGGTACGCGCACTGGTAGCCGGGGTACGTGTTGATGAGCACGCCCGTCTCGCCGAGGTTGTTCGTCGGGCAGGCGCACGAGCCCGCGGAGGTGCTGCCCACGCACGATTGTGTGACGCTTTGCAGAGAGAAGAAGTCGCGGATTTGGACGACGTCGCGCGCGGCGGTGCGCGCGGCCGCGCCGGACGCGAGGAGCACGAGAGCGAGGGAGGCGAGGGAGAGGCGGGCGAGCATTGTCGAACGCGGGATTGGGGGATGTGGTGGCGGGTGGGCGAGTTCTGGTAGCAGAGGGCGCTGTGCACTTGAGCTGAGCGGGCTGTTCTGCTGGTCCTCTCCCTTCTCCAGCTAGCCTTTTATACGCAACCAGGCAACACCCACTGTACATCCCGACGCGTGCACATCCCTCCAGGTTCCTCAAGCACCGCACACACCACGGGACCCAGGCCCGCGCGCACCCAAAGCCCGCCGTCGACACCCCGTGAGCCGTGCGCGCCACCGTGACAGACAGCTCGCACGGCCGGCCCCGCACATCGTGTTCAGCGTACACTGCCCCGCGCCTCAAATCGGCAGCGTGCACCCCTGCTGAGGCACATGAACGCGAAAGGGGCAGGCACACACCCTACTGCACCGTGAAGCATGCGGTCTGGGCTCGAGGGGCGGTGAGCGCGAGGGAGAGGATGACGGAGCACGATGAGCAACGTGCGCGATGGCTGTGGCCCTCGGTGCCGAGGCGGGCTCGGGATCGCGGGGAGGGGGAAGGATGAGGCGGGCGCCGCGGGTTGTGTCGATGGATGGCCGTATCCTGAAGGTCATTTGGAACACCTGTGGGTGTGGGCGCACAATGAGAGCCAGGGACGGGATGCCAGTGCGAGTCCATGCAAGCTGCGCTCCAGACTACAGTATTTGTCGGGAACAGCACATGATTCTATGCATACGAAGCTTGTACAACGGCAAGGGGTAACGGCGAGGCGGCTGTCCTTGTGCCCGCGTCGTAGCTTTCATGAAGTCGTTGTTGCAGAAGCGGGGTGCACACCGTTCTTTCTCCCTAGGCACAGACTCGGCCTCTCGTGAGCATGATTTTTCCAGGCCGTGGGGTGCTTACCTTTTGCTTCCTGATGGGATACCCGTGTGCTCTTGAGCACACATGAACGTTTGAACGTGCTATATCCGAGACTCAGTGTAGTAACCCTCTCATATCCGCCACACCCAGTGGACTACGAAGCCTCAGATACAGGCGTCTTCTACGGCTCCAAGACCTGCAAACCATCGTAGTATTCTGTTCAAATTCTGTTCAACGTTCAACGGCCGCGTTGTAACATCAACCTTCGTTTCCTTCGCATCCGCACGCAAGACAAAGTACTCACCAGTATCAGGCACGTTGGACACATACAGGGTCGCAGGACGACGGACACGGTCATGCACGTACTGTGATGTTGAGGCACAAGGCAGCGTATACGGTATGCATGGAGTGACTCGGACAACGACGCCACCGGCGATCGCCGAGCTCTGCAAAGCTCCTGTAGTGTCTCCCGAGTAGACGTACATGGTGCACGGTGTGCGACGTACGCGGCGTAGGCCGTATACCTGGAGGTGTCACTATGCGCGGGCACGCGGGCACGACGCGAGTAGTACGGCGCGCGTGGTCCATCTGAACAGATTTGCAGGCTAGGCACGGCGGGTGGTCCTGTACAGACGAATTTTGTACGCGTGAGGGACGACGCGTCGGTGATAAATCTCAAATGGTGGTCACTTACAAGTGGTTCACTAAAGACTTCTCAAAGCAGGAAGTGATGGTCGACGCGGATGCAGGGACTCGGGATGAGCGATCGTGACCCGCGTCATAGGCTATCCACGGAAGTCCAGTGAGAGTTGAGTGGGGAGCATGTCGCAGCCGAGATAGCTCAGCTGGGAGAGCGATAGACTGAAGTTCTACAGGCCGGGTGTTCGAGCCACCCTCTTGGCATGTCCCCAACTAGTTTGCTTTTACCGGTTCTGGGTAAGGCTCCAACCATATTAAGGCTCCAACCATATAGTTTACATATACTTTTTTCTTGTATTTAAACAGTATATGTAAACTATATAGTTGTAAACAGTTTATATACAGTATACGGTATTTGTAGACGGTTGTTCGCAGGGTGCACGACTGTCATGTCAAACCCGACACGCCTTGTGCGTGGCTTCGATAATAGTACACGAAGACCACTGTCTAATTTCCGAGGCGATCGTGAAGGCGTTCCGAGCTGTCCCAACGATTTAAGGCAGGGAAAAGCGGCTCGAAACACCGCGTCGATTCGGGGACGGACTTCACTTTGTACCCTCCTGATCAAGTACGACACGGTCTATATCCGCGTTTCCGTGGGCCGGCGCAACGGCTTGCGAAAGACGGTCCATCTTGGATGTGATTCGCCACATCATGAGCAGTCTGAACAGTCGCGTACTAACTAGTAATACCCAACTGCTCAGACAATAGTAGAGTCGCGAGACGCACCGCTGCGGCCGTGTCGAAAACGCGTATCACGGGCTCATAATCAGATTCAACTGAATTGAGAATGAAGCCGCGAGGTCTTAGATCGGAATCGCACGACATGAACGATATTGTGAACCACTGTCCGGGTCGTAACTCGTCACAAGGTTGTTGGCGGACCGACTACTCTTCCCAGTCCGTGGCACAACTTAGTGAACAGAATCGTCAAGCCCACTTGCGCAACCTCCAACAACTGTTTACGGAAATCATATACTGTATACTAAACAGTTTACAGTGTAATACACCAAAAGAGTATTTAAACATATATAGTAAACGGTTTAAACAGTTTATATACAGTATTTAAACTATATGGTTGGAGCCTTAAACCATATACATTCCATATACTCATTTTTTGTATTGTCGAGCTCGCGGTTAAGGCTAAGGCTCCAACCATTTACTTCACGTTTACTCGAGATGTGTGAATAAACTGTAAAGGGTTATATACAGTTTATAAACAGTTCATCAAGAGTAAATAAAAGGCACCCGAGAAGAAAGCCAAAAATCCTCATCTGCCCTTTGACACCGCATACTTACCTGCATCCGAGTCGCGAGTCGCAGTTATTGTCCAGAAGTTGCAAGGTGTATCCCATTGGATGTACCACTTGGACGGGGCCTACAAGCCTCGCAACATGACCAGGGATGATCTGACCGGTGACCAAACACTTTACTCACGCTAGAGGTCTCCGCGTCCTTGTCAAACGTTGAAGTCTCGAGCATGCACAAAAGCGGTTTGCGCAGCGTCGTTGTCGTTCCATGTGCCTCGTAATGTGTATATCGTATAAATATTAAATACAAGACGGTTCTACTACAGATACAGTACTGCATACTGCACATTAGGATTCAGAGGGCGTCGGGTCCTCTTGGGAAACTTCGCTTCGGATTCAATATTCATCTGCTGCTCGGCTGCGGAGAGGTTGTTGACAAAAGTCGCGACGAGAGACGAAAGCACGACCGTACGAACCACGGAGCGCCGGGCCGAGGCTGCTCGCAGCGTTAGCGCCGACGAAAGCCTCCAGCGTAGAGCGATGCATCAGCTGGAACGTTCGTAAGGGACTCCAAGGGTAATTACAGCGTCCTTACCTACATTAGGACCTTCTATCGCCCCGGGCATGTTCTCAGGCTTCCTCTTACACAGCCATTGATTTACTGTTTAATTATTAATTAACTGTTTACACGCTTTTACGCAGAAAAAGTAAATAAACATAAATTGTAAATTGTAAACAGTAAATAGACTAAATGGTTGGAGCCTTACTATATGATTGAAGTCTTCGCTCACATTTACGGTGAAGATACAACAAAAAACAGAGTCCCAATCTTGGCATGCGTCCGCCGGGAGTCGAACCCGGAGCTAGGCCATGGGAAGACCCAATGTTACCGCTACACCACGAACGCGACGTCTCTCCTTCGCTTTCCATTCCTGTAACAGTTTCGTAACGACGATTCTCGTATCAACCCCGAACTCTCACAAGTCGAGCTCGGACGGTGGGACTTATGAAACATGCGCCAGCTATTAGTATAGGGGACGGGACGTGGGACTTACGATGACGAGACGAGACGAGGCGTGGTGGGTGCGGGAGTGGGCTCAGTTCGGACGACGTGCTCGAGCATCGATGCGGAGTATCAGGCCTCAGGCCTCGGAGTGCGTACATCGAGCAGACAGCGGTCAGCGCTGGACTCTACGCGCACGCGCACGCGCACACGAGCGTGCGTGCTGCGTGCACGACGCTTGCTGCTCGTACCAGCCCCGATTCCCGAAGCGCCGCGCTTTGGATCTGGTTGGCGCGTGCGCGGGGGCAAGCGTGATGTCGATGTCGATATCGATATCGACATCGGCGGCAGTGCGTAGAGTGTACAGTGTACAGTGTACGGCGCACAGGGTTGTTTTGGCGCGTCTGAACATTGGATGCTGAGCGTGTCGAAGACCGCCGCATGAGGATCTCGGGGTGGGACGAGCGGGGTGCAGTAGCTGGGCCTGTAGTGTAGAGCGGTCCCCGTACACACTGTTTCTCGATAACCTGACATGGTCTGTCATATATCATATACCATATACCAGCCCCCGTCTCGCACCGCGGCGTACCCGAGCGGTGCGTGGCGCGAGCCGCGGGGTCCGTTCTATCATACATAAGTCTGTCTCTGTCGTACACAATCAGCTCACACAATTCGTAGATAAAGGCACCAAGACGTACCTCTTACGTTCGCAGTCCGCACTCACCGACTAACCCGACCTCACTTCTCACACTTCTCCCAACCCACACCGCACTTTTCGGTGTTCGCACGTCACGCCTTGGCCGCCTCGGCCTGGAGCTTCGACTGCATGACGTTGACGAGGACGTTCAGGTTGTCCTGCTTCTTCTGGAGGGTGTCCTGCAGCGTCTCGAGGTTGGCGCGGATGTAGTCGACTTTGGACTCGTAGTGCTTCGTGGCCTGTGTGCGGGTCTGTCGATGGGAGGGGAGCCAGGGTTAGACAGCGGCAGGAGCGCAAAGCGCAACGGAGCACGGAGCGCGGGCGGAGGGAGGGGAGGGACAGATGGAGACGGGGACGGAGACGGAGACGGACCTTTTTGACGTAGTAGCCGGTGCCGACGTCGACGACGACGTGGTCGGTGTCGCAGAGCTTGCCGGGGACGTAGAGCGAGTTCGTGAGGGGGACGAGGATCGTCTTCCCTGCGTCACTTGTCAGACAGGGCATCGACGCATCTGCGGGGCGGGGCGCACCTTTGTTCTGGGGCTGGACCTCTGCGACGTTCTCGATGCAGGCGCGGAACTTGGCCTGCGCCTGTCTGAGCTGGGTGAACGAGTTCGTGAGGTGGCTCAGCTCCTGTGCGAGGTGAAACGCGTGAGTTAGAGTTATTGGAATCGAGATCTTGGGCGGACTGGCCTCTTCGAGCTGCCTGCGCACGTCGGCGAGCTGCTGCAGGTCGAGGTCGGCGAGGTCGATCTGCTGAGGCGGCGCGGCGGCCATGATCGCTCTGCGGCAGCTCTGCGGATGCTCTGCGGAGGGATCGGGGTCGATGCACGTCGACGGTCGAGACGACGGTCGCCGGCGGGTGCGCCCCATCGAGCGGACGCGCCTTACGTAAGCGGAGCCTGGAGCGCGCGGCCGCCTTTCGCACGCGCTGCTAAGTAGACGACCGCGACACCGTCCTTGGACACTCGCCACGACCCGCCCCGACGACCGCGAGCGTGCAGACGCTTTGTACAGTGCCTATGGACGCGAAGGACCCCGCAGATGCAGGCAGGCCGCCGCAGGACCTCGGTGAGTGACGTGCGCTTGGCGCCCTCCGTCAGGCTCACGGACGCATTCATCTCGTGCGGGGCAGTCGCCGTCTTCCATGCGTCGTTCCACCCGACGAAGGGCAACGTCATCGACTGGTGCGAAAGGCTCGACGACGGTGCGTCCGCTATCTGTTGACCGTGTCGGGCCACGTCTCACTGCGCAGCGTGCACCGCAATATGATATGGTCACAGGCATCGACCTCGCCCATGTCGAGTTCAGCTGCCTGCCCAGCGGGCTGCACGCCATCGACGAGGACGTCGTGTGAGTCCCCCTCTCGTCCCACTTAACTATCGATCTTACCCTACCCTACCCCGCCCCGCCCCGCCGTAACCTAGATACTTCACCAAAGGCCCGCACCACGGCGTCTGCGTCTTCCGCCGCCGCCACACCGCCGCACACGGCCACCGCGGCGTCCGCCTCTCCTCCCTCGGCGTCCTCCTCGCCCGCGCAGAGCGCCCCCGCCCCTGGCGGCACGTCCCCGCGCTCAAGGCGCTCGCGCGCGCGATCTATGCGGCGCTGGAGGCGCGCGAGGGCGAGGGCGAGCCGACGCCCGCGGACTGGGCGCCGGCGAGCAGCTTTTTTAGGGAGAGACGGGCGCGCGCGGCGGATCGCTGTGCGGCGGGCGAGGGCACGTGGGCGGGGTGGGCGCGCGAGCTCGGGCTCGGTGCGGCTCCGCGCGCGGGCGTCGGTGAGGACGGGGATACGGACCCGGGGTGCAGCGCGCCGCGGCAACCGGACGCCTACGACCCCTCCCCCTCCCCGGAACCCAACCCGACCCTGCACCTCCCCGCGCTCCTGCGCGCGCTCGGCCCGTCCGCGCTCACGCTCTACAAGCACGTCCTGGGCCGGCGGCGCGTGCTCGTGTACACGCGCCCGCCGGTCGAGGCGGCGTGCGTGCTGTGCCGCGTGGTGGCGGATGTGTGTTGGGGGGCGGGGGTGGGGCAGGAGCTTACGGCCGAGTACCGGGATGAGGATGAGGATGAGGATGAGGGGGGTGGGTACCACGACGACGAGGAGGGTGGTGGGTACCACGACGAGGAGGATGGCGAGGCGCGGCGGCGAAAAGGAAAGGGACAGGGAAAGGGAAAGGCAGAGTCGCGCGCGAACGAGGGCATCCCCGTCCTCGGCATGGTCACGCTCAGCGACCTCGCGCGGCTCGACGCGGCGAGCGGGGCGGGGCGCGGGTGGGTCGCGTGCACGACGGACGCGATCTTGCTGGAGAGGCCCGAGGGGTGGGATTTGGTGGTGGATTTGACGGCGGGGGCGCTTGGTGGCGGCAAGGGAAGTGGGAGGGGAAGCCGCCCCGCGCTGTCGATGTCGAGGGTGTTTGAGGGCGGGCAGGGTAGGAAGCGGGGGTGGCGGTTGGAGACGGTCAGATTTACGTGGAGCGACGTCCGACTCGTGAGTCTTTCCTTGAGCTTAAGCTTCTTTCGAGAGAGGAGCAGGACACGGCTCATCGCATTCGTCTTCGTCTATCCAGTGGAACGAGCTCGACCGCATCCTCCAGGAAGACGCGTCCTCGGACGCGGACGCCCCGCCGCCGCCGTCCCTGGGCTTGGGCTTGGGCGCACCGCCCGCCGCGTCGTCGTCGTCCGCCGCGTCGTCGTCGTGGCCGAGCGTGGACGTGTGGCGCCTGTACGAAGACGCGTGCGTGCTCTGCGCGGGGCTCTGGCTCGCGCCGTGTCCGTGGCGCACCTCCCCTTCCGCCTCCGCCGCGGGGATGGGGATGGGGAGGATGGAGAATTGGGGGAGGGGGAGGCCGAATTCGAACGGGGGGGACGACCTTGCGCTGCCGAGTCATAGTGTTAAAGGAGGAGGGGGGACGTATGTGAGGAACGTGGGTATGGGCATCGAGGGGCGGCCTTCTACCTCCACCTCTTCCTCTTCCGCAGCGTCGGCGTCCGCGTCCGCGTCGGGGGCGGGGTCGACGTCGAAGAGGTCGTCCATCCGCGGATTGGGCGGGTTGGGAGGGTTGAGCGAGTTGGGCGAGGTGTCCCTCTCGAGGCGCGGGAACGGGAAGGGCGGGGCGGGGTCGGGGTCGGGGTCGAGGAGGTCAAGGCGGAGCGGGGCGAGCGAGGGCGGCGGTGGAGGGTCGCTGTGGTCGTGGTCGTGGGCGAGCGCGCGCGCGGGGCGGGGGAATGGGAGGGGGAAGGACGGCGACGGCGACGTCGACGCTGCTTCTTCCTCTTTGTCCTCCTCTGCCTCCTCGGATCCCGGCGCATACACCAACACCGACGCAGACGCAGACGCCTCCCCGCCCGACGATGCGTACGTCGACGAAGACGACCCCGACCTCGTACTCGTCCCATCACAGGCACACGCACACGCACACGCACACGCACAAGACGCGCACCGACGCCTACGCGCGCGCCGCATCGCGACGACGCGCGCGCTCCTGCGCGCGCTGCACGCGCACACGGAGGCGTTCGTGGGCAGGTTGGCGGGGGTCCTCCCGCCGGTCCCGCCGGATCCACAGCCGCGAACGCGCGATGTGCGTACCGCGAACGCGAGCACGGGCGCGAATACCAGCGCGCATCCGAATTCGCACCACCTCACCCACATGGGATCAAGTCAGGGCACGGGCCCCGCTGCGCCGGCCCCGGTCGACGTCGAGATCATCCTGACCCCGCGGGACCTCCTCGCGCTCTCGCTGGGCCCGCTGAGCGCGCTCGACGCGCGGTTCGTCGAGTGGGTCGCGGGGGAGTATTACCGTAATGCGGGCGGGGAAGGACAAGAGGAAGGGGAAGGGGCAGGGAGGGTGAGAGTCGTCGTGCGGAGGGGCTGGCGGGAGGTGCTGGGGCTTGTCTTGGGGCTTGGGTAGGGATGGAGGGTGGGTGATAGAGGGTGTGTGGTGCGTTTTTTCTGCTGTGCTTAAGGGATGTTTTCTGCTTGTGCTTGTGCTTGTTTTTACTAGGCCGGAATCCGGGCGGACGTGTGTAATACCTAATCTGAGATCTTCCTTACGCTGCTTTGCATTGCTGTGCTACGCTGGAGACGATACCAGCGCGACTGTATGGGTTTTATTCGGTGATGAAAACTAATACTTACAAATTTGATGGAAGTGCTGGATTTTGTGGTTGCTTGTGGCGTTTCTAAGCCGGTGGCTGCGCGCACAAGATTCAGGCGGTTTTCTAGGATTTGGGCGGCAATGTGGCGTAGCGAAGAGCGTAATGACTCATGCGCGATGACTCCGCTGAGTCGGAGAGGGTGCTCGGACCTCCGTCGCGACTCGCGACTCCATTGACGAAAAACTGTGATCAGGTTGCACATTGACAGTGAGGTAAATTTCCGAGTTTGGGATACAACAATTGGGATTAGAACATCCGACGACTGCAGACACGTACAGTGCCAGAGAGCAACATTCGGAGTCCGGACGATCTCGAGCACAGTATATGGAGCATACATGGACCCGAGAGGGGACGTCGTTGGACCGTTCCTCGACAGTCGACCTTCGGGCCCCGATGTCGGTCGCTCAGTTCACGATTGATGATTCGGTTCCTGGCTGCTTGCGTTTTGAGGCTGTGATGCAGCTCGTCGCAGGCTGGTCCGTGCTCACCAGGCTTCCGTCCTGTTTATTGGGGGTAAGCGCACTGAGTACTGAGTATCGAGAGCCCGCGGATAGGCTGATCAGGGCACAATGGCGACTCTGTACAAACAAATCAGAATAAGACAAAATCCCGAGCGAGTAGATAGCATTTTGAAGAGTTGAAGAGCGCATTCGATGGCTGCACATGCGTGCGCGGGTACGGTCCCAGAGAGACATGATGCAGAATGCAGGATCATCTCGATACCGGTATATGAAGCAGACATGAGAGAAGAGTCAGACATCATTAGGCCGTTATGTCAACCACCGGTGTTAGCTGCTGAGCTCACGAATCGCTCCCGGACCGTTTGCACTTCGCACTCGCAACGCAGTTCGTTTGGTCCGTGTTGACCAGGCTTCCGTCCTATTTCCTCCAGGTAAGCCAAGACACGAAACTCATTGAAGTTGAGCGTAAAAACGCACCGAGTCCCAGGTGCATGCCCCATGCGGGTACGCGCACTGATACCCCGTGAACTGGTTGATCAACACACCTGCGTCGCCGTTCTTGTCGCTCGGGCACGTACAGCCCGCCGCGAGGTTACACGCCGCGGTCGACGGGCAGTTGGTCTGCGCGGTGTTTTGCAGCGCCCCGGTCTGTATCGTCGGGCTCAGCGTCCTTCCACAAACAAGGCCACAAACGCCATCCGCAAAACACCACCGCTCAACCCACCTTATCGTCCCACGTACACGCCCCGCCCGGGTACGCACACTGGTACCCCGGCCACACGTTGATCAGCACGCCCGCGCTGTGGTACCTGTCCGGGGGACACTCGCAGTTGCCCCCGCCGCAGAAGCACGCGAAGGCGATGCCGGCGCTGTTGAGGGCGCGGTGGTGCTCGTAGGACGGGCCGAAGAATTTGAATGGGTCGGGGAGCAGGTCATGATGGGGGTTCGCGTGTGCCCCGAGGAAGAGAGAAGGTAGAAAGGCGAGGGGGATGAGATGGGTTGGGGGTGCGAGCATGGTGGCCTGCAAGAGGGGGGAGCAGGAAGGTCGTAGAGGTCGTAAATGCGCTGATGCGACGCTGCAGTAGCAGACGGCATCGTTTCTCGCTTTTCGCTGTCCTGTATATGCACTCGCCGTCGGTCTAGATTGTATAAGTTCATCAGACATGATTTGGATGGCATCCCGCAGAATCAGAACGCAGCGACGCGTACCTGACTATCCTCGACGTAAAGGCGCCGCCGCGCACACGAGACGCGTGCGTCCCGACGGGCTTGACGTTTGGTGCGCTTGGCGCCGTAATTTTCACTGTGCGCTCCGGACGTGAGGAGAGTAATGCCCGTTTTCGAGATCCTGAATGCATAGAGTCTATAGAACAAAGACGAGGTTAGTCAACGTTGGGAGAGCCCAGGGCTCGAGCCGGGATGTCGGTCGAGGTGCTTCATAGACCGAGGAGTTGGGAGCAGAACCAAATCATGTTTGGAACTATGTGTATCGGCCTTTGACAGTGCGTTATTTGAGGACCACGAGCGTACAACGAAAATGGATCGAGAGACGCTAGATATGCATGCATGCGCCGTTCCGTGCTAAAGAATCAGTACTCAGCAGTCTTTTAACTATGCGTAGGCGAGCTATTCGATGTGCCGTTCTGCATGTAATATCAGGCTAAGTTCTGCTAAAGAGCCCTAAGTTAATGCTGAAATAAGAATATCGATGTGTTGAAAGACGTACTTCCGGGTCTCAGATCAAGCAGAAAACAGGCTGGATGAACGAGGCATTCACATATGAAGACGTGCATCGTATCAGCAGTCATATGTTTGAGGCTGAAAGTATGTGTTCATGGCACCAGGACCTGCTACGCGGTGAGCATCAGGTGAATGTTGGGATTTGGAACACTCGTGCCGTTGACGCCGGAGTCCGCCGTTTTGATGCGCCACTATGCAAGCTGACATAAGCGTCGGGGCGGGGCGCCCGTGAGTTGTGAGTGTTGCGCTAACCTGCCGCTACGCCATGCGTTCACTCACCCATGTACGTCTTCGCAAGACGGAGTCGAGTATTGATAACATACGGTGTCAAATATTTGTGTGGCTTGAATTTGTACATGCTGAAAAAGGTGCGAACGGTGAGCACGATGAAGTGAAAAACCCTAGATGGTCGATTGGGACTTGGGAGCCGGACGCCAGTTCAACCATGGAGAAGAAAAAGGAATGAAGTATGAAACTCAAGAATTTGGATTTGCGAAAAACGAAGGGGATGACAGTCTTGGCTGTGTAGGTTCGACGAGGGTAACCCGATCAAGGATCAAACATACTCTCTACCCTTGACCCTGCTTAGCTCTCTCAGAGCTGATTTACGAGTCTCCACCCACTCCGTCTCGTTGTCCCTCAAGCCCCCAGGGAAGTACACAGGAAGGAGCGACAATCCAACGTAGGGCTCGACGTCTTCAGCGGCCTGCAGCGTAGCGAAGACCTTCTTCTCCGCGACAACTGTCTCTTCGATCAGAGATAATCCGAGCTCCTGGGGAGAGAACTGCGCGCTGGCAATGATCATATTCTGTACGGTTCCGAGGGCGAAGACGGCGAAAATGTACCAGAAATTGGACAATAAAGCGCCGACGGCGAGGAGGTGGGTAACCGAAAGGAGCGTGAGAAGGCAAATGGCTGGCGCGGTAACTGAGGAATTCATTACACGTCCTGCAGCGAGATCCTCGAGATTAAAACCGTGCCCTTCGTTGACAATGACGAGGACGACGTTCTGTCCGTTCCCCTTGGTAAGGCATACCACATCCTTCCGGGGTTGCGCTGGGCGCGCCGCCCACTTCTCAGCAGCCCATTGAGGGAGCAACTTGATGGCCAGCGCCACGAGCGTACCGGAGAGCGTCAGCCAGAACACAGCGTAGCTGCCCTGCGTAACGGCTGGGATGTAGGAAATGACGAATTGCAAGAGCACGAGGACGATACTGATAACGAAGGTCTTGTTGACGGCACCCAATCCATTGGAAGACGTGTGGGTGGCATGTAGAAAAACGACGGTGAGGCCGGCGGTAGATCGATGACGGGTAGAGTAGTCCTGCAAGAGACGAGAAAGCACCCAGGACTTGTTGTCGCGAGCGTAGCCCGTATGCGCATTAATAAGAACGCTACGGCAGTCTGGCTGGGGAAGAAGAGTTTGGCCTTTGCAGGCTGCGAGCATCGTGGACATCATGTATGACACCCATCCGAAAGAGTAAGCCACAGGTGGGCTTCGTACAGAGCGTATGCCGGCGGAGGTGGCTAAGGCTGTCTGGACGATGTTGCTGCCTGTCAACATGAGGATGGGTAGCACCGTCTCGACTCCTTTCTCCATCGAAAAGCCCTTGATAAAGACGTTCATGGTGTTACACTATGTCAATATTATATCAGTGCAACGTTAAGAGATAGTGATGGATTCGTACATCTTAGTTCTGAAAGCAACGGTGAGACTCTGGATACGACCTAGGTTGTTTTATGGTGGCCTGGGAAGAGGACCCTCGACGCCTCAAGGCTGCCGCGAGTCGTTTAAACGCTCAGTAATGAATACGACGACCCTGAAGGTTCGACCATTCACATCGGAGCGAGTACAGCGTCATTGCCTTTACTGTCGACATGCCGTGATAGCGGACGTTCATTTCCTGCAACGGCATTCGGATAAGAACGGCTGGTATTTTCCTGCACAGGCTCGGGGCGGAAATGGGGATCGATGCCAGTCATGGGTTACACGATATGAACTTCAAGACGATCTAGAAAGTGGTGACCACCGCCTAGTAGATAGGGAAACTGGCCTCCAATGAAGACTGTCACGCACTTTCTTGGATTTAGGTATTGAAAAATGATCATCGTGAAGTCGGGGTTTCGAAAGTTGAAAACAGCGGGCAAGATTATTTTCTTGTTCACCTGGCGTGTGCTAGAAGCATATGCTGAAGATCGACGTTGACGCACATTTTGGACGAAATCGCTCGTGAGATCTTGCTGTGACCTCATTATGAAGTTGTACCAATCAGCGTATAGCCTTCTACCTTTTCCATGTTGATTCACCGGCTGGCAGCAAGTTTCGGGTTTGGGAGTGTTAGCCGTGCAACATACAAGACGCTGCATAAAACGCACAATGTCAAGTAAAATAACATGTACGCTGTAGAATAATGTCCGCAGCGACCAGCATAAGGCTTTACCTTGACGGTTATCCACGACACCACGAACAGAACCGAAAGCAAACCCCCGTGAGCTCGGAGAAACGCGTCAGAAGGACGGGAGATATCTAGAGAGCAACATGCGTCGGTATTAGTATAATATGTGTGCAATGAGAAGACACACTAAGATGATGATTGCCCGACGTACGACGAACGAGTAAAGTGGTCGAACAGCGGAGTCGAGAATGAACTTGCTGGCTACGTTGGAGTCTGGGGTCCGAGCCCGGTTAGCTTGTGTGTCCGGACCCCGATCACTGCCCATCACTGTATCACCGCTGAACCACTGTGACTCGTACCGCCACTTGACCGCTACGCTCGTACTATATACCTGATATCGACTCACGATTGCTCGAAACTGTATAGCCCGACATCCTAACCCTCACCTAGGCAAGTACAGATACCCTGATATTGTTAGTAACAATTTCCCAACAGCCGTACTAGTCACATTAGACGGTAAATAACTGGGACCCCATGGACAGCATGCATCGTGTCGAGCATAACGCAGAGTATATCTTTGTCGAGCCGATTCTTTTGTAATGAGTAAGCCATTTTGACTCGCGTGTCTGGCGTATCATGGGGCTGATCGCGTTTTCACGCTTAGATTGGAGAGTGGCATGGGACGAAGTCCCTCCACAAGCCACTGAAGTATCGCACAAGAGTCATGGACTTTTGCGCTTCATGACTGCAATATTCTATTATTCTAGCAGATGTCATTGCGAAACATGAAGGTATACACTCCTTTTGATCACGCATATCGGCTTTTACAGCGTAAACTCCGCGCAGATGGCCTCATCACCAACCCCCATGATATTTTTCGTAAGTGATGCATGCGCATCTAAAGTATACGTCTAGAAACTAACTTTCTTGCCACCGCGTGTAGTCCCTAGATGAATATACGCGTGCTACTGTCGCGCTCTAATTGGCCCCCTCTTCCACCCTCAGACCTGCGCGGTGATGATTTGGAAATGGTATGCATTTCCGGGGTTCTTACCCGCTAACATGAGTTTTCTTCCGTATATGACGGCAGCAGATCAAGATGTATACTAGCAATTCGAAGTTCTGGGTCACGCGCATGCGTTCCTACGGGGCTAGACTGGAAGTGTTAAGAAACGTGCGTACTTCTCAAAACTTCCAAACTTTCTCTGCAAGGGCTTTGAGCTATCTTCCGGAGATACTGTGTGTGCGGGCAAGTACGCATGTTCTTTTCTCTGTCATGTGCTCATAGCATCGCATCCTGAGCGACATTAAGTCCACGTTGTGCAGTGGGCCAGTGGCGTTTCGAACTTCCTTCTCTCATCAGGGCTGACCGTTTACGACGATATACAGCGTGTCCGATTACAAGATAGGCCTTGCACATCAAGCTAGATGTCGCACTATCAGACTACGACTCCCCGATGGAACTAGGAAACCCGATCTGGAATCGGAGACAACAAGTTCGTCTATGTTAAACTTTCAACGCTCTCTATAGTCATGTCAACCAAGCTGTGTGTCTTGAAGGACTGCTCAGACGAGGCAAGAGCACGGTCTCTTTTTTGATTAAAGCCGAACAGTTTCCATCGAAGATGATGCCCCGGGCAATGCAGTGTTGTACTTTGAGGGTGTACCAACGTCGTATATCGAAGTGGACCCTTGTCTGCGATTTTGTAACGATATTCGCGGGAACAGTTTTCGCTCTCAGCCCCAGATACAGTCCCGACTCCCTCATGCCATTACTAGAGTAGCCCTATGATTTCCGAGCGAGAATACGGCATATTTAGACAATTCGGTGGGCATAATTTATCTCGCTCGAAGTAGGTGTCAAGTTATCGCAAAGAAATTACTGTGTACGTACGATGCTGTACTGCCTGAGCTATGTTTATCCTTGTTTGCTCTCGCGTCTCTGTCGGCTTTTGGCAAGCGGCCGCGGCGGGCATCGGTTCTGTTCCTTGCTCCCGCTCTACCCTGAACAGCAATAGCCATAAGCACACTAGTCGTTGGAGTCAGCGGGATCTTCTCAGATGTCTGTATTTAGCTTGTTCTTGATCTTGTGTACGGAAAATTCTGACGCCGCTGAAAACTGACTAGCTGTAACTAAATCGGGCTGTTTTTGTCAACCCCGTCATCGGCTCTAACTTCCATGATGATCCTGCGACAATTCTACATGCATAGCAGCGAAGTATCTTGTATATTTCTTAAAGTTGTCGACCGAGAGGTTAACTTTTAGTCCAGGATACAAGTAAACTCTTCCCCAGTCTCTGGCATGTGCCGAGACCTGTATCAAAGTTTCTGCACCGAGTTGATCTCTTGCAGCTCAATCATAGTACGTTGGCTTCATGCTGTGACGATTGACTCACTTACGCGCACTTATAGTAGGAAGATTTGGTGCATGTCTCGGTCTACGCTGGGCAAATACGACTGGTGCCTCTCGGACTGAAGCTTCTACCAGGCTGTGGCATCACGTATGGCCCCAGGATTCATCTTGCGCCACAGTATCCGTGATCGTCGCGGTTCCGTGGTTCTGTGGCAGCATGCACAGTCCGCGTCCACCTCTGATATCCAGGACCCTTGTCGCTGTGCCTGTAGGTACCGAAACTCCGAGGGGGACGTGTCGTTATGACATAGCCGTGGACTCTCGCTGGCCGTTATGCCAAAACATGAAGAGCAAAGCATTGTTCCATCTTGCGAAAGAGAACGGCGCACCACCCCGATCCCGGAGGCTAGCGTCAACATACACTAGGATGTCTGGAAAACGATGCGGCGCGTAACCCTAATCAGCATGTCCAGATGAACCTATGTTCGCCGTGACAATTACAATGGAGTCATCGCATAGTATCGTGAGTTCAGTACTAATATGCCTCCCTACTCTTGATGCTAAGCAGCTCTCCTCTGCGCATTTCTATCTTACTGGAAACAATGGCACGTATACCCAACAGTACAGAGGCAGAAAGGCGTCCTCATCAGGTATGTTCATACAATCTTAGAGCACGCGCACAACATAACGAAGAAGTAGTCACCTCAGCTTCATACCGTGAAGCTCACCGATCTCCGCCACCGTGCCTGGAATCTCTCGCCACAATCCCTCCCTTGTCGCTTCAGACTCCTAGACTGCAGAGCACTCCTCGAGCAGAATTTGCTCACCCTTCATTGCTGGGAAGAACTTCCAGAGGTGTCTTATTCTGCGATATCATATCCATGGCTGGGCGTACCTTGCCACAATGCTCCTAAGGCAGTAATCACTGTCGCGCACAAGCCCGGCAGTAAAGGAGACCCCATCAGCGTGGGGATGCTGCGCTTAGCATGCAGTCTCTCTGTTCGAAACGGTGCAGGCTTCCTCTGGGTGGATCGCTTGTGCATCATTCAAACAGACACCGAGGACGTGCGTTGGAATCTGCAACGCATGGCTCGCGCTTACCGAAAGTGCAAGCAGTGCCTTATCTTTCCCGGAGGGCTCCGGCGACTTGCGTCGATCCACGAAACGACAGGATATAACGAGCGTCCGTGGACACTCCAGGAAGCGCTCTTACCAGCGAGAGCTCTAGTAGTCTTCTCGTCTCCGTCACTAAAACTATCGTATCTCCCTATACGCTTTGCATATACAACGCTTCGTTCTGGCGTATATGCAGTCTCGTGCGGCTTGCACGATCTCTTACAGAGAGCGAGAGCCAATGAAACTATACGCCTCTTCGGCGACGCCACGACGGCGTCCACTGCCCACCTTTTGGATGCTTTGAACCGAAAGCATGGTGCCATGTCATGGGAGGAGCAGTATGCGCTTTACAGGTCCGTATGGCAAAGCGCAATGTTGCGCAAATATCAGGATCCCCAAGACCTCTTCCTATGCACCATGGAAGTTCTCGGCGTGAGGCTCAACGGAGATCGAAGCTCTGGTGCTATCGTAGACGCGTTTCTCCAGGCAATCCAGCCGCAGGGTCTCATGGATCCTCGCTTCGTTGCTCTGGCGCGCGTGGTTATGGCCTCTCGGGATGCTTCACCCGAGTGGTGTAGCACTTATTTTCAGATGCTCAACTCCCTCACCTCGGAACCTTCTTCGAGTATCTATACCCCCTCACATTTATTCTATCTGCGACTGGAAAGCGGGGAAATGATAACGGCGCTTCGCCTGGGCACATCACTGCTGGTCAAGGACATCCTCCCTCTCCCACAGCTATGCGGGCCGCAGCATAGCACTGACAAGGCGGCGTTGGAAGACTTGCCACGCTGATACATCGTCTGTGGTTCTACTAGTCTTGATATTCAAGTACCTTAAAGCAATATACCCTTACGAGCCCCTATAATAATGCCTTGTGTATAGCATAGTTGCATAGTGAACGAGTTTACCATTAGTCCATTTAGATCTGTAGCGTTATCCCAGTCATAGAGAGGTGTAGACTGTCTGTATCAAGTCTGGATGATATTGTACTTGATGAAATATATTCTCCGCTATTAACGGGATATGAACTCGATCCTTCATGTGATGTTGAGTGGTACTTAGTTTGTACTGATCGTGAAGAGCATCGTCCTCCAGGTGATCATTACTGAATCGAATCGTTATCTTATCACTATGTATAGACGCCGAAGATGCGATAGTCAAGCGCTCAAACTTCGAAGTTCGCAGGCGCCGTACCTTTTTCCATCGCTGCTCGTATGTACTAGGTAAGTGCCACGCTATGGATGGAGAGAGTTTCTGAGATGAAAACGTTTAATGAAGTCAGCGACTCTTAATCATTCTCCACGAAATGCAGGCATCAGTCTTCTTAGAGGCTCGCGACTGCAATCTCGAACCTCTCCGATCTGCGGCGTGTACTGGTTACTAGCAAGGTGCACACTGCACTAGCAGCGATTCGGATCTGCACCCTTAAGCATGTTGGCGGAAGGTTTTGTGTGCTTTTGTGCCCGAATGAAATTACTACTGTCGCATCACCACCAGATGGCCTGAAGGACGTCGTGCATAGAGGAAAATGTGCGTCATTGGTTTTGTCTAGCGAAGAGAGTGACGATCCTTCTAACTATGCTTAAGTATTGTTTAAGCTTAGGTTTAATGACCAGGACGTTTTGTCAGCCCCTCAAACATCAATGAAAGGTATCCAAGCAGCAGGTTCATTTTGTCCTCGTGCTCTATGGCTCGCTTGCTCTCCCCCGCCTCCACCGAACGGCGCATGGGTTGCCGGCAGCCCACACCACGAACTTGCAGGCGAGCAATGTTGTCTCACTACTCAACCGACCAGTATATAGCTTCGTTGAGTCATTATTGACGACTAGTAAGTTCCCCACAACATGGCACCGTTACCTACAACATTAACATTACTGAGCAGGTCTCGTACTCTAACCCCCCCTCCCGACTTTGCTGGCGCTGCAGCACAATGGATCGACCCTACCGACGTTTTAACGGTGTTGATGATCATCGGCGGCGACATCGTACAACGTGCCCTTGCGTCTCTGGCAGGCTCACGTTCCGTTGTTCCCTTCGCTCCAATCGCATTTTCCTTCGGCTGGGTGGCTTATTCCTTCTCGGCGATACTCTCGGCTATTGGAAGTCGCCGCCTGCTTCCGGACCCCGATTACGACTGCACCCTCGTTAATGCTAAGAGCGGACACCAGCGTCCAGTCAAATCGCTTCCCCTCGCACGACTTTTTCGTGACCATCAACCACTTAACGAAGAATCTCGTGGACTCGCTGTCTCGTTTTTCGAGACCGATCCCTCGCGAGTCACAGGGTACAGCGACATTGACTGGGTATACTTACTCAGCATCGTTATAATCATCGTACAACTCGTCCTTTCCGTTATTCCCATCATCACCCACCGACACTACATGGTCTTCATATTAACGCTGGGAGGCACTGTCCTGGCGCTGCTCACCTCCGCTCTTCCTCAATGGAGAGAGGAGAAATGGGCTGCGAGAACCACTCTCAGCAAAGCGCATAATGTCATGTGCATTACTGGCGGAAATGGTTCTGGCGCAGTCATGGTCATCATTCAGCGTGGCATAGGTCTCAACCTAGAAGACCTCGCAGCTGGGAGAGACAGACCTAGTGTCCTTACCAGCACCACCACCATTGTCCTCGCAATATTGTGGATAATGCATCTAGTCACAATGCAAGGATTGACTATGGATTCCTGGTTCTCCCTAAGCATCGGTGCCCTTGGGATGATACAGAACGCAGTCGCAGCCGGAGCAAAGCGCTCGCCTGGAGCATTAGGCTTCCACATCAAGTCTATCGGGAAGACGATCCATAAGAACAAGGTGTTCGAAGCGTTGCAAGAAGCGGAAAAGACGGAATCTTACGTCGGTCTCTCCCTGCTACCTATATTCTTTCCAGGAAAGCTGCGATCAGAGGAGATTGCCTGGAGAGATGAGAGAATGGCATGTTTAGAAAAAAGCTCGAAAGTCCCGGACGCATCGATCTCGAACGAAATGCAAGCTCAAGAGAAAATGTCGTCGGCCTCTGGAACTATGGTTCATCCGTCGTGTGGGCATAGCACTCCCGACATGGAGGACGTCGCTGACCATAGCGCCGACGTCGCGGTTCCGCCTCCAAAGTGCGTGGGCTAAGAGAAGACATTCGTGTTGTAAATTTTAGTGCCGGTGTACAGCGAACAAGTCGACCTTACGAACCTGTTTTCATGAGCGCAGGCGCCATCGACCCTTAAACATATTTATATCACGGATTTCCTGTTTGTAGCTATGTTGGAAGCAGCGGCTGGTAGTACTATCTGAACGGTCACATTGACGTGGACTATTTGTATCAACCCTTTATTTTGACTAAGATTTTACTTTATTACATATGTAATACACGCCGGGTTCGATGGGATGGCACGTATACAGAATGTGGTTGCTTTGCGTGAGGATGCTGTACTCATCCCTTATATATGAGAAACCGAGAGTTACGAACCATCAAAAGCTGAAGAGTCGACAAAATCAGCATTGACCGTCGGGACAGAAGCAAAGAGGGGCTTGCGAAGGGCAATTGGCCTGTCCCCCGTTCTGCAAGGTAGCTTGCTGCAAGTAAAAAGCTTCAGTGACACTGCAAGGTTTACGGGAATTCGTGCAGCTTACATCGGAAGTACTCTGCCAAGTGCACGCTCCATTTGGGTATGCACACTGGAATTCCACAGGGTAGTCTATGAGAATACCAAAGTGCCCATTCGCGTCGGTGGCACAAGAACATGGTGAGGATATACAAGGTTGATGGTTGACACAGAAGGCCGGAGCAGGCTGAACCAGATCCCCACTCTACACAACATTAAGTGAGCATATGGGCAATTATATAGCGCGGCCGTACATACTATTTTCCCCCAGACACAGGCACCATTGGGGTAAGAGCAGCGATATTCGGTCACGGTGCTGATCAGAGTGCCTATTTCTCCGGAGTTATCCAGAGGGCATTGACACGGGGGCGAAGCCGCGAATGAAGGCGAAACTAGCAGCCACAGAAGCGATAAGATGAAGACGAGGTACATCTTTCTAGGGCGTCGGGTGAGAAGGCCGGGAATGAGAGGTGTGGGCTCCGTTGATCTGTTGATATACGGGCTGTAATTCTCAAGCAGAAAGCCGAGATAGGAAAACGCACCATCTCAACGCATCACGTCTTGTACACTTGCCTGCGAGGGACAAGGAACGCGCCACAACATGACTCCGTATCACTGGCAGATAGACGACCTTGAAGAGTATACTAGAAGGCAGATGGCCTCCTGTAAGAGCTTAGCCGCTGTCAGGAATGGACGCTCTCAATAACTAACTCATCCTAGGTTTCCGCATATCGTGATACTGTGGCGTTGCCAAGAAGCTTGACGTTAATGTCCAAGATCTTGTTACATATCTGAGTGGCAGCCAGTGGCCACAGCGAGCATCTGCTTTTGATGTCCTAGTGGCACATATTGTGTTCCTGATGCCGTCCGCATCTCAATAAGCACAACCTAGGAATGCAGATTCGTCGGACGATATTCGTCCCGACGACGAAGTCAACTTGAGGGCACAATTTACTGATGCATCGCTCGATCTATGCAGATGATGCACCGACATTGCGGGTTTGACGATGCGTACAGCAGCGACTATATGTCCGGTAGGCCTAGGAAACGCAAAATGTACTTTCAGATCTATGCAGGAGCTGAGGAACAATACTCACTAATGTTGGATGTAAGTTCAACTTGAAGCTACGACTCCGTCTCAGATTCGACGCTTGGACGCCGTCACGCAGGGCGGTTGTTCCCGCCCGGGGTTTTAACGGGCCGGTTAGTGCTGTGCGCACTTGGTCAAGCTGTAGCCTGCCCGAGTGATCGTCGAGCGCAATGCAAGCCAGCTAACGCGCCATGAGTTTGTCATTATCAGACTCGCGATGCATACGAACATCCTAGGCGAGCAACGATGGGATTCCTGCGCTCGGGCATATGGTTTGTATTCACAACCTTCCATCGGAAATACATTCATATACGACTACATGGTACATAGGTTTAACGAGTTCTGTACACTGACGATCATACTGATACATATCGTTCATACGAAAGACTGGTACTGGACAGCTATCTAAGCGTGCATGCCATCAAGTGAAAGCAAGCGCAGACCATGCAGCAACCGCACCGACAGCCGCAATAGCAGAGGTCTTCGCGACGCCTTCCAGGACACGCACAACACGCCTGCGTTTCATTGGACGAATGACAAGGATGGGAAGTGCTTCATTGCCGTGCTCCCCATCAACGGGCGCAGGGCTGGCATCCACCTGCATTGACGCTTCACCAGACGAGGAATGACGGTCGCGTAAGTCGTCATCCAGCTCGTCTAGCTCGGACCGTTTGCGCTTCAGCGGGAATGTCTCGGCAGCAGACGCGAGGATTTCGCACTGCAGGACATGAGCATGAAACGCGCGGGACACGCGGATACTGGGCACACATACCGTCATGTCGCTGCCGCCATCGGCTTGAACCTCTGCCTCTACTGTAGGCTCAGAGGCTGTCTCTGTCGCGACGTGTGCTTGTTGCTTGTGGAGACGTGAAGTCTGTGCTTCCATGCGGATGCGGATGCGTTGGCGCATTTCGGCGACGGCCAGGGCATGAGCCTTCGCATCAGCGGCAGCATCGGCTGCCTCCGCGCGCGCAGCCCTGATGGCCTCAAGCTCCTGAGCGATTTCGGTCTCCGACTTTGCACGGAGGTCTTCCATCGCTAGGAGCGCGGTTGAACGAAGGACGAAAGCGGCGAACGACGAAGAATAAGGCGAAAGAGGAAACAACGAAAACGAAAATATTCACTGAACGCTGAAGCGTATCAGGAAGCCAATAGAACTTACCTTTAACCATCTCTTTGAGAGCGTCAACGGCTGCAACCGCCTCATCGCGCATTCGCAAAGCTGCTTGCACAGCCTCGTTGGTCTCAGAGGTGCGATCTTCAGCTTCTTGCGAGTCGCGTTTCTGATCTACTAACTGCCTCTCAAGGTCAGCAAGTCTCGATTTCAAGATGTACATCCGCGCATCGAACAAGTCCGGAGGCGGCGGCTTCACGTTAGCTTCATTTGGTGCAGGCTGGATAGGCGCAGCAGGATGGGTCTGCACCTCGACGACTTCAGCGTTCAGCACTGGAGGCGGAGGGAACGTGTAAGCAGGAGGCAGCACGGGAGGGAAGGCCTCTACGGCCGTGACGTCATCAATGGATGAGGCATCGACCACATCTTCTTCGATGTTTCCTGCGTGGTGAATAAGGTCGTCCTGAGCGTCGTCGCCTTCAGCGTCAGATGCATCAGGGACGTCGAGCTCCCCTTCTCCACCACCCACAGGTGAGTCTCTCGAGAAAAGCATATTCGGATCCATTTCCATGAAGAAAGGGAATGGCAAGTCCGCTGCAGGAGGAGTAGCGGGAAGGGGCTCAGGAGATGGCTGTCTCGATGAACGTAGGGAATCGACCCAAGCACCCACGACGCTTGGCTCGCGGTTAGGGGAGACTTCGACGATATCTGGAGAAGGCGAGGTTGACGATACCGAGATGGCAGAGCTGGCCGTCTCAGGTTGAGCGCTCGGTCCTTCTCCTTCCTCCTCTAGGGTATCGATTTGCGGCAAAATGCGCCGCAGCAGGCCGTATCGTCCGACACGGGTCGGCAGAGATAGCGGCAGACTCAAGGGTGCGCAACCGAAGGGACGGACGGGAAAGACACCAGCAGGACGGGGTATTTCCTCGACATCAGAATCGCCATCGGGTGCGTTGGACGGGGAAGAAGAGCGGGAAGAGCTCGAAGAAGACGAGCGCGGGTACACCCCGAAGCGCCCGGAGTAGGTGCTGGTCGAGCGCATGGCAGGCGGAGACGGCGAGGGCTCTTGCGATGGAGTCGTGCCAAAGAGAAGGTTCACGCGCACGGTTACTGGACGCACAAGCGTATCGTCCCGTCCTACAGATTTCCCAAACGTGATGACGTCTCCGTCGGAAAGCGTCTTTGGCATCTCGGGCGATAGCATCGTCGAAACACCGTCTCCGTCTTGCAGAATGTGAGTTCCGTGATGTGAAGAAAGGTCAACGATTTGCACCTGTATAGTTATAGTCAAGCTTAGCGAAGCCCTGATAGACGAATATACAGATGAAGACGTACGCTTCCGTAGTCGGTAAACGTGATCTTCGCATGCCTCCGACTAATCACAGGACATCGGAAGAGAGCAGAAGGTACAGGAGGATTATTCTTGTTCCTTGGGTGAGCTGCCTTGCGTCCGATGTCGATGACATTACTATCAGCCTTGTGGAAGGTCAAGAGGTGAGCCTCGTTATTCCCATGTTTGTATACATATAACGAGATTCCTATACGTAGGTTAGCTTTATGAGCCATCGATGGCGACTAGTACCCTAACCTGTTACGTCCCTCATATTGTGCCTCTCAGATGAAGGTCAGGGTGAAAGGCAGGAGGAAGAGGTGCACCTGTGCCGCACTAACAGGAGAGGCCAGGCGTGGGAACCTTGGGAAAGCACGTGGTCGTGACTCATTTAGTTGAACCGAGCGCCCATCTTTAATCGAACCCTTCGATGTACGAGCTGCGGGTTCAACCCCTACAGTAGCCAGAATCTCTTTGAAAAGTCCAAAATGGCACGGGTGTGTCGCTATGTGCATAGCTAGCGAAGGTACGCTTGTCACAATAGTCAAAAAAATGCTCATGGTGATGTGCTGATTCACCGCTTTGGACGGTAGCTATCAGTTGAACACGTTCAAGTGCTGATTATCTCTCCAGTATGAAACGCATCTCGGCCATGAAAAGTGTGCGAGAAGTGTGCCGACATACGCTCAAACTAGGTTCCATCCAGCACCGAGATAACAGACGGATGCAAGATGGGCACACGGATGTCCTGAAATCCTCCGGTCTCTAACGAACGCATCATGCAATCGCCACGCTTGATCATTCTTTGGGGACGATTTCTCTGCCACGGTGATCCTGCTGAAGGCCAACATGCATCTATTCGTGAGCCTTCTTAGAACTCATGTCTACAGCAGTTCTTGACCACTTCAGTGCAGATTGCGGACGTGATATACTCGATTTCGCGTACTTCTAGTGAGCTTTGAGGAAATCGTGATTGTGAGAATCATATTCTCAAACTTCCTCTTCGATACATCAAGCAAGCGGAAGCGAAGTTATCAAATGAGACATCATCTCCGCTGTCCAGGATTGGCAGATTATGTGCCTGGTCGCACGATGTGACGTGAAGTAAGCATTCTTGTTGTGGCGAGAGCGCATCTCCTGTGGCACCGACACCGCCTTGAAACCGAGCTCGTTCGAAGATTCCTTGATGAAGCCTTCGGCCTTTGGTATAAATATTCTCATAATTTCAATAGTTCCTCAGCACTTACACCTTCATTCTCTTGTCATATTTTACAGCCCTTCTTCTCGTATTATAATCTCTGTCTAACATGTTCGCCCGCCTCGCCGCATTTTCTTTCGCTCTCGCTGTTATCCTCGCGGTTACCGTCGAAGCTCGTACCGGTCACTATGCTCGCTCACCATCCCACGACGTATTCAGCGCGGCCACACTTGGCAAGCGCACTCTCACTGGTCAGACCATCGCATTTTCTTGCTATGGCGGTGGAGGTGACTGCGAGTGCCCGACGGATAATAACGGTGACAGCGGTGTCTTGATCAACGTCTACCCTGGCTTCCAGTGTGCCTATCCGAACGGTGCCTGTACTTGGGACGATGAGGTGAGCTTACTCATATCAATGCAATCCGCATCTCTAATCATCGTCGTTGGATTCAGTCTGGCGCTCTTCAAAACATCTATCAGACGAACTGCCCATCGACGGCTCCATGCAGCAAGACCAGTGGTTGCATTTGCCCCAAAGACAACAACGACGACACCGGTGTCATGATCAACCAGTTCACTGGCTATCAATGCGCCTACCACGGCGGTGCTTGCACATGGGACGGTGTAAGTTATCCTCTTTCTACCTTCCTTCATCAAGTAATCATATTAGAGTGATACGACGACTCACGGCGTGTTTTGTAGGAGGGGAATTTGCAAAATACCGCTCAGACGAACTGCCCCACGTACTCCAAGTGCAAACAGTCCGGACAGGACAATTGATTTTCGAGCTCAATGGCGAGGGTAGAGGCGACTATTCGTCTCTACAAACCTATCATGCTGCCGTATGGTCGATGAGCATTGTCGAATGGACTACTTGACTGTAGTATTCTGATTCTCTCTACGGTTTCCAACTTGTAGAGCTTTAGTCGCTCGTTGCTGCTCACTCTCTCTTGTCATTACATTCCTTAACTGGTATGGGCTCAGTCTGATCACAGTCAGATAGTTAAGCAATAATATGCTGTCAACCTGTGCGGACAATTACACAGACATTTGCTTCTCCATTTGTCCAGTGGTCTTCTCACACCCTGTTCATTGATACGGGTTTCTGCTTTCTCCGAGAACGACACCATACACTGTCTCTGAGATTGGGCCGCATTCGTGCCTGGCACCCCGACGTCATCTATGAGACTGCAACACTTTGTTGCAACGCGTTGCTTGTGCCGGAAACTTACCTTCGCAGCTCCTGCACATACTCTCTCCCTTGCTTGCATGTAGTGCGTGGCGCACCATGTATAATTCAGTTTCTGGTCACGGTGAGCATCCTTCGTTCAGATTGATGTCAATAAGTCGAACGCAATCGCGGACGCGTCTTGGACGCGTCGCGACGCGTGACCGCGTACTATTGATTTGCGCGTCTATATCTTTCCGATGCCTTCCGGATCACGTGCACAAAATATTCGAGCAAGCGCGCCGCCCCTCGTCCACTTCTTGCCCGACGACGACGAGCTCGACAACGACGGCGACGAGGCATGATGATGGTGCCTCAGCTATGGTTGCGGGCAGCCGCTCCTCGCTGTCACCACTCCTTTACACGCTACGGTCTTTCGCCTCTCTTTGCTGTGCCCCGACGGAACGCTTCTGCCGCTACCGCCGCTGCTGTCAAACCTGACGAGGACGTGGCTGAACCCTTTGTCCCCGCTTATGCGCTCTCTGAGCAAGACCACCAACGGTTAAGATTCCAGCGCAACATCGGTGTATCAGCACATATCGATTCTGGCAAGACCACCCTCACGGAGCGTATTCTGTACTACACCGGCCGTATTAGCCAGATTCATGAGGTTGGTCGAATAGTTCTCCTCGGTCTATCGTTAATACACTGATGTGAATTTATTCAGGTTCGCGGCCGTGACAATGTAGGTGCCAAGATGGACAGTATGGAACTAGAACGGGAAAAGGGTATTACTATTCAAAGTGCAGCCACGTTCTGTGACTGGGTTGCCACAATGCCTGCCACCGGAAATAAGGAGAAATATGCTATCAACATCATTGACACACCTGGTACGCCTCCTCTTTTGCATGATACCATACATGACTAAAACGCGTCTTCTAAAGGTCACGTCGATTTCACCATTGAGGTCGAGCGTGCTCTTCGCGTTCTGGACGGTGCTATCCTAGTACTGTGTGCTGTGGCTGGTGTGCAAAGTCAGACAACAACGGTAGATCGGCAAATGCGGCGTTACAATGTTCCACGGATATCGTTCATTAATAAGATGGATCGGTGAGTATGCTGCTTTGTTATAGCAAGTAGACAACTGGCTTAGAACATTATCTTGGTAGGCCTGGCGCAAATCCATGGCGTGTGATCAACCAGATTCGCACCAAGCTGAGAATCGCGGCGGCTGCAGTTCAGGTTCCAATTGGTGTCGAGGACGAGCTTCGCGGTGTCGTCGATTTGGTTCGCTGGAAAGCCATTTACAACGAGGGTACAAAGGGGTTAGTCTGCTACATGCACTCCTGCGTGAACTATAGCTAATCTGAACTTCGCTCCAGTAACACGATCAGGGAGTCGGACGAGATTCCAGCGGAAGTACTGGAGCTCGCGAAGCAAAAGCGCAGGGAACTCATTGAGCAACTCGCAGACGTTGACGAGCAAATCGGTGATATGGTCATCATGGAAGAAGAGCCCACGATGCCTCAGCTGGTTGAAGCTATCCGCCGCGCGACCGTCGGTTTGAAGTTCAGTCCTGTTTTCCTCGGCTCCGCCATCAAGAACACTGCAGTGCAGCCTCTGCTGGACGGTGTCTGCACGTACCTTCCTACTCCATCCGAATCCCCGGTGACAGCACACGACACCAAGCTTCCGGCCAACGCTCCTCCTGTCCCTCTTGTTCCCGCTGCCGCTGCCCCGCTTGTCGCTCTTGCCTTCAAGCTGGAGGAAGGTCGTTACGGTCAGCTGACATACATGCGCGTGTACCAAGGAACAATGCGCAAGGGCCAGTTCATTTACCACACGCGTAGCGGTAAGAAGGTCAAGGTTCCCCGTCTGGTGCGCATGCACTCCAATGAGATGGAGGTGAGTGTCCGGCTTTGCTTTACCTTCTCAGTCATAAACTCACATTGCCCAGGATATTGACTCTATTGGCCCTGGTGAAATTTGCGCTATTTTCGGTGTGGATTGCGCATCTGGCGACACTTTCACGGATGGTGCTACCAGTTACTCTATGGTAAGATCAGTGTCGCTGGGGTATGTTACAGCTTTTAAATTTTCCATTTTCCTATAGGAATCTATGTTTGTCCCCGAACCCGTCGTCTCCCTTGCGTTAAAGCCAGTGGGACAAGAGACTCCTAACTTCTCTAGAGCGCTGTCTCGTTTCCAACGGGAGGACCCCACGTTCCGTGTTCACATTGATTCCGAGTCCAAAGAGGTGCGTTAACTATCCCGGGATTCACGGGTCTAAACTGACGGTACGTAGACAATCATATCTGGTATGGGTGAACTCCACCTCGAGATCTACGTTGAACGTATGCGCCGCGAGTACAACGTGGAGTGCACCACTGGCCGGCCCCGTGTCGCTTACCGCGAAACCATCAACAAGCGCGCTGACTTCTACTACACGCACAAGAAGCAGAGTGGTGGTGCTGGTCAATACGGTCGTGTCATTGGTCACATCGAGCCCATGGAGAAGGACCCGGAGACGGGCAAGGACCTTGATTTCGAGAACGTTGTCATGGGTGGTAACATCCCATCTCAGTACATCCCGGCTGTCGAGAAGGTATGCATCAGACCCCTCAGCTACGCTCGTTTCTAGTACTTGTACTAATCTGCGCGACTTGTAGGGTTTCTACGAAGCTTGCGCCAAGGGTTCTCTCTCGGGTAACCCCGTCAGTGGCGTACGCTTCGTACTGAAGGATGGTCTCGCACACGCAGTCGATTCGTCTGAGTTGGCTTTCAAGCTGGCTGCTGTCGGCGCGTTCCGCGAGGCGTTCGCCAAGGCTGGGCCGACGATCCTTGAACCGATCATGACTGTCGAGGTCGTTGCACCGGCCGAGTTCCAGAGCGCCGTCATCGGCGGACTAAACCAGCGCCGCGGCGCGATTGTGGACAGCGAGGTCCGCGAAGACGAGTTCACGGTCATTGCGGAAGTCGCACTGAACGACATGTTCGGCTACTCAAGCCATCTGCGGGGTATTACCCAGGGCAAAGGCGAGTTCTCGATGGAGTACAAGGTACGTTGCCGCGTCTGTTCTCTTCCTGTGCGGCGGTACTGACACGTCTATGTACAGATGCACCTGCCTGTCCTCCCTAACGTTCAGAAGGAGATTGAGGAGGCTTACAAGAAGTCGATGCCTCAAGCCAAAAAGTAGCAAGCTAACTATATAGAGGACTTTTTGGTCCGGATGTAATCCTACATATCGGTGCTATCGCATTCGCTTTCGGTATTTGCTGTGTATACTACTCTACTCCTCTGGATTTTATGATTACATCTATTCCCTGGTTCTGGTGTAATGAGAGATGGAATGGCAGTATTGTTAGTAAGAGGAGTATAACCGTATTGAGCAGCCAATACAATAAATAGGCATGCATTGCTAAATTTCAGCAGTCGACAGGGGTGAGATATAGCAGTTAGAATGAACGCGCAACCACCTGTTCCTAGTACGCACGACGCTTCAACCATCACCCCTAGCATGTATGAGCTAGACAGTTCTCGGTGGACCAGACGCACTCATACCACAGCATCCTATGCAGGATATCAACATACAGCTGTAGGTATTGATGTCGATGACATTACCGATGAAACCGAGTGCAGTGCGTGTGCTGTCCCATATCCATCTACTATCGTAATTTCGGGAGAACATTCAGGTAGATTGATTTTCTGGGGCCCGATATTGACCAGCACGGCCGAGGGATCAAGCTTGGTCCGAAGATGGGTACGGGCATTGAGCGAAGCCAGGAGTGAGTTGAAAGCAGCTGTGTCGATGACAGATATCATCAGTAGCAGTTCATTGCAATGCACACGGATTGTCACCTTTGTTCAACACGACGAAGATGCCCATGTAGATGTAGTTGTCCGACATAAGAGCGTACTAACAAATGATCAGCATAGCTCGTTATTCGCATCTGTGGACTTGTGCTCACCGTGACGAGTGTGCTGATGGCAATTGCGCTGAGAAGAAGATGAGCTTTGCAAGCTCCAGGGGAGTGGCAAAGGATATGCATACCACGTAAATAGTCCCGTGTTCACTATGTAGAGGATTAAGATCTTCAGGAAGTCATCAGTGCTTGATGTTCCGGTGTTGGAATAATTATCAGATAGTGTTACACAGGTCAAGGGAGGTCTTACCGTGAGAGACCAGAGCGCATGCGGTTGAGCAGCAGACATAGGGATACGGTGATTCCTAAATCAGCGAGTACGTCCCCGGTGAGTGCTGCATACAACGCCCACTGGGATGTCCAAGAGGTCAACGGTACAATGCGCAGTCGAATATAAATAAACATACCGAGAGATGGGTAATGTTGCTGAACGTGAGTGTATGCCTTGAAATAACATGTCAATGACAAGACGTCATAGAATAAATGAACTGACATCGCGACGGCATAGTCTGGTTGCCCGACGTAGTTCAGTATCCTTGAGCAGCACGTCAGAAATTACACTTACAAATTCCTATTGCTGTATTGCATGTTAGCTTGTTACAAATTCAATCAATCAAAGAACGCACTCGCTGTGCTCAAAACAACGAAGCACTAGAACAGGTCAATAATCACGAGTAGGGCCATTAGTACACAACGTACCAGAGGTATCAGTAACGACCTTGTCTTTATCTCGCATACTGCCCGTATGAAAATGAGTCGGTTCTCAGCCTCAATGTGGTTGCACTCACAAAGCCAGATACGATGAAGAAACAGCCTGCATATTGGAGAGGTAAATAAATAGACTCCCGGTTTTGCAGGAGACATACATCCTGATCATCAGGTCACCAAGGTGCTGTTGTCTATGTCAGAGGCATACGGTGCTGCCGATATTATAAGAGACTGACTGAGATAGCTATCAAAGTCTTCGAAAGTGTTTGGTCAGTAAACAGTAACTACGACGAATATGACATACAGCGCTGTTCCTACAATCAATGTAAGATGATGGTAGCAGACGGATGCAACGAATGGACTTGCCAGTCAGGTTTGAATATTGTACCTGGAGCGGTTATTGTATAATGATAGAGGATATAGGCTGCTAAGACAGTGTGCAAAGTGTCCAGAATCCTTATCTAAGGTCAGGAAAGAAAGAGCGGGATGAAAGGTATCAGCTTACCATATAGCGGCGACCTATCGTGTACGACAGCATATCAGCTGAGAAAAGAACCTAGGCTTATATTACACGTACGTTGGCACGATATAGAAAGCGATCCGAAGTGTAGGTACTGAGATAGAAGTAGGCTTGCAAGCTTGTGATACCATAAAAGCTGTGGGTCTACCATTAATGTCGTATGTATGAGCTGGGGCTAGGAAGACTTACACAGCGGATACGATACACCCGACTTGAATAGCACCAAGAGAGCTACCCAAGGAAGCCATGGCGGATAGCCCCAGGGAGAGAAAGCGAATGCGGATGCAAAGGTACGTTGGGGGTATATGTATACTAGAATGCAGCGGGTTTGGGCACTTGATACCCGTGTACGCCAGCCGCAAGGCAGCGCCGTACAAGCATCCCGAACTCAGTATTTTCAATCCTGAGTAGTCGTACATCACAACACCAGACTCGCGTTGAAGGAGATGTCGGTATTCGTGAACGAAAGAATGATTCACGAACGGGATGCATTTGTTCATATCTGTATTTTCATCAGTGTATGATGACATCCGTAGCGGCAATGCTTCTACATACTCACTCCTGCGTGTAGGATCTTTCACGAAGCCTTCAAGATCATGAACATAGTACCGTGAGGTTATACTTGATTTTCCGCAAGGCGCAGATCAAAAGACGGAGTGCTTCTTGAGCCTACATCTTGGAACTAGTCAATAGTGCAGAAATCATGTAGAAAAGTACATTCTGCATGAGAAAATATTGTTAGGTGATAAGACAATGTCCTCATGAAGATGTTCATTTCGTACAACGTTCGTCAGTTCATTGGCCGAGGTTGTCATAATAGGTTGCACATCCTGATATCATCATCGGAACCAGATGATGGATGCCTGTTGATGTAAAGAAGCACGATGCTCGGCATATTGCATCGCACGACTTGACTACCAGCGCAGACATTGTACTGTAGCGATGTAGCGTCAGTTGTACATCATGGCGATATCCAGTAACACTCACCGATCATAGATGGCATACTGTTCACCTGAGTACGGCGTGGCATTCTGGGAGAGAGCGTGGAAATGGAGTTGCGGAGCCGCACTGCGGTGCTATTGAGCTATCGGCGAGCAGCTATTCCGGATTTCGAGGGACGCAGTATGTGGGGGTTGGGTCTGTCGGGACGTCATTCAGGATGAGGATGAAATGTCTGAGTAAATGAGATTATGCATGATTATTTTCATTCACGTTCATCACCTTGAAGTTCGTCCGAGATAGTTTCCGTTGCTGACCATAATCGAAAAGAGAAGACAGTCGTTCTCTTTTCTGTATAATGGTCCGAGACAACGTTGAGCTTCGTCGGAAAACTCATTTGACTCTACACGTGGAGACTGATATTACGCGGTCACGTGCGCAAGCACTACCCCGGCTATAATGACGCCACTACTTCGAGTTCGTTCCTCCTTGTACGCGTCTTCACGAGAGGTTTGGGATATAACGCTGATAGTCGTTAAGAAAAATTACAAAACCAATACATTACTGCTGTAAATGGGATATATGATCAGACTTTGCGCAGTTACACCGTCTCCAAACTCATATCCTTCAAACTTTCAAGAAGTGCATCTTCTTCTGCGGGCGGAGTGTCTAGTGTCGAAGGTAAGCTATAAATGATGTAGTCTGTGAGTAAATGAATTCGGCATACATGGAAGAGGTACACACAGAGGCCCTAGATCCTGACTCATTGCCCAGGCCGCGTATATCCTCCAAGTGAAGCCTGCGATGTATTCGCAGTACGCAGTCATAAGCCGCAGACCGATCGATGGAGCCGAGGGGTGCACTTCATCGGTCCCTTCATGCCTTGCAGTTACATAGCCCAGACGATCGCCAAGGACAGTCCAGTGATACCATTCGTCATGAGGCCCCGACTGCACAAAAGATTCAGCATACAAACACTGTCAGACTGAGTGAGAGTCCGGGCTGTTACTCACATCGAACAGAATGTTGTATCCAATCCTATGTGCTTCTATGCATAAAGCGTGGAGGTCGAGCAACGCACCATTGAAGATCATAAGACGCCATATATGCTTGACACCTCGGGCGATGGCCCAGTCTCCATACTTCTCCTGGAACCAGACCAGAAGTGAGCTGCCTCCAAAGTACCGCGAATCTGGGTAGCAATCCTTCGCAGGATGTTTCGAAATGTTGATGTTGGAACCCAGTGCGCCAACCACCGCGTGAATGGGAACCTCAGTCAGATCGTCTCTGAAGGCCCCCGACAAGTATAGTGAATCAAAAGGCTCTAGATACTGATGATATACTTGAGACAGGCGTGTTGCTATCTGAGGCCCACAAGGAAGCTGTGAGACGGGGGCTCCCGAAGGGTCATGCCAGTCTATTGAAGTTCCAATAGCTATCCAACCGTTCAAAGTGATCCCTGCGATCTGACGATTGGTGGGTTAAACACGTCTTACTGTCTCCAGGAGGAACATACCGAACATCTCTTGTGAGCACAGTAGAATAATACTGCTTCGTGCAATTTCGCCGGGTTGAATTTATTCCCGTCAACTACCCTCGGTATATCGTGCCTGGGATTGATCCCGCGGTGGCCCGCCCAAAGTTTATGCAGTTGTCGGAAGACAGAAGGCGGCATCGGTCCCATCGGGGATGGAGATTTGACGTGTTCCTCCGTACGCGTCTCATGAGAAGTCGACGCGATTGATAACTCTAGCGCGAGTGCTGGGTATCAGCGAGTGGATGTCCGAGTTGATCTTTGAGTAACCTACCAGCTAATTGAGCATGTAGACCAGCAATGTCAACGGCATGATTGGGGAATGACATTGCCACCAGTTTCTAAGTCTGTTGAATGGCAAGACGCGTAGCGAAACAAGGTTAGCAGATGGCCGCTGGAAGCAACTTGTAAACCGATGCGCGCCAGTCACGGTTATCGGTTCTGACCAGCTCCTTTGTCCGGAGTTGGCCTTGGATGAATTTGGCCACGGCGTTACTATCGCCAAAACCGAGTTGGAAGCTCGAGACACAACCATTAGACCCAGATAGAATACACGCAAGGACGCTACAATGTGTAAGGAGTGATGGTAATAATACAAATGCACTAAGAGGAACTAGAGTAGACACGCCAGCTCAGATCGCAGCACCCTACATCTATACCAGGTTGTCAGTATACTGGACACAAGTAAATATGGCCGCGTCTCTACCGTTGTGTTTGTATATGACGCGAATCCTTGCTCCTCATCGACCAGCGTTGTTTGGGGAACATGTCCGAATGATGCTATGGTAGCGGTTTTCAAACCCATCGGCGTTTCAGAATCGTGCCGTGTTTTTAGAAGATGTGTTCGTGCATTCAATGTTGCCAAAAGCGAATTGAAGTAGGCTGTATCGACGATGGACACCATCAGTCACGAGTCATCAGAGCGGAAAGAGAGCTGCACACCTTTGTTCAACACGAAGAAGATGCCCATAAATATGTAGGTATGGGGCAACAGAGCATACTGCAAGAAGATGAGAATCCATCGTCCATGCAATGTAGAGCCATGCTTACCGTGATCAGTGTGCCAATTGCAATGGCGCTGATCAATCGGTAAGTGAAAGGCCCAGACATGACCGGAATATTGCACATACCAGGTCAGCAGGCCGTTGTTCACTGTGTATGCAATCAGTATCTTCAGGAAGGTATCAGTCCTGCAGACCATTCGTTCAGAGCTCTGAGCATCATCCGAATATTTACTAGGTATATTACCTTTGTACGCCAGAACGCATGCTGTTGAACTGTATACACAGGGAGGCGGTAATCCCCAGGTCAGCTAGAACGTCACCCGAGAGCGTGGCGTACAGCGCCCACTGCCATACTTCGGTAAGGTTTTTGATGTAGTTGGTAGTGAGTAGAACGTACGGATATATGACTAATTTCCAGGAAGGAAAGTGTCCGCCTTTGGGAGACCTCAGGTCAATGGTAACAGCTCACAAGGAGCCTAGATCACTCACATCTTGATGCCATAGACTGGAGGAGAAGTATGAATACCCTTTCGCTTCTCGACATGGAGAGGAAGGTACTCACACATTCCTAGAGCTTGCAAGTATATTAGCATGATAAGCACCGCGATGCGAGATAAACATACCAGCTGTGCTCAGAACGACCAAGCCCTGTATGACCTGTCAGCTGTAGAACTTGAAGAACAACGTCCAGCAACGTCCAACTTACTAGCGGCGCCAGCAAAGCAATCTTCTTCCGCTCGTGTACTGACCTCATTCGTCAGTAACCAGATCAGTCGTTAGGGAGCATACTTACATGACCAAATACGGTACAGGAATATGCTACGAGACCAAGTAAGCTAAATTCGGAAGCAGACTGTAGGAACGTACCTCCTAATGAGCAGATCGCTGATGTTCTGCGGGGCATATCAGAAAGGTAGCAGGGGAGGTAGGAATATCCTCACAGTGATTATGACCAGGGTCTGCATACGACAGCAGTCAGCGAGTCAAGTACACCAGATTTTCGAATAACACATACAGCACTGCTCCTATTGGATACGTTAACGTAGGTGAAGCGACATCGATGGCACAACTTACCATTCGGGTACAAACACCATCCCTGGATGGGATATCGTATAATGATAGAGAAGAAATACCACCAAGGCAAGGTGTAATGTGTCTAGTATCCTGTAACAATGTCAAGGAAAATTTAGGTGCGCTCAAGGACCCAGCTCACCATAGGATTGCTACCTAGTACAATGTCAGGGGCGATGATAATCACAATCAATTGAAAACATACAGAGACGCGGTAAAGGAGGCGGTCTGAGCTATAGGTATTGAAGTAAAAGAAAGTCTGCAGAGTAGTAATGCCGTAGAATCTGCGTGAACATGGTTAAGCATAGCACTAAGAGGCTAAGATTGATGTACGTACATCGACGAGACCACACATCCAATAAGAACAGCGCCCATCGAGTTATCTAACGAGGCGGCCATGATGAAAGGGAGAGGCGGGGAAGGGAGCGGGGATGAAACGACATAGTACTGCGATCTCCAGTCTAGATATATACCAAGTTGGCACATCGCGACAGACGATGCTTAGGCTATGTCGGTGTGAGCCGTGGTCATCCCACAGCCAACAGCGCGTTAACAAGCATATGCGCTGATGACAACGACAAATGTCGCTTCGTGACTTTGTATCGCGTTCGTGGGGTGGATGAAGTACGTTAACGGGTCTGTTAGAAGCATTTCAATAACGGTCCCGCAATGAGACCCTTGTTCATATCTTTTAATGATAGTTAGCGTGATGCTGATGATAGAACAGTTTTTTTGCGAGCTCACTTTGTCATTCGAAGCGTGTTGGTGGACAATTGAGAACATACGTAAGGGACTATCCACTCGTTCATCCTACATCTGCCCCCAACGAGATGACATGAGAGCTCGTCCCGAAATGTAGCAGTAGCCGTCCGACCTCAGCTGATGTACCTGAACAAAGTGGCATCAGCGCAGATCGGATAGCATAGGTACTGAGGTGGCACGCACATTCAAGTGCACAGCTTTTGTGTGGTCGTGTGGATACGGAGTCTGCAGTGTAAGATGGGCTAGGTCTGTCAGCGTAATCACCGATGAGAAAGGAACAGCTCTAAGCGGTACCGTTGGCAAGGTGAGTTGGCCCACATCTTCATCAGGTACTGGAGAAGAGGTACCGTGGAATAGAGCCGGGAAACATTATCATACCGAAAAAGCGAATACATCACGCGTTTAGCTAGTCATGTCACTGACACACTCCCATACACCCTTCAGGTTCTCCTTCCACAGCGTCACCTTTCCATCGCCACAGCTGACAGCGAGGATGTTGCCGGCCAGGGACCAAGAGACGCGCCAAACAACGTCAGGGAATTTCCCGGGAGTCGCGTTGCCCGAAGTTGGCGAGGCGGACCCAGTCGCTGAGGGATCCAGGGCTGTTTTCACCCAAGGAGACGTCGGACCATCCTTCGTCCATATGAGAACTGTCTTATCCTGTAACAACGTTAGCGCCTCTTCACTTCCTTTCCTGCGTGTGGAGGTCTACCTGTGACGCAGTAGCAATATAGCTTCTGGGAAGGCCGATATTAGGTGCCCAGGCCACGTCGCGGACCCAATCAGAGTGGCCATCCAGAATCTCTTCTTCGACCCACGACTGCGAGTCTTCGCGGTATCCCCATATCTTCACGAGGTTGTCGCAGCCAGCGCTAGCAAATCGCTTTATGGTTTGTGCTTGCGCGGGTTGACCTGGGAGACTGTCGGCTGGTTGGGGCGCGATGAGCGAGCCAGGCTGAACAGCGGGAGCCCAAGACACAGCGTTGCATCCAATAGCGTGCCCAATGAACATGTCTGCGCCCCATTGACCGTCGTCTAGTGAGTACATTAGAACAAGCGCAGGCCATCAATGCAAGACATGAGCGCACTTTTAAAGGTCAGCACAGAGATTTTGCCATCTGACGACGCGCAGGCGAGTATAGCACCAAGTTCGTGTGGTGCCCATGATACGGAATTGACTAATACCACACTATTGAGATTGAGAAGGGTTCTGCAGATGGATTACACGCACCAGACGCGACATGTAACGTGTGTTCTTTGATCTTGGACCACGTAGCTCCGGGAGGACCACTTTGTTCTTTCCAGATAATGACCTTACCGTCATAGGAGCAAGATGCCAAAATCTGCCCGTACTTGGGGTGTGCCCATGAGACTTGCCAGACGGGTCCAGTGTGCCTGGGATGGTCAGTCTTTCATACACTAGGAGCCAATAGACACACACCCTTTCAATGTCTGTCCGCCCGTCCGCTGCGCTTCACCATCTACGACATCAAACACCTTCACCGTCCTATCAGAGGAGCATGTTGCAAGTCGTTTCCCGTAGTAGTCTAGTTGCGCATCGTGCTAGGTAGCAGACAAGTCACGGAAGGCTCAAATAACACTCGGTCGGCAACGTACGATCATGTCCTCGTGCGCTGTTTCTATTGGTACCGGATCCATTGTATTTGCCTGCAATTGCCATTGTTTTTGCTGAGATATTTTACGCGTTCAAAGCAGCTGACGTACCATTTTGACGAGTGTATCCTTGGGTTCAAGATGGTGGCAGCGGAAGACGTGTTCGTAGCAGAGAGACGCCCATAGCCATGCGAGCTCACTGGCGCTTGCATCGCCATGATTCGCTCCGACCACCATGTTCTCTGGACTAAGGCTTGCTCAAGTTCTAAAGCCTGTTAACCAGTTGGATCGGTCCATAGGATAGCGGCTGTCAATGAAAAATAGAAAATTTTGCTTTAGCATGCTACTCTCTTGGTGAGCTGTCGCCATTTATGTTGATGCACTGTCTAATCTCATTGTCGTAGGTGTGGAATTACGAGGCCACAGGATCTAAGGCACCGTAAGCAGACTCGATGATACACAATACCACCTGCCTGAAAGCCCCCATCGAAAAGGAAGAACTGCGCTCCCTGTCAGGCTGTCCGGATTGTAGCTGGCTTCCCGCAACGGCTCTGTGTGTGACCGTAGTGACCAATGGTTTCCTGAACAAGCGTCACTAGTGCACGAACGCCTGCGATGATAACACGAGTCAGTATCTAGGCTCTCATGCCTACAGGCTGTCCGCATCTCGTCATGATATTCCCCACGTTCCGCTAGCTAAGGAAATGATGTTATCGCAGTCTGTTTTAGTCTGTTTTCGTTAGGGTTTGCGTCACCTCGATCGTATACTAGCTGTCCGGAGATATATTCTTGGACAATTGACTGATCCCCAAGGTCTCGCCTTCTCACCTGCCATCCGCGCGGTTCGCATGTCACCAGTCCACTATGGACCCCTCCCCGGTTGCAACTACATACGGACCGACCTTTGTGGGTTGTGTAATCGCTGCTCTGTAAGTTCAGGTTGGTTATCCGAGCTGAAACAACGGTACTAACGGATAATTCTAGATTCTACGGCAGTACATGCGCACAAACCTATCGGTACTACCTACTTTCACATGAGGACTGTAAGCTATTGAAGATAGCGGTAGGTCGTAATGCTAGTCTGCATGTGACCAGAATTTGAAAAGAATGTCGGCCATAGGTTTATTTTCTGTGGTACGTGGAAAATATTCTACATTACTCTCGCGGCCAATTAAATTGCCTACAGGCTCTTGGACACGCTTCATATGGCTACTGTGGTCAGCTCTGTTTATTTCTATATTATCAGCAACCGAGGAAAGCTTGTCATCGGCTCTGCTGCTCTTTGGTATGACTTTCGACCTTAATCTATACATCTTTCAACATTGTTCTCTTTTCAGGACGGATGGCGTAAGTCCACATCGTCACTCACTTGCATCTTATCTCACAAATCTGTTGTTAGGCCTTGATCGTAGTCTCGGTAAGAGATAACTGCCTTGCGATCATTCGCGACTCATCCGTAAAGTAGAATATCAGCAATTTTGTCGTGCGCTGGTAGGTCCCTGCATCTCAAACTTTCAAGCCCTGATGTTTTCTTCGTTACGCCTGGAAGCATACTGGTATCCAGGATATTCCGCCGTAAGTTGGTGCTCATACCCAAAATATCGACGTACTGAGGTTATTTCTCAGTAAGTGTCAATAAGGACATGCGCAAGAAGTTGAGGGTCGTAGTTTTGACCGTTCTCGTAAGTTAGCAGTTTTCTCTAACGTCGATCAGTCTCACTAGGTCGCACAGGGTGTTGTAACTGTCATTGCGGCAGGTGAGCTGACTAATGCACTACTGGGAAAAGCATAGTATTAACAATGACAGGTTTTGGTGTCTGTACGTAGGCTTCCCTGTGACGTGACCAATTCTGATCTTGCCTATACTTCCAGTATTTGGCGTAGTTTTGTAAGCATGTCGCTGCGTCTTATTCCAACCATGCTCACGAAAACGTGTTTCGCCAGTGCTACAATGCCTCCAGGTCGGACTCATTATAGATTGCACGTGAGGATACTCTCATGTCACAACATGTACTAATGCTTAAAATTTGACTTCCAGTGGCCCTTATATGTTGGATTATGCAGTGAGGCAGCGGCAGACTTAGCCATTACCGCTGCGCTTTGCATCTATTTCAGACACCTCAGGGAGGCTGTCGAAACGTAAGTTCTTCGTCGATTACTATCCGTATATGTATAAACCCAGATCGAAACAGATCTTTTCCACTGATGAACAAGCTTATCATGTACACCATATGCAGCGGTATCGTACCATGGTGGGTCGTGATTTGCCCTCCAATAGGACCTTGTTAATCAGGCTCCTATTCAGCATCATCGCATTACTCTGTCTGATAACAGTAAGCCAATTGTTCCTCTCAAGCAACAGCTAACGCACAGGCTACAGTTCATTCTGTACCCGTACACCTTTCTCTATATAGGACTATTCTTTCCTTTGTCTAAAGGTGATATTAGCTTCTGCATGCCGCCATCCTATATCTAACGACGGCCTCTGTAGCGACCCTCAACTCTATGTTGGCCATCCTAAATGTCCGGAAGCGTCTGCGATATATTCTTCCCGCTACCAAACTTCGAATGATCCAGAAGACGCTCGGCTGTTTGCAGGATGAGCCGGTAAGGATGATTTAGTGCCCACACTCATCTGAGCTTTGGTCATACGTTCTTACAAGGCATCGTCGGAGAAGGAAACCGTATTTATCATCGAATTTCCCTCTTTCATGGACACCGGATCAGACCCGACACACATTATCAGCGCCTTGAAGACACCGTAGGCCATCGGTCCTGCTCATACTTCTGTCTATTTCCTTCCCGCTGGTTTGGAAATTCTGTTTTTCTTTTTCTTTTTTTTTCAATGGCTGTATCCTACGTAACTATCTTTGGCGATGGATTCGCGTATTCTGGGTTAGTGAGACAGGATATTCCCCCAAAATTTGTTGCGTATGCTATCGAAGAAATTCGAGTATATACCAACCCTAACCCCACGTCCGCAGGCTAGGCGTGGCGTCTCCTCTCCACTGTGACCGCGTGACCTCCACCGGTACGATCTCTACCTCTTGCTGCGCCCTCGATGCTACCAACCTATTCCTCTGGCTATAACGCCGGAAACATCTCAAATAACGGCTACGTGTGAACTATTATATCCACGTCGGGTCTGGGAGACCGTATTATGTCCAGCGACGATGCTTGCGCAGGAATATGCGCTTTACTGTTGACCGCATGTGTCGATGTCTGCGCAGGAATATGTCAAGACTTTGCAACGACTAGTGAGTCTCACTAGCACAATGATACGGCAGTCGACCTCACTGCTTCATTTAGCGCACAACTGTACTCGGTTCCTCTGCCAATGCTGTTGCTGCAAGCGATGCGCACGAATAGACGACGAGGAACTTCAAGTTGAGCAAGGCGAGCGCGAACCCTTGGTACAAGAAGAGCCTCGGGAACATCAGCCCATGGATGTTGAACATAGGCATTGAGCACGGTGTATTACCGAGTGATGACGGACACGGTGCGTTCAGCAAGCTTCTCTCGTTGAAACTTTGGGACTGATAGTGCACACATAACCAGGAGTTTATCGGTCTGCCTTCTTACGGTTCACATCAGATACATTTACGTGAGCCGTCCCATTACTCGACTCCGCGTGTGCGGTGGATAGAGATACACGTTGTAAGTATCAACGTGCGACTATATTGATATGTCTAAGCCCGGAATGCGAGGAAATAGACCGAAGCCAAGTCCTCGAAATCCTCAGGGCATACACCGACGTATCTGTATCGGGATCCCATTGCGACTTATGACCCTTTGCAATCTTCAGGATAACTCGTTATTTTATGTTATTCCATGCAAAGCACGAGCGATTATCAGCGGAATTTCACCTGCAGTTTGAACGGCAGCTCGTTGTCCGTCTAGAAGTTCACTGGGACATTGCTTCGAATCTTCTGTGTCGATTTCTACGTCATCGTTTTCAACTTGATCGCAAGCGAGATATTGCTGCAGAAAACGGGAAGAGTCCCTTCATATAGTGAGATGGCGGAGACACGTAGCACCTGAAGATAGCCTGACCTGACGCATGGCTAGGGCAGTAGCATGATCGTTGCTGCAATTCGTTAGATCCACTGAGATATCCTGGTTCTGTGAGACAGACCCGTCTTGCTATGTTACGGACGAAAGTCAGCGAGAATGTTCAACCCGGAGGGTTCAACGCGTGCGTAAGCATCAAAATCAGCCTTCTAGAGGTACACTGTTGGGTATGATCACGACTTACGGAAATGTGAATCAGCCTGATATGACTGATGATTGATGCAGATGTTTGGCATCATATCGAAGTAGAGAGAAACCGTTATGCTGAAGGGCCTGTAGACACCTACGTCAGATAGCCTGATGTAGAAGCTAACAGCTGAACATCGACGGCGTTGGTACGATGAGAAAATCCGTGGCGACGCGGTGGAAAATAAGTCCAACGACGACATACCGCGATGTGAGAGTAATAGGAGGCAGGATCGCTGCCAACGGGGGTAGTCGCCACGTACAGTCGTTGAACATGACGATGATGATGTGGCGGTGATTGTCTCTAGAATATGCGATGAGGGCCTTGAGTTGCAACCCTTTCCATGGGATACAGTCACTATACTACACAACAGTGTATAGAATGAAGGGTATTCGGTAAGAAATGTTCCCAAATAGACCAAGAGATTGACTTGTACGTAACAGTCTTGTTCCACTGTAGCCCAGCGAGGAATGTCATAACAAAACTAAGTATATTGATGCAAAGGCAATGCCAAGTATTCGCAACCCTAGAGAGACTCTGTCAGTTCATGTAAGCCATGAGCGATCGTGAGTCAGATCTAACTTACGACTCAAACGACAGCTCGCCATCTTCTTAACGGACAATGGAGTGTTATTTCGAATCTTCAGCGTCGGCATCTATGCCGTCTTCCTCAGCTTGATCGAAGACGAGATCTTCTCCCATATTACCGAGAGAGAAGCTTGAGCGTAGAAAGGTGGGCAAATGAAACCGTACATGTGTTGATGGTGTTGGAGATATAGACTCTATCGTAGCACTCGCCTCGCGCAAGTTGAGCAAGAATCGCGAGAGAAGAATAGGCTGAAGTCTGGATCGATAATGCATCGAAGTTTGGAACATCTGTCAGTGGGATATCTCCTAGAGGCCGTCGAGACTGACACGTTTACTATAGGCATCACAAGAGAAATACTGTATTCCCCGGGCTTTTTGTCCGTACTGTTGGTCAGTAATCTTAATAGGACGAAGACATAGAATGCGCACAAGGAGCTGTATGAGCAATATTGCGAGCCCCATGATGAATTGACCGCTGTCATCCATTAGAATGGGTTCGTCTGCATCGAAGAGTCGGTTACATACCCGAAGTAAATTGCACCTATAGATACAAAAGAATGACCTCAGTCCGTTGAGTGCAATCGTATGTCGCACTCACCATTTTTCCAAATGACACAGTGAATCGAGTTGGTGCCCAAAGCATCTGTCACGCTTCTTCCATGCCACCACATTTCATGGCATGTGACGAGAAAAATGGCAAATTCCATGGACATGAGAGAGACAGAGTTTGTGTATGTCACTGTACGACATTTGCGCTTCAGAAGACATGAAGCAGTTAAGTAGTAACCGAAGACTCACGGCTAGGGAAAATGAGATGAGAGCCCAACAATATATATTCAATTAGTTCGTACTGACTATCGGAGCAGAGTAGTGCTTGCTGTCCACTCGGCTTGACAAGTATAGCCCGTAAGGTCGTCATACGTGAACGACACTGACATGCAAGAAGTCATCCACTATGATAGCAATCAGTAGCATTACTGAGTGAAGGAACAAGTACCTCACTCACAACCTCGACCACAACCGGAACGAGGCTTATCGTAAACAAGGCCACATATATGCGAGAATGTGGACGAAGAGCGTACGCACGCAGCGTAGAAAATGCTATATAGGATTGATGTCAGACCGACCTTGGAAGCAGAATATGTAATCAAGTTTCACCTGAGTTAACAGAGGTCTGGACGAGAACGAGGACCTCGCTTGTTACATAAGTGGAAACACATCTGTTCGAATACCCCAAATGGTCAGGGCTTGCTCATTTTTGCAAATAATTCAAGACGCTCACGTCTGGAAGACTGGGGGGTCAGAAAAAAATGGCTTAGTGCCGCTTTTACAACTTACTACTCTCGTTCCCGGAATAAAGTTCGTGATCGCATACGCCAGTAGGGAATAGCGATTCAAGACGAACAATAGGGTAGGAACTGCCCGTAGTCCCTTTCGCCAAACCATTGTTGCCTCTGAGTGCAGAGTAACGGTATACTCATAGAATACAAGAGCTGCAAAGCATGTAGTGAGTACACGCATCTAGGAAGCCAAAGGACCGGAACCCGATGTACTTACTTGTTGTGGACCAGAGTATTGCGGTGTATATGGCGCTATTTGAATGATTGTTTGGCTGAACATAAGATATCAATGACACGTACTCGAAGTTGTACACTGCAATAACAGGATCAGACATAGCCAGGAAAGATTCTAGCGCCAGGCCAGAGATAGAATATAGGCAAGCAAAGTAGACGGTAGGAAGAGCGTCTTTATATAGTGAGATGGAGGAGATATACAGCCACTGAAGATAGCCTGTCCTGGCGCAGCCGCGCATGGCTAGGGTAATAGTGTGTGATGGTTGCTTCGACTCATTAGATCCATTTAAGCATCCGGATACTGTCATTTGAGGGTCGCCTTGCTGTGTTACAGATACCTAAAAGGTCGGCCAGAATGTTCAACCTAGAGGGTTCAATGCGCGAATAAACATCAGAAATCAGACTTCTACAGGCACAGTACTTGGTATGATCACGACTTACGGAAATGCGAATCAAGCCATAAGACATACACATAGGCGACTTATGATCGAGGTTTGGCATCATATCGAACTAGAGAGGAACCAATGCTCTAGATGTAAGCGAGCTGTCATAGAAGCTTCAGTAGGGTTGGTCTGATGAAGAAGCTAGCTGTCGGACGTCTACGGCATGGTCACGACGAGAAAACTCGTAGCGACGCTGTAGAAAATCGAGCTCAACGATATCCCACGACGCAGCATCCGTGTGCTGTGTGAGAGGATCAGAAGGCGGTATCGCCGCCAATAATCGTAGTCGCCGCGCACACTTATTGAACTTGAAGAGAATGATGCGACGTATAGGTCTTCAAAACTTGAGATGAATGCTTCGGGTCCCATTGCTTGAAATTATTTGTGGTAATATGTCAGAATTCATTAAGAAGGAAGAAACATCTCCGAACAGACCGAGAGACAAACTTGTATGCAACGATCTTGCCACACTGTAGTCCAGTGAAGAACGTCAAGATAGAACTGAGTATATTAAAGCCAGTGCGAACTGGGGATTATATGGCTGTTTGATCTAATAGACGTGAGCGGTCACCATCGTGAGTCGTGACTGAATCAAGACCATGAGTTCAATTGCGACTCACCGTCTAACATTGTCGCTTCTGCGAGTACAACATTACTCAAAAATCCTGCTCAACTTTCCGTTAATGCATTTATGTGGGCACCGAAAGCCAGCTGTGGCCAGAAGGGCAGCCTCGTCGAGAAAAAGTCGTGGTTGTGAAAAGCAAACGACGTAACCCTAACCCAGTGCGATGGCTTGGTGCCATTCAGTATCGGCATTTGCCGTAGGCCGAGCCCGCATTTTCGACTCTCGGGCAACTCTCGAGTTTGCAACCACCGTAATTGGCACGACACTATCCTCTCTCCTCGCAATGTTATAGCAACAGTGTCCTGTGTGTAAGCCACAGAACTCACTCGACAGATGTGACTCCAAATCTTCTACCATAGGACTCTTCCCAATTGGACGATGCTCGATGCTCGCGTGCTCCTGAAGGTGTTTGCTTGCGACTCCAGTTGCAGGGCACTAGGTAGAACCATGCTTTGGGCACGGTACGCTAGGCATATTGTTGAACTGCCTGTCAAGAGATAGCTGATATAAATAATTGGATTCGGGTTAACTGCGTACAGTGGCCCTTTATTGCTTAGATGATCTTCAGTAGCTACACCGCGACACAGTGACAATGAGGCATTGGTAAAGACGAAGGGGGTCTCGCCAAAGAGGGTGCGTGTGAAATTCGTATCACAGCAAATCGATACCAAAGTGGCCATGCCAAAGGACAGATGCCGAACTGCATGGAAGCAGAATCTTGTCTGCGCGCAGCCTAAAAATGAACCGGAGGTGCAATATCTGCGGTAGTATAAAACTAGGGCTCAGACAGGGCCCAGTTTGTATAATAATCCTGCACCATCACCTGCACGCCTTCGCACTCAGTCGTCGAAAACACATTCAGCATGCCTTCTAGATCATCGTCCCCTGTACTTTCCATCTCGAAGATAAGCCGCGGAATCACTGAACTTCCAGTTTATCATGCATGCACATCACCTCCGGAGACTGAGTACAGTATTCCAGTCGTCAACAAGTCGGATTTGTTCTCCTTTACGCCCTCGGCTTTGGATGGTCCACTCGGCACAACTTCTGCTGATGAGCTGCCTAGAGAGAATGATCCGCAACAAGACTTCAAAGCTAGTAGCTCCTGCGAAACATCTGTGAAACTCCGGGAGCAATCTACTTCTGTCGATCCACTGTGTCTTCTCGATAGCTCTCTGCTACTGCCGTCTTCGCCAACTGCTTCCCATTCTACCACTGTGATAACTGATCCTATTCTTCCTGATATCACCCATCCCAAGCTCGAGACACTTTCCGCCCCAGTGTCTGCTGAACACCAGGCCGAATGCGATTCCACCTTTGATGTCAACCACAGACCTACTTCTACTTCTCTCACTGTCACAGATGGCTCTATACTCGGTTCTGCGCTCGAAAACGAGCAGGATGACGATTCCGCCATCCCTGATCCTGCCACCATATCCAACATTGCTCCCGGACTCTTGGCCACTCAGAAGGAACTGTGCAATGAAGACGACAATCGCTCTGCGTCCTTTGCACCTGAAGATTTCAAACAGCCGACAGATGATCCCAGATACAAGGCCTTACGAGACAACATGATAAGTCGTGATCCGCCGTCGTGTGATCCCAGGACTGGATGGACTCCGATTACCCTCAATAATTGGCAACCCGGTGTCATGATGGCGGTCCGTACATTTACAAGTGGTGAAGACGTGAGTATTTTCATTTATGTGTGCTCACATCTTGAACTTACCTTTTGTAGTGTAAGAACACGGCCAAGGCTGAAGGTCTGAAGGTGAAGAAAGACAAGAAGGACCTCCCTTTAGTCTGGATGGAATGCCGCTTATGCCGTACCCTCGTCCACAATGAAGTCAAGACTATTGAGAGGCACTGTAATAGCCTTGAGCATACCAAACACTTGGCTAGCATCTATATGTGTCCTTTGGCTCCATTCCGTTGGAAATGTCCTCTCTGCGGCCATCTGTGCGTTCCAGCATGTTCAGAAAATTTTCTGTATGAGCTTATTTTTCTAATAGTTTCCGGCACGATCAACAGAAGAAACACAGACGCGAATGCAAGTCCAAATTGAAGTCCGATACGGGTGACGAGAATGTGGAAGAAAGACCCCATAAGCGCCCGCGTGTATCGAAAACCGTCAATGAGGATGCTAAGACAGCCTCACCAACCTATAAACTACCTCCTGCGCGGCCACACCATATTTTCGGACACCCCACCACTCACGCCTCCCTTCCCTGGGCAACAGATTTCGACTTCACATTCTCCACGGCACGGTTCACTACCTTGGCACCAGAAAGCCCTGACTTCTCGAGGGCGATCCCAGCGGATATTTCGGACTTCGGTATTCTTTTTGAGGCGGGTGCTCCTACCAACCATATAGGATCAGCAGCTTTCGACTACCGTCAGTCCTTCCCCGGTGCATCCTCGTCAGGTCTGTTGCCATCAACCTCGCGGCACAATTCGACACCCTTGGTAGCAAGCTATCCGACCAGCCATCCTGCAAATCCGGCTTTTGATTGCGGACATAGCGCCGATATTTCCGGGACTGGTGTATCCAATCTCAGCCAAGCAGTCATTCCGTTGTTACATCCTTCGTCCTGGTTGTCTGAAGACGGATCGTTTCTCTCAACTTTGTGATCATGCCTCGTTGTTGGAATCTGCCCATTATTTTCCCATCAAGTTTGTGCCCTATACGGTCTGTAGTAATAGACCCTTATTAATTTATTCGTACATCACCTTCTAGACCGCTGTATCAGGCGTGTAATGTGAAATAGATGATATACCCTTGAGAACGGCCTACTAGTGGCCTAGATGCTCAGAGCAATGTCTAGTGGGATACGCATCATGTCCACAAGTCACGCCGATGTCCTGAAGAGAACCTTAGGCAGTAATCCACAGAAATACTTGACCAGCGTACTGTACGTATCGATCACTAGAGCACAATCAACGAATAAAATACATATAAGTATACAATAATAATCTAGGTCCGTTTGCGTGGCCTTAATCGTCTCCTGATGTCATTCTCATCTAGCTCAGCAGGCCACGAGAGAAGCATATCGTCTCTCGCGCTCGGAGCGCCTGTCTGCGACCTCGTAGTTTTAGTAGGACCTGATGGTGCTGCCACAGTCTGTGCTTTCGCCGCTTTTGTTGTTGTCTTGGTGTTCTTCTTAGTAGCCTTCTTTTCTACGGCTGTGGCCTCTCTCGTCGCAACGCTCCGTGTTCTCCTTCCTTCAGGAGCAGAGTTCTTTGTCGCTGTCCCTACGTTCCTCGACGTCATCTTTCGGGTCGTAGTAGCCGTAGTTGTGGGTCCTCCTCGAGTCTTCGGCTTCTCAGCGCCGTGGCGGTCGATTCTAGCTTCTGTATCCTCGCTGACTCTGTTCGGCACAGGAGGATCTTTATCACTTGCGGTAGCCTTGGATCGCGCCGATCTGCTCTTCGTATTCCCAGCGGCTCTAGGGGCTTTGTCCTTCGCTCCCACTTTCTTGCTGTCAGCCTTCTTCGCCACCTTCACAGCATCCACCTTCGCCCGCGTCTTCGCCGTCTTCTTCCGTCCAGTAGGGCTAGAGGGGAGAGGTTTGCCTCTTGCCGTCTCGACTTTCCTCGACGATGCTTTCCGTGTCGCGACGGTAGGTGCAGAGTGCTTTCCCGGAGCGGTCGCTGGTTCCGTCCTCGTGGATGTCGCAGCCGGTTTTTGTGCAGCACGTCGTCTCGGTCGACCATCCCGTCTATCCGGGAAGATGTGTGACAATAAGTTCTTGGCTTGGGCGGGCTCGTCGTACTGTGCGCCAAGTGCGCAGAGCTGGTCGTCTTCATCTTCGTCCTCGTCGGTTCTCGAAGGCGTAGTTAGAGCGGATAGAAGGCCATCTCGAGTGAATAGGCCTCCGACGGTTTCAAAGTCAAACGTTGGTGGGGTCAATCCGTTTTCATTGGCGTCATCGAGCGCGTCTTCCATGTCGTCCAAAGCTGCGTCAATCTTCTTCCAGAATTTGATCCATCTCCGGATCCATGGGCGCAAACAAGTGGCCTTTCCAAAGAGATGCAGCCTGGAGCGCAATGGTCCGTGACGGATGAGATTCTTGGAATCTGCGATATCTGTGAAGTCGCGCGTTTCCCATGCTCTCACCATTCCGACATTGCGTTTTTTTGCTTTCTGTTCCTCCTCGTTGGTCGGCTCCGTAAAGACTGCTGGGCACCATACGCTAAGCCAGAAGACAGCTTCGTAATCATGTCGAAGAAAATGAGGAGTAGGATCTTTCTCCGGGTCGGCAATATTTCGTATTAGGTCCACCGCCATAAAGGGGAGTGTCCCTTCACGGTATTTTGCATGCTGTTTGCGCCGTCCGCCACTGTCCGGTAGATGAACAGCCATGTCGTAGTCAATCAAAACAAAATACGGCTTCCCTTCTCGCAGCTCGTACATGATATTGTTAACGCTGATGTCCCGATGCAAGATGTTCGCTTTCTCCTTGAGATCATGTAAACCTGAAACAGGAGAAACGATGAGCAATGGAAGACAGTTGAAACGACAAAATGGACTCACAGCCAATTATTTGTACAGCCATATCGCGCAAACACTCCGGGTGCTCAGATACGAGAGACTGTAGAGGAAAGTACCTAGAATAAACAATCATGCGAAGTGTGCGATCTTCGTACTCAAGACGGGCTTGTTCATTGAAAATGCGGCGGACTCCATCCGACATTTTGAACAAATCCCCAGATTGGTGTACGCGAGGAAGATGTTCAACGCCAGCTTTCCGTGCAATCGCGACAAGGTCTTGCTCCCTCGTACGCGTGCTGACTTGGTAAGACATCTTGATGATCATGTCCTCGTCGGATATATCGCGATTCCGTTCGACGTTATACACAAATGTACGTCTCCCGGAAAGGCTATATTGGGTAAAGATAGGTTCCTTGAGCGTTATGGATATTTCTTTACCCCCATGCAGCATCAGCGAATGGTCCGTCAGACTCTCGGGTGGCCAGCCGGAAGGGTACGGTGCGGATGGTGGGGGTCTCATGAATGAGGGAAGGGCACCTAGCCGTTCAGGAGGACAGTTCGCCATCCCAGCTATCAAGGCAGCTGCTTTCTCGAAATCGTCGATCAGCGATATGGTGTTTTCTGTGCGCACAGCGCCACACGCATCATAGTACCACAAATGGATTCGATCATCGTCCAGTATGACATTGACACAAAAAAGTCTTGTGCCATAAGTACAAGCCAGGGTCTCCAGTGCGTATGATCCCGCTTGAAGCCTGGCATCTTTCTTTGCGTCCACTCTGTTGGCAGAATCCATTTCGCTACTCGCACTTCGCTCGGGGGGCGCCGGTTTTCGCTCGAAACTCTTCAGGTTGTCTTCAGCACTCCGTTTGTTTCCAGCGAGAGGGCGCGGCACCGGGTCAGACCTAGCCCTAGATTCAGAGTGCTTCTGCCGCCGATCCTCCAACATCGCCAGGAAGAGATCCGAAAGAGCTTTCCTCACTTTGAGCTCGAACGATATCAAATTGTGAGACCATTTGATACCAGGAGCAGCGGCGTTGGTGGACGCTAGCCGTTTGAGAAGTTGAGCGTAGATAGCACGAATCATGACCAGGTCGGGCTTGCGCAGAGCCCCCAAAGGCCCATGCTCTGGAATTGTCTGAACGCAAAGAGAGTCGGTACGCGCGACACAAATGTCGTCGATGGGGTATGTTTCGTCGATGCCGGGCAGAGAATCGCGAGCTAACTCGATGATGCGATTCAGCAAGCCCGCGACGGGCTCGTAGCGGCCGGTCTCCGTACTTGTATTGCAGAATTCTCCCATTCGCTTCCGAATAATTGGATCCTCGATCCAACTTTTCTCTCGTATCCTGAGGGTCCAATCCTTGAAAGTATCGGGATCTAGACCGAAAACGGCCTTAGCAAAGAGATCGAAGTCAACTCTTGGCGCATCCTTCAAGTCTCGCTCCAGGTACGCGTGTATAGATGCCCTGTTGTGGTCGGTGAGAATAGCGCTACTGGTCGTTGCGTTCATAGCAGACTCGCCACGAGACCTCGGTGGCTGAGATTTGGCTTGTTCGCTGTCATGAGCCATGTTGACATTAGAGAAGAGGGGAATGTGGCCATGTCCACTTACAGAGTAGAGGTAATTTATATTTATAGTCAGAGATTTCTCTCCGCTAGGCAACTGCTGCTAGATCAATTGTCCTGGCCTTTGTCCAACATAGGTTTGGATAAGACGCTCGCGTCGCGATAATAAGCTGAACAATGGCGTACAGGATCTCTAATCACTGTCGTCAGCAATGCAAATATCCACAGAGCCTCAGACACTTGACGTTATATTGAGAGAAGACTTACAAGTCGACCCTAGCTTTGACACTGGTGATGGTCTGTGACTTGAAGCGGGCTCGATCGTGACAGTGACCATACTCGTGACCGTGACCGTGGCGTCGCACGGACCTCAATAGCCGCTGGCTTGGCCAAAGCATACTACAGTCTACACTGCTGTCCCGATTTGCGACACAAGATATGCACTAGAACAGGAGAGAAGTCCAAGGAATAGAACTTCTTATAGAAGATAATCATCTTAATAGTAAAAATCAGACGAAGTCACAGAGTTATTTACGGATTTCACGCTGTGCGCACTGGGCGTTGCCAGCAATAAATCGATTCTACGACTTCCTGGTCTTTTGCTTGTTTGTCTCTGAACATGTTAAAAAAAGAACCAGGAGAATGCCGAAATTCTGAGATATTTTTTCCGCATTAATGCGGCATGCTTCTGTGATGTGATCACTATTTGAGCAAGTAAGCGAGCAGCTCGGGCATCTCGGGAGCCAATCGCTTTCCTAATTTATCCTGTATTTACTCTAGGGGGCCATCGAAGTTGCAGCATGCTCTCAGTCACCAGTGACTTGAAAAGTGTACCATTCCTTGCAGCAAAGTGAATACAAGATCACAAGAATGATCAACGTCAGCTAAGATCCGTTTGCACTGCTCAACGATGAATGCATGCACAGGGTCAAGACGACAGGTTTTTGGTGGCGGTGAGAAAGTATAGCGAGACAGAGACAACAGAAGTATCGACGACAAGATCCCAAAAAAAAAGTGTGTAATCCGAGCCAAGAGACCATAAACTAGGAAGTAGCGGTAGAGATAGTAGAGACAGCGAGCACGACAGACATCCCTCCTACACCAAGACAGAAAGTACACGACTAAAGAAAATGACAGGGTATGACAACGACGGTACACAGGAGCCGATAGTGACAGACGGGGGGCGCGTGGGGTGGTGGTGGTGGTGCGAGGGGTAGCGGTCTGCAATGTGCGGTGTGCGGTGTGCGTGCGAGAGGTCCGTCCGGGTAGAGTACATACATACGAAGCGTCTATAGAGTCCGATCGTTCGAGCAGGCCGAAGCGAAAGGAGTGCATGCGTAACGAGAGCGTGCGTGCGTTGCGTTCAACGTTCAGAGTTCCGTGTCCATCGTTCAGTGCATTCATTGTTCAGTACGAGAAGACCATCAGCCATGGGTTCAGTACGATCTGCAGGGCGAACAAGTCAGTACAAATTTGCTGGCAGTTGCATACGATGTGTGAAAGGAAAAACTCACCGGGAAGAGGACATGACATCCGATCACCAACGCTAGCGGGAAAATCACTGCCCAGTTCAAACCAGGGATCCGCCACCCGATAGGTACCAGCTCTGTCGACAAAATGATCATCGCGGCCGCCGTGGATATACAGATGACGAGGGACAGCCAGAAGCGCTTCAAAATCTTGGGGATCTCGAGCCAGAAGTTGGACCGCTCGACTTCCTTCTTCGTCGCACCCCAGGTGATGTTGTACGAGAAAAGATGGGCGAGAAGGGCTTGCGAGAGGTGGATCGAGAGACCGCCGAAGAAGAAGAAGCTGTGTCAGATGAAGAATAAGGTATGTCAGCATCAGTGTGATAATCGTTTGACCCAAGAGCGTGACAAATGATCAGAGAATGAAAGATTGTTTGACAGGTATCGAAAAGAATGTGGGATTGACAGAAACATATAGAAGAAGATACGCACAAGAACGGCACCCAGGTCATATTCTCGAAAAGCGAGTCGAGGAGCGGGCGGTGGCCGAGACGATATTCAAGGAGTGTGAAGCCGAGATTACCTGCGCCGGGGAAGACGACGGTACATGCGAGCCAAATCTCGAAGCTATGAAGGAAGAAACCGTCGACGGAAGCGCTCCAGCCGAGCAAGAGGTAGTTCATCAGCGAGAGTGCACAGCCGGCCGCGATACCGTCTGAAAAAAAGGTTGCGTGCATTAGCGATCATGAAGAGACAGGAAAAATGAGCGACTCACAGTACGAGAACATGTACGACATCATGCTGATCTTGTAGTGCACCGGCGCGTCGCTCCACACGAAAACCCTCAGCTGCTTGTTGATCGGGCCCCTCTTCCACCACTCAATGATCGGGTAGAATATGAGCTCGTTACAGCCATACGAATATTTTTGCCACCTGTTCAACTCATCGTCACACGTCAACGACACGCCCTCCTTGAACCCGCCCTCCGAATACGTCGCCCATCGGATGGAGTACCCTTTGAGCTGCAATCGCAACGCCATGTCGAAATCTTCGCTGACGTTCGACTCGGACCAGATCTTCTTCACCCCGTCGGCCTCGTCGACGAATGCCGCGTCCTGCAGCGCCGACCAGCGCAAGAACGCATTGTGCCCCACAAACGGCGCGACCTCCCCGTTCGCGCACCCGAGCGAGATGCACTTGTTGATCCGCCGAGTGAAGTGCGCAATGCCATTCTCGAAATAGTGATGCGCAACCTGCATCACGTCCGACTCGTGCTGGATAATGGCAATCTCGGGCGACTCGGCCAACTCGCGCGCGGCGTCACGGAAGCAGTCTTCGGGGACGATGGTGTCTGAGTCGATGATGAGGATGATCTCCCCAAGACGGAGGGATTTGGCGTTGTTGGCCCACGGTCGCCAGCGCTGACCGCTCTCTTGGAAAGTCTCTTCAATGGCAAGCTCAAGCGCGCGCTCCTCGATCTCGTCGTCCTCATCGATCTCTTCTCCCCGCGAGGCGGCTTCCGCGACGAGGTTTGCAAGGTGCCGTTCAAGCTTGAGCGAGAGGAGCAGGCCGTAATTCATATTCGATGCTTTCTTGAAACGTCCTGCACGCTTGTAGCCGTCAGCATCGCTCGAATGAGGCGGACGGGCGACCCAGCCTATGTTGTTGTCCGCATAGAACTGGACACGTTCCTCCCTGTCTTGCTCGGAGATGAGCTGCAGACCGTCGTCGTGTACGAAGATGGAAGACGTTCCGCCCTGCCGAGCATACGTCTGCATGGCCTTCTTCAGTGAGTATACCGACGGTGCGCTGTGAGGATCATTCAGAGTTATTTATTTAGTTTTCGGTGATAAGCTGACCACTTACATGGTCTCCTTCAAACTCTCCTTGTAAACCGGCATCTCGATGGAAATGTGCGGTAAGTTCGCATCGACTATGGGATTGGGAGCCGGCTTGACCGCAGAATAGTACTTCGAATTTTGATGGTACTGCGCCACAGGTCCGATGCTGCCAACGGTCAATTGTGTCAGCACGCTGACTGCTTCCCCGCCACCTATCGAGAAAAGACAAGAGAGAGACATACATCATGGTCAGGTTGCCGAACATTTGCAAGCAGAAGAACTGCACGTCGACAGAAAGGGAAATAGCATCAGCATGGACGTCGGGGCGATCGGAGGGAAGCGAAGAAGTCACTGACCAATGAGATGCAGAAGAGGAAGGGCGCGGTGACGAGCAGCCAGAAACGAGTGAAGTCCCCGTCGAGTACGACCTCCTCAATGAGGATAGCTACACCGCTGCCAATGAAGACTGCGTACCGTCAGGCTCACCATGGTACAACACGATCACCAGAGGGCACTCACAAACAGACAGCCCCGCCGCAATACCCGAGTACAGCGGTGCAAGCAGGCGCATCGGCCGCTCGCTCGAACCCGCCTTCTCGATGTCCTCTCGGTTCGACTTGAAGTAGTTCAATCCCCAGCTGCAGCCTCGGGACTTTGCCTTGCTGCCCCCGTCGCCCGCATGCCGCTTGCTGCTCTCGACCTTTTGCTCCACGATCGCCGCGACAGCCTTCTCGTCTACAACCGCATTGGACTGTTCACCCGCTGCGAGGGGTGAGCTGCCGAGGTTGACAGCAGACGCGGCAGCAGAGGGCGCGTTCGAGCCGACGCCCATGAACGCCGCGCGCTGCGCCCAGACGAGCTTGATGAGCTTGTCCTCGAAGTCACGCGTCGTCGGAATGATGTTGTCGAGGTCGTACGCCCACACGACCAGCACGCGCTCGTCGCGCTAAATGTTGAGCGCCGTGCAGCATGCGTGCGTGGACAAAGAGGGGCATAGAGCGCACCAGCGACGTCGATGATGAAATGAAACGGGAGAGGGAGGATCGGCGGTCAGCTATGGACGTGGGAACGCGCGAAGAAGGCGATTACGCACGATGAAGGCGCCGCACTGCTCCTTGTCGGCGCGCGGCAGCCAGCTCATGGTCTCGAGGATCTGAATGCGGGTGTCGCCGTCGACGAAAATGGCGTCGGCATCCTCTTTCCTGTTGTCAGGTATGTCAGAGAACGTTTGACATGACTGAACGTAGCGCAAAAGATAAATGAAAGGACTATGCTATCGTGGGGGAACGCCACCGGCCTACCAAGCCCATCCTCGTCCTCGTGTCCGTGTTAGGACGTGCAGTTGACACCGCCCGAAGACAGAAGTATGAGCCTGCGCTTGGATGGTGGCGACACTCGTGGTGATGAACGGGAAGAGAACATAGGAAGCGCGTAATATGAACAGTGAGGCACGTACACAGTCGACAAGGCAGCGTGGATTGCCGCGCTGCGCACCTTGACGGCGACGACGGGGTTGAGGATCCGGACGGCAGCCTCGAAGGGCTCAAGGTAGCGGTTCTCATAAGGAAAGACACGGAACTGGTTGTTCGACACGCGGAGGCAGACTCCGGCGTGTACGTTTTCTTCCGAGGGCTTGAACCAGGCATCCCCTTGCGTCTGCCTGAAAATGTGGTGGAGCAGGGCGTCGAAGGCGTCGTAGTCCATCGTGTACCGAGTACGTCTATGGATGAAAAGAGTGTGGGATGGAGGACGGATGCCGAGGACGCCGGTGCAGGGACACTCGCGAGTCGCAAGGGAGCCTTAGCGGGCCTCGGGGCTCGGGAGGCGCTTTATATAGAGGACATGGCGGGGAGAGAGGAACGAGGCGAATAGCCGCGGAGGGGAAACGCTCCGTGTGTGCAGGCCTGTAGCGGGTACGTCTTCTCGTCAAATCGGGAAGGCATGCGATCGATCCAACGATCCAACGGCGGCGGGGCCAGTGCCTGCTTGGGACGACAGAAAAGTTGGGCTGTGGCCCAACCCAACCCGGCCGAAGCTGTTGGGCGATGATGCAGACGCATGATGGTGATTGGCAGTATCTGGCATCTGGCCGCTGGGCATGGGCAGGTCTGATTCTATTCTGCAGGTTCGCGCGACGAAGGGAGACCGAACCTAGTCAAAACGCGGTCGCGGGCGAGACGTTCCATTCCAGGGCAGACGGGGCAGTTGTCACCTCCCCGTGAGGCCATTCGCTGCGCTGGGGCGCCAGGGGGTCATGGCGCACAGTGCACTCTGCAAGCGGATCGTCGATGGTCGGTCTCAATACGCACGAAACTATAGAGCCGTGATAAAACGTACCTGACGTTCCCGGCACTCTTGATTTGCCCCCGTCGGGCCCGCACGTCATGTCAAGCCATCGGCGCGAGAGCAGTCGACGGGGAGAACAAACGAATCAGGTGGGCCTCTTCCCGTTAATTCGATTCGAATTCTAGCCAGACATTCTCAATGTAAGCACTCAATAGAATAGAAAGACAGATCAGACAGAAAGCACCAATTCAATAACGCAACATCGCCGCAGTCTAGCCCAGCTATCGCCTTCAGGCTTTAGGTTGCTTTTCATTTATTATGTTTTCCCTTGAACTGTCAAAGCGCCACGCATACACACGCTGTGGTGGCTGAAGACCTCATGTCCCGGTAGCATATATGCATGGAATACGTAGCTGGAAGCCTCGCCGGCGGGATGGAGGTGGTGGTAAGAGGGTAACCTGCGCCCGGACCCTGCGCGCCGGGTTCCGCGGCTCATTATGATCGTGAGAGCGATATGCCTGTTTCGGCGTAGCGCTTTACTCTCCGATCAATCTCGCGGTGACTTTTCTTTCTGAATTGTTTTCTCTTGGTCCTCGTCCACCTGGCAGTGCCCCTGGCTCGAACTTCTGGCCTCTGTATTCTATTCTATTCTATTCCCAACACTGCTATCTGACGGCGGCAAAATCCCGTGGAACAAACCTTTTCTGCAGACTCTGGACACCCTGGATTCACTGGGGATAGGTGATACGAACTCTCAAAATCGGAACGGTCTGTTCGACTTCAAGATGGCATCAAGCGAAGCCCTGCCAACACTGGCAGTAGTGTGGCAGCCTATGCACTCCTCAGAGCAGCCTGACACCGCGGATGATATTCTCTGATATTCCGCAGCTACGGCTTGATGACGCCAGCCGTCTGGCCACGTTCACATCACGCACCCACGCCCTGCAGTTCCGCCGGCACTTTGTTTCGTATCTGGAATATCGAGCCCATATCCTCGCTCTGCTGAAGACGGGAGGCTCGCTTTTTTGGACTGACACCACGCACTGAATGTGGGGTCAGTCGCTGAAGCTAGCGATCGTGGGTGGATGTATCAAACCGCATAGCGACAACTCTCACCCGTCTCGTGCCCATCGTGCTTTCCGAAACGGACGATGACACTTTCGCGCTCTGTCATTGTCCATAGCGCACCACAATCATGAATATTGTACTTGTCATGCACAACGTCAACGATCCGGACGACACTGGTAACGATCCACTAGAACCCGAACGAAGACTTCCACCGTTGACAGTAGCACTGCACATGAACGTCGTACTCCACAAATGAGAACGAAGCGTGCGAGTTATCAAAATCTCGGTACTCTATCAGTAGTATGTTTCCTTTTTCCTGTATTAAAGTTCCTTCTTACTGACCTACTCATATCTAGAGAAACTACGCAATGTGTTACGTCGAAAGCATGGTGCGCCACATTCTTCGTGGTCGACACTAGACGATGTCAGCAACCGTCGACGCAGAGAGAGCCCAGTTCGGACGCTTGTCCAAATATGCAGCTCAGATCTTCCAGTAGCTTAACAACGGAAGACTCCGCTCTCAAGCTGGTATTTGATATACAAGCTCGCGCGGAGAGGCCGCGCAGCGTCGTCAAGCGTCGTTTCACACAGTGCGTCAATCCACAATTTGTTATAGCTTACTTACTGACTTCATATCCAGTACGCCTTCGTAATATATCAAGTAATGTGGCGGAACGCCCAGTATCCGACCTGGAGGAGCCCAACAATCGAGCAATATTTGGTTCTTTGAGCTTCGCGAGCGTAACGCCACCGAACGTCATATACGACGCTGAGTGACCGCACAGTGCCGTAATATCTTCCTCGACCCCTGCGCCACGATATGTCCGGAAGATCAACGTGAGCGTAGCACCTTAGGAGCTAAGAAACCTTGGACATTGAATGCTGTACGGACATCGGATCCCGCATAACCCACACCGCGCACTTCTGGCCGTTCATCTCGAACTTAGCTAGAGTTCACACGAGGACGGCTGCTGCAGCACTCGCAAGTGTGCAAACTGCGTTATTCGCCCCTCTCGCACGCACGTTGGGCACCGCGGAGAATATTACGCGATTCATGAACTCGGAACACGGACATACGGACGTGCGGAGTCGGATTTGTCCACTTGTTATCTGCGCCAGGCGAACCCCCGGGCGCCGGCGGCTTGCCTGCGCTCGAGGTTCCAGACTCGAGGCGTGTCCTTATCCGCAAGGCGCGGCCCGTTGGATGCGCACTCGCACACGCGCACAGCGCGCGGTGCTTCTTGTACTCTCCCCAGGGTTCGACATGCGCTGTTTGTCAGTGCAGTCCTCGGGTATCGTTCATCACCAAGCACTCAGTGTTCTCATCCACTTCTGGCGCACGGACGGGTTTCATGACTCAAGGCTGCGATCTCGCTGTGCGCATTCGTCCGTGTCGGAAATCAGCTCGAGCTCAAACTCCAAACTGCGGGGTCTGCACTCTATCATCGCGTGTCGTGCGTCGTGCGCGATAAGTGGCGAGACTATTCCCAACCCAGCGATTGGCGTGAGAAGTTCGAAGGTGCTGCAAAGCGCAGAAGGTTCATTCGTTGGAAGTGAGAGCTGTATTGGCGCCCAAGTACAGGACATGAACAGAACTTGCTGCTACGGGGACGTTGACTCACCATCTGCTTTCCAACATGGACTGCCTAAAGTATGTACCCACCACAAAGCACTTCCCAGTACTGTTATTGACGTATTACCCGTACTGCGTAATACCCATTCCGGCGCGACGCTGCTGTTAGCGTTCAGTCGCCCCTAGGCTTCCCCGTCCACCGCGAACCCAAATCTCCAACGTTCGCTATCTTGATACCGATCGCCTACCGCACTCAGTAATCGTCCGTTCTATTCTACGAAACTGCCGTCGCGGCGTCCTTGCAGAGATCAGACACGCACTTCCAATTGAAATCATATTCACGCACATCCATGGCTCTTCTTCCTGCTATTGGCGTGTCTGACGTCGAATCCGATGGGTTTCTGCTGGACTGGTAGTTCGAGGGACAGTTGTACGATAACATACCTACGGCACCGCGATATGACGAAGCACCGTCCTGGCCAGCCTCAGCCACTATCCTTGCAACCGCACGCTACAGTCCGTCTGGTACCTTCGTGCCCTGGTCTTGGTATCTGCCCCTGTCGAGCTGGCCCTGGCTCTATCTGCGCGTCCTTGATAAATTGCACCTTCCGGTCTTCGTTGTTCTTTAATGAAGTTGCGCAGCCCTGAATCATCCCTCATAAACCTGCACTCGGCACCCTATCCTCGACCGTGCTTCCTCTCAATATTCGGCCTGATCGATCTTGGTTATGTATTCACTCGATTCAATTTCGAGATATGCAGGATGGCTGCGATCTTCGCTTTCCTGCTTGGAATTGAGAATCTCGAATAATACGTTCTTGATAGCTCATATCCAGCAACAGAACTGCGGACTGTCCAATATCGGGGACTTGGAAACACTCACTTCGCCATCGGCCCGAATGCTCAGACGGGGAAGAGCCCGTGAAATACATCTTGATTTTCCTAGAGCCTAATCTAACCAGTGCCGAAAACACAAAGAGCAACCCATGGTTCCCCATAATCGATTTTTCCTGGAATCGTGCGACTACATCCTTCCTCTACCACGGTCAGCTTACACCGCTCACACCGCTCTCCCTAGCTCCGAAATATTTCCATTGCACAGCACCCACCATTCCGTCAACTCGAGTCAACGTCCGTTGCGACACGCGTGAGTAGAGCCAAAGTCTGTAGTCTGTCCGACTGAGTAAGTTGGGAAGCTTACTCTGGCTCAAGCTCAGCCTCGCCTTCCCGCGCTGACGGCGGGTCACGGCCTGACGTAGGGGGCTGATACGTGATGGATGATGGGCGATGGGGATCATGGGATTGGGATGCTATACGGGTGTGATGGGCCTCCCGACGGGGCGGTATTGCTTCCAGTGGCTTTGTCTCTTGGCCCTTAGGCCTTCGTTTTGGACGCTTGATTCTCAGGTTTCGAGGTCGTCGGCGAGTGCGACGACGACTTCGGGCTGATGCCGAGCGATTCCGAGCGAGTCCTCGACCGGCAGCAAGCACCTGAAAAGCGGCCGTGTACGTATATGTGTACATCCTATGCGGCATATGCACAGGCACCAGGGACGCTTCTCGTATTCTGCGGCTGACCAAGTTCTGTTCTAATCGTGCGTCCTGCTGCCTTCTATGCCCGTGGGCCTGAGTGCTGAATTCTGATTTTCAAGAATCGCCGCAAGAGAGTTTCGATCACGACAAACCCTCGTTCAACGTCTCACGGTCCAGTGTCGCGAGAGTAACCGCTGAATACGTTATATGTTCGGAAAACGGAAAATACATAGGAGTCTTCGACTTCGACTTGTCCTTCGGTCCGGGCCGCTGAGTTCCCCAGGAACGAGGATGTGCATGTCACTGGGCTTGTGCGAGACACACGTGGCGCACACATACCCCGTACGTGCCTTGTACTCACCGATCATACCAGCCTTGTCTGATTTCTCTGTCTCGGCTTTCCAGGCTTCAGGGTGACACTTACACGCTTGCTAGTTCCTCTTCCGGCATTTCCCCTTGGCCATGTAACGCATTGGCGGGTAGCATGTGGCACTGGGCGACAGAGGATTGGTGGCAAACTCCAAGCCCGCTGCTCAAAGCCATCCTACTTCCCCAGATGAGCTACGCCACAAAGCCTTGAAGCGAGTGAACGATCCAATCGGCGGCGAAGACGTCACGTACACGCTTACCCTCAAGCCTAAAACTGCGCTTGGTATCCTAATGTACCTGGTCCCTCAGTTTCAGCCACCAAGTTTTCCCTTGTTCTCAGCCGCCGACACTAGTGGTGGCAGGCCATGTCAATCCGTGTACACCGGGGCCGCTTGGCTACGACGTTCGCATCGGGTGCCATTTTCGCCCCGAACCTTTGCAAGCTGTTCAGGCATCGCCGTCCTTCAACTTGGTCTGCCGACGGATGTGCGCTTCCCAACCACGATCTCAGTTCCGTGTCTTTTGCGCATTTTTAGGAACGACGCTATCAACTCCAGGACACCCCCTATATCTCTTGAGGTACGAGGGCAGAAGAAGGGCGCGGGGAGAAAAAAAAATGGGCGGCGGTATTAGCGAAAACGTGGGTCGGCACCGAGGCCCACGTCTCAATATGGGTTATTCGCAAAAGGCTCCGCCATAGGATCAAACATCAAACCCCGAACTCTGCTGGCCGACGATTCGACGATCGTCTTTGACTCTCGTTTCTGCTCGTTCGAAGTGTTCGGCCTTCAGCAGGTCGAAAGGATCAGTAGCGCCCACGCCTACTCGTATCACGGAGGACTGTCTCCGATATCACTGTGGCGCTAGTCGGCCCCTGCTATGGCGTTCACATCTTTGGACTCTGCTTGCTATCGTTAACTCCTGCACTGAGCTGGACCGTCACCTCAACATGCTGAAATCTGTTCAACAATTGGAACTCAGTTACTGTGCTATGCCACTCGCAACCTCTGCTTGCTGCTGTCTACCGTAACTTCCCGTCGTAACCCCTCCTCACTATATTCTCATCTTCTGTTGATTCTTGCCGCCTGGCCGGCCAGTGAATTGTCTCCGACCACCATATATATCATCTCACATCCGAGTCTCGACCACGAAAGGATCTGATATCTGTCGTCGTCGTTGCTGCCGAAGTCGACACAACGGCGATGCAATGCAGTGCCGTTGAATCAACACATTTTTTTTGCCCTTCTGAGCGTGACATCGCTGAACAGCTCATCCATCCTTCCATCGGCGACAGAACTCAAACTGCCTTAGCCCCTGCCCCTGTATTGTATTTCTGCCACCCGCAAACCGGAATCTGAGATCGCAATAAGGAAAGGAGGGCTCAACGAATAAACTTTATCATTGAGCATAGTCAACTACCGCCGACCGTCGCCGAAAGCGGACGGTGGACGTTTTCCGCTTAGCCGACTCAGTTTCCTCATGGTCTGGACACGGTCTTGGCGTGTCCTCTCTTGCCATCATCCACCAAAATGGCGAGCATGTAACCCCAGAGCTATCTGCTCCCTAGAAGACATGTTGTCAGTCGATAGGTACGCACAATGCGTTACTTCTTGAGTATTTAGGCTTAATATATTTGGCGTTTACTGCTTAAGGATGATACACATCCGGTACAAGTGCGTCAGAATTCATTATAGATCAGGTACCAAGTCCTCTACATACCCGCGACATCGCGGCGCGTAGGATACGGACCGGTTTATCCGACCGAGGCGTGGGACGCCCATCGCATACAGCAATCGTGAGTTCACAGTATCGCACGCTATCCGTCGACCTTCCTTCCGTATATTGTAGTCGTGTGCGCTGCAACGCTAAATACTAGTTCCAGTGACATCGTCTTAGCAAGCAGACACATCCCTCTGCAGTACAAAGTGACTCTAATTCGAGTACGACAGAGGATCTGCAGAGACATCCACATAAGCTAGGAAGCATTGTAAGCCTTCATCTAATCGTTCTTAAGATGTTGACATCGATAGAAGAGATCAGTGATTGGTGTCTGTTACGGTATCGCCGTCATACTGTAAAGGCGTGGTTCACATTGAACTACGAGTCACCGTGCACAGGTGTCTTATCATGAGTGTCTTTCACTTCAGCTCGTTGATAGTGGGCCAGAAAGGGTTTCAAAGCTCGTGTAATGTAAGACAGCCAGGCTAAGAGCTTCAAGCTTTACTAACCGAGGATATATTAGGAAGGTTCGGCTCCCCCGAGATGCCCGAGGAGCGATATACTTGAGTGGCGCTGATGTGCTGGCGAATGAATAGGGTGAACAATAGATCGAAAATGTTCTACGCAATTATCTGGTCCAGTATCAATCACTGCATACTCCGCTCGTGTTCAAGGAAATTGAAGTGTCGCGGCAGGTACCATCACCATCGTCCAAGCCCGAGTTGACTTGTAAGTCGATATAAAGCTTGGAACATGATATAACGAGATTACTCAAACACAAATTATGACGTTGCAGCGTTGCAGGACGAGGAGTTGCACGGGATTGACATTTAGAGATGGCTAAAGCCGCGTACACGGGTAGTATGAATGGTACTTGTATATTTGCCTAGAACATCGAATGAACCATTTCACACTCCCCCACCGTGATCGATAATCGCTATATCTGGCATAGGGCACTGAGCCGTTCGGTACACCGAGTAGGAGGTCGATGACTCGTCCATTCGAGAACTACGGGGTATGCTTAAGCCAAGCCTGATACGTCAAACGTATGATGTTCCACGGTCAATGAAGACGGAACAATACAGCTCGACATCGAATGTGTAGACGATATGCATCCTCGTGACAGAATGGGATGTTCAGTGCTCAGTTTCCAGACTTTCAGCATTGTATCCGTCCGCATGCCATAGTCTTCTTCGTCGCGCAGCTCGGCTAGAGCGAATATTCACGGATCTCAACCCTGGAGGATGAAGCGAGACTCGAAGGCATGAGTGAGATGAAGTGTACCCGACCCGATGTCGAAATACTCCAGTGTCAGTGCCAATGGCATGTGGACTGCGTTTGATCAGTGTAAAATGCCGGATTCTGTATGATGAGAGACGCATAGTCTAGCCGCGTTCTCGGGATTGCTTGGCGAACTTGTGGAGCTTAAAGGACCATGAGATTTGAGAACGGGCATGGACGATGTCGTCGCAATTCATTACGTTCTTGTCTAGCCACAAGACTCGAATCGGATTGGCGAACGGCGAAGGAAGGTCTCGTGTATCTTAGACTCGCCGCTTGTCCAGATCCAGATTTCGTCTGCTTTGATTCGATGGTTGAGATTGACGAATCCGTTTGGCTGTATCCACACAATGTAGATCGATGCTATCTCACGACGCCGGCTTTCGAAGCATCGGAGACGGAAGGGAGTCATTTCCGAGTCGAGAGCCGTACCAGTGAGCTGGACAGATTTAATTAACAAGTGGGGGCCGTCGAGCACATGCGTTGAGGGCCTCGAGAGTACAACGTGATCAGACTCGTAGGCGAGAGGACGAATAGAGGGCCGACCACGAGTGGGCCTCATGTATGTGGCTTAGCGTGGCTAGCCGGTCGAAGATTGAATATTGAGCACCGGGCAGTGATGTTTAAGGGTGGGAACGTGATGGGGGCGATCATGGATGCAATAGGATGTTCGTTGGCGCTTTGACGATATCATGTGTGCTGCATCAAGGACGTTTTAAATGATGTTCGGAGCTGACCAGGAGCATGTCGTTCCGATCTAGCCAAACTGTGAGCATGGCAAGGAATCATTAATGCCGTGAATGTATCGATTAACTCACCCCAGTTCTCCAGGGCCCCTGTCAGCGTAGACGTATTAAAGGAATTCACGCCGTATGGCGTGCTGGCCGTGTATACGCTAAAGAGAATTGAGGCCCTCCTGATCATTTTGGCGAAGTCATATGCGTGCCAACTACAGGACAGTAATACCTGCAGATCTGCCTGAGTAGCCCCCATAGGTTAGGATTATCGTACCTTCATCCGCACGTTAATCTCCAGTTCCACACCTCTTTGTTGTCTACGAAAGCTTTTAGTAGCCACACCGACGCCTTTCGAGTCAATTTTCGCTCAGTAACTCGAATCCAACGGCTTCGCGAGGTATTGTTACAACAGCAAGATCACTCAGACCTCTAGGACTTTACGGTTATTAACCGAAACGATTATCCAATCGTTGAACGCTGCATTCGTAAATCAGTGGAGAGCGAAGCTGAGGAAAGGAGAAGACCAAGTTGGGATCTGAATGACACCGACCGTTTGGAGCTGGGTTTGTGGTAGATGATTGGACTTGTGACTAGCCATTCCTTGGCTAGAAGCGGTTGTATGAAAGGAAGAATTTATGCTGAGCTCGCGAGGGAGACAATCATATAGAATGACCGAGATGTGGCATTTTCTTTGTTGATACGATGATGTTCGGAGTCGAAAGGTCGTTAGCCGCTTAACCGCAACATTTTGAACTACGAGGACCCCGACCACTGCCATTTCGCTCCGAGCATGACCCAGGCCTCAGGCCTCAAGGCTAACACATTTATTTTACGCTCGGGGATGAGTTCAGACATGAGCTAGAGTACTAGTCGCTGTATTTGACACGTCACTTGTACTCAAAATCTCAGTTGAGCTGACTTGAGTCGCAGTGTCTACAGTAATGTCTGCTCGACAGTATGGCTACCCGTATAATTATGTGAGTCCTAGTACATACGAGTCTCTTGAGTTAGCGAGAGACTAGACAAACAATATGGTACTATTCCATGGACGTAACCGCTAAGGTGGGTAGTCGACTCGCTGCGGAGGTTGCAGATGGAAATAGATCGCGTTTGATGAGACCGAGTCTCGTCGAGCGGTACGCTTTGCATGCCATATTAGCTGTCAAGGTAAACGCAGGTATGGATAGACCTGTCCCCAGTATAGGTGCCAGATTAGGAGCCAGCGCAATAACAGCTAGAATATTCATTCCTACTGTCGCGCTGTCTCAGAGGTCAATTTGGCACTAGGAAACATATCAGGAAAGGACATACGCGTAATACAGCTGCCCAGTTTGCAGGATAACCTTAGGGGTTTTGTGTAGGCCGTCGCCTCGCATGAACCCTTTCAAGCGAGCTTGACGAGAACCACCTTGAGTATGAAATTTGACGAGCCGGTGCGAAAGTGCAAGAAAGATGAGACTGTCAACGACCGCAGAGGCCACTACTCCTGCTGCACCATACGCTTTAGGATCTGAGGGTATACATTGGCCGGCAACGGATATCCCTTGCGCTACGACAGGTTCGGGCATGGATGAACCGACTACCCCCAGCCACATTACGCCGAATACCGTCTTGACGAGTGGCGAATGGTGATAAACAGCATAGACGCGGAAGTACATCAGCAACGAGCTGAGGGAAGCGGAAATCCCATTCGCTGCTGCCGCGAGCTTGACCATAGAATTGCAGTCTGTGGATTTCATGACTATTCAAGAAAGCGATGTATAGATATGCAGTGAGCGTCGTCCAGCTCATCATGTCGAGTAGCCGCTCACATGCACAAGCAAATATTGAAGCGATAGTGAGCAGGGAAAACATGCTAACACAGGTTGAGTGATATATCAGCGAACTTGCGATGGATCGAGCCGGTGACGTACCGGCAAAGGCAATAAATAATGTAAGAGGGTGCAATGCGGCGCGTTCTCGAGCGAAACAATGCGACGTCTCTGTCAATGTCCAAGAAGAAATCCCATAGCCAGACCTGTTGTCGACGAAGTCAGATTATTTTAGTATACCATAATCTTAGACACTTACTGACAGGGTAGCGACACAAATATAACGTGCAATCAGTAGCTGAGTAACTTCGTCCGTAGGTAAGTGTGTAGGCAACGCGTCGGGCGCTATAGCTGAGGGCACACTAGGATAAGAAGCCATGGGGCAGCTATGGATGTCAGTCGCAAAATGAGTTCCTGTGAAATTTTATAGAACATAGTTAGCAACCGTGCGTTGATTCTCGATTGCGCGACTAAAATTTCATACCGTCAACGTCACATTCAGTGATGTTGGCGAGCCACCATGCTGCTACTTATCTTTGCCCCTATGACATGTCGGCCGAAGAAGTACTGGTTGTATGGTATGAGCACCCTCAAAGCGTGCACAATCAGGCAATCATCTGTACTCCCCAGGAACTATCTTGACATCAATATGGCGGTTTAGGATGCAACCAGGGTCTCTGTAGTTGTCAATCAAGCCAACGATTGATGAAATAGATGGTGTCCACACATACCACCTAGAATACATCTCGTAGCGTCCATCCATTACTTCTTATTGGCATACAATTTCCTTCGCATCGTCGTGTCGCCCACAGAGACAAAGATCGATGGAGATCTGCTTCTCGAACAAGTTCTGTCGCTCCGAACCTCGAGACGTTTCATACTCTCTCTGATAGTACTAGCACGAGCTATCAAGCAGCGATATCAGCTCAGCAGGTGTAGTATTGAACACGGAAGACTAACCTATGATTCGAATTGGGCGAATTCGGGAAAACAGCCCAGATCATCTTTGGATGTAAATGAAACACTGAGATGTTATGCAAAACCCTAGTGCGCCAAAACAGGCCATACCCTTTGAGTCTGTTCGTAGAAGATCGAGGCGTTGACGAAACAACTTCGCAGTGTCAAATGCGTTGCTATGGAAAAGAGTGGCTCGCACTACGACCAGGGGCTTAACGGAAGCTGAACTGAACCCTCGTTCGGTTGGTATAGATCGATTAGCTGGCGATCTGCTGCGCGCTGATTAGCGTCGGTATGTGGCGAGTGAGCAAATACAGACCAACATAGTATTCCGGGTGTATTCTTGCGATCTGTATTACAACTCCAGACTGACATAGAAATTAGCGATAAAGACGGACCTCTCTTGTCTGACCATGACACCGAGAATCTCATGTTTGGCTACTGTAGTAAGCGGATGAAGACTCCTCCGGGAGTTCTTACTTGACACACAGATGCGTTTGAGGTTTCTGCCGACGATCCGATGAACGAAGTTGACGAACTCAGATGGTCCTACCTGTACAGGGCGGTTTGCTGTCGTTGTCGCGACCACCTGAGCTTCCGCGTCACAAACAGCGGTCCCGTCTCATATTCAAGGAGTGAAAAGGCTAGCTAAATCAGTTAAATCAAGAAGGATCCAAAAAACACCTATGCTTGAAACTCACCGCACAATGTACTCAGGGCCAGTGAGGAAAGTCGGGGGTTACTATAGACCGGAACCCGCCTCAACGATATCAATAGAGCTGAAACTCGCATACTTGATGTTTTGATATATACATACATGCACGGAGACCTAGCATAGTTAACGAGTGGAATCGATGTCCGGAGTCGAGCGTAAAAACGAGCTGAGAGCTTGCTGCAGTGGTTGGGTGGCGCCGATCAATTTACTAGCGCCCGAACTGGCACTTTTCGGCAAGGTCCAGGCCTTCGCCACGTTGATATTCATGCTTGCGCCTTGTCTGCAACACTGTAACACTGTCTCTATCAGTCTCATGTCTTTCATCTTGCTACAGGTGTTGCAATACGCCAGTCTGTGTAAACAATATGAGCTTGTATTTACCAATACAGGACGTCGGAAACTCCTGGCTTTTCACAGGCATTCCGAGTTCTGCGAGCGTTGACATTGTGGAAGGATAATAGTACCTGTGAGTGTACCGGTTCAAAAGTAAGATTTGCAATGCTTATGCTTCGCCAATGTTACGCAGCTTAATCCTGTGTGGTGCTACGGATATTGCCGCGTATCACGCTCTAGTAATTGGGACTGTAATCCGGCAGGTCCTTGTGTTCCAGCCGTGTCGAAGACAACAGTAACACTTGGATCTTTAGACAGGTATTCATGTTTCTGTTACGCTATCTATCAAATTCAGCAGAGGTACCTATTGGAGGAGCATCACGGAGCGCATGCTACAACGAGGCAAACGGCGAGTGTCTGACATTTACCCGATACTAATGGAACACGTCGACTCTTGATCTTTGCGCATGTTACTCTAGGACGAAGCTATCAACGTCCATGCAAGGATTGAAAATCGAATATGGTTTCCTTGCGAATGTCGAGTATCCTCTCAACCTAGCAGTTTGGCGCTGATAGCGCCAATGGCTGAACCTGCGCCCGAAAGCCATAGCAATCCGCAGGGAGTGACGTACCTTCCGATGCTATACTCATTCATCAGTCGACGACCCAAGTATTTATACAAGACGTCACTGGAAGCCCTGCTCTCGAGCCGTATCTACATTACCTTCACCTGAAAACGTTACAGAGTCCCCGCCATGTCGGGCTCTTCTGTGGCGGTCTCTATCTTGCACAACATGTGTGGAAGATCAACTCTACCAAGTAGAATATTCACTGATTAGGTTCATGTGATAGCTTTGTCAGCGATGCAATCGTGTTCTCCATGGCAGGTACGCCGGAACCGTTTTCACTTGCAGGTAGATGAGGCTGAAATATAACTTCAGCATTGGCGTTCTACGATCATATACTCACGATGTCAGCTGAAATTAGACAAATTTGGTGGCAGAAGAAGTGGGCTATCCCTACGTGGATACTCCTGTTCAATCGCTATCTTTTGCTGTTTTCTGCCATATGGTCCGTCCTATCGGTTTCGCCTTCCGTGAGTGCTACTATCCCACACAGCAGGTCTTGCCTCTGACTCGCATTCTTGACTTCCAGAAGTAAGTACTTGGCCGCTTAATCAGGGCAATTCTTCATATAAAGCTCATCGCCTGCGGCTCTAGTTGTAATGCATTTCGAATTGTCATGGTCACTGCTCGTGTTTTTCAATACATCATTTTCGTGGGTGTGTAGCATTTCTCCTGGATTCAAAGCTAGGAGGATCACTCATGAGTCAACAGCATTTTCTACACTTCGCACATACGCATTACACGATCATAACTCTTGGTCCAATATAACCGCCGCCATCGTGTTCACCTTTGGCATTATCTGGATTGGTATTGAAATCGTAGGTCCCGGATTCTCTTCACCCAGACGCCGACTCAAAGTCAGTCAGTATCAAGTGACATGCACTGCTCTCTTACCAACCGAGGCACAATCTGGTCAACTCTTATGTTTGGAAATTTCAACCATCAGCACTTATCAATTTACATGGTATGTCATCCTGCGAAGCATCCGACTCAGAAGAAGGCTGAACATAATTACAGTTGTAGGCTCGACTCTTGGATATGTTGCGTCATGTGCTAACTAATTTCGTCTTCTAGTATCAGTCGCAGCTGGCGCAAGCTATGTTATGATGGAAATCATCGTCATTTGGGCGACCTGTTGTAAGCTATGGGAAACTGCTAAATATTCGAGGAATATACTGGGCACGCGGACATTGAGTCGAGTCGTTCTGGAAGGAGGTACGTGCATTACCTTTGGTAAAGAGGCACTGCTTATTCTCGTCACTCTAGGTGTCATGTACTTCGGGTAAGCCCGATTTTGTTCCTATCACCATTTAGCTCAATCGCGTTCATCACGTAGCACATTGATCTGTCCCGGGGTTGTTGAGATTATTGACGTCGCATTGGTGAGAACGATCACATTCATCGACAGCCCAAGTTTACACTCGTCTTTACGGTTAGAAAGGACAGGCTACCACTCTCGCCGTGATATCTTCGTCTTGGATTAGTACAACGTAAGTCTCGAGGCTTTTTTCTAGCGCAAATGCATGTGTTTGTACTGACCGCACACCAGCCTCCAGCCTATTTTCATCTCACATTTCCTGTTCAAACTACGCAACATCACCGACGTTTCAAATGTTTCGCAGCTTTCAGAAATGTCCACCCCGCGTTTCCGTGTACCCACTATACATCGAGGTTCATTCCTCGGTAGCATGGGCGCAGACCTCGATTTTCCTAGGCTCCATGACGACATAGACGAACTTGCTGAAGGCAATGCATGTCGTACCTCCGCTAGTTTACAATGAAACTGGATGCCTATTAAGAAATGGCACGTAGTAATACGTGCCCGATTGTAATCTCGTACATACACTACTGTAGTAAGACGGGGCTTAGACTAAACATAACAGAAGCACGATAAGTCTATGGTTTGTCCGTGCACATATGAGGCTGTCATCTTAGTTGTCTGCAAGTATAGTCGGCGAAAAGAAAGCCATGTCTGAGACCAGATGGATTGTGACTGTCACGACGTGTACTGTCGCGAGCTCGCGGAGCCGACGTCCGTGGGAAATCCCGCCGATCTGCCACGTGGGTAGCGCCCAAGCCAGGAAAAGCGGCAGCGATATCCTTAGCGACTTGCTCCTTGGCAATCCATTGTTTTAGGCTATGTCCCAGATTCATGTTCAAATCTCGGCTTCGACGCTGAATATTCTTGTCTACAACACATCCAGAGTGACATTGGCGACGAATCGCGCTGGGCTTGTGTTGAAACTAAGTTGAACAGCAGCGTGATCGTTTCTATTAGAAGGTGTGTTGGCTCAATTTTGGGGGTCGATACGTCTCACTTTAATCCTTCAAGCGCACCTTCGACACCTATGGGCATGCGAAATAACGATTTTGTAGCAGCATGACCGTCTGGGCTGTCTCTGGAAAAACTGTGCGAGAGATGGACTTCAGACGAGCCCTCTTCAAATCAATCACGATGGATTCAAACTTACCGACTGGGTAATCATGCTATGTGGAATATACTGCTCAACTAGTCCGTGCTGCTGGCACCGTCCGTGACGAAGAATGGGAAGTAATGCATCGTCATAAGTTGACCTCTACGTTGTATGCATCCTTCGTGGAGATATCATATGGGTGCGTATGATATGTCGGGTGTTTTCTTCGCTACAAATTGACGGGTGGCCTATTGTAACAGATTCATTGCATGGACTTGCTACAAACATGCCTCGGGTGCTTTCATGACGCGCCTTGAGCGGTTTACGGTCAATGAGGCCGTTTTCAGACGGGGAATCGCTGGCACAGGCGCGAAAGAGATCAAGTGATGTACTAGTGGTCTTAGCCTCAATGCTGGATAGCACGGTACGTCGATAAGAAGTTGGGGTTGGTCATGCGCTTGCTGCACTGGCAAAACTTTTGTGTTTAGATGTCTTGGGGCCGCCGAACCGTCGTCAGTAAACGCGTCAGGTATTGCAGTGTGCCCCTCGCATGTTTAAGGGACACTTTTCAAATGGCTTCCATCCTTGGTGGTACTAGCACCTAGCAGATGAAGTCCTTTAAAACTCATGCAAATACTCAACAATCCGTCTAAACAATACAGCAATCAAGGTGAGCCGCGTCAATCAGCATGGAGTATAACTAACTAACTACCGTGCTCGCTCCACTCGCACCTCTTAGATACCCATGCTACAATCATTTGCATTACTGTGGTCTTGGCGTGATTGACGATCGGATGCGGACGTCGTCCAACAGCATATATACTCATCTGAAGCACCATTAAATCTTCCTCCTCACAACCCGTACGTATCCGCACCTTGCCTAGCACCTCCCTCTTCGCGGCACATCTTAAAAACCTCGGTCATGTCGGATTCTTCGTCAGCGACCAATGCGTTCTTTCGCGCAATGTGCGAGTTCACTACTGCTTCCGCGTATACACCAATCACTAATTCAGTCCACGAACCAGTCTTGTTACTAACGCGACTCTCTTTGCTATGGCTGGTGCGTTGATCTCTCCCGCAACCGCCTTGTACGACTTTCGCTGACTGTCAGCACTAGCACTAGTATTCTATGATTATGCCCTCACTATATCGGCCGAGGTTGCTCAAGTTTGGCAGCGGGGAAGGTGGAATGTGTCGACGTGGCTGCTTATGATCAACCGATACGTCCTTCTTTGTTCCGTAATATGGCCCATATTACCGAGTACTTCTACAGTAAGTTTTTATTCGCGGTGCTTTTTGCCTACCTTGATCTGACTTATGTGTTCCAGAAGTAAGCGTTTGCATGCCCCATCCATGGAGCTACCCAAAATATGTCACTGATCAGTGATGGCGGTCTAGCTGTGCCCCGATTCTCATTCTAATCGTTGTCATGCGTGTACTACAGTATTTTATATTTTCAGGTGCGTCGTATCTTCCATTCTCTTCACGATTCTCAATGATCTTGTCGCAGTATTTTCCGCGTTACGTATACATGCGTTGCGAGGACATCATCCTTACTATTGTATTCTCCCCACTATCGTCTTTATACTTGGTATAATGCCGATAGGCATAGAAGTCGTAAGCCCAGGTGTCTTCGACCTGCGTTCTATCTAACGCATTTTGTCTTAGTACGAAGCTACCCAAACTTCGTTCGTATTCCAAACTGACGTACACTCGGGCCTATCTATATGCGTCGAAAGAGTTACGTTCAGTCATCGTCATTATCTGTAGTGAGTTACTCTGTGTTTGATCTATTCCAGCGAAGACTAAATCTTCTTATAGTTGTATGTTCAATCGTGGAGTTTCTTCGCCTACAGTTTGATCTTACGTTTCATCCTTCAGTCATTGCAGCGAGCGGGGCCTGCCTGATGGCAATGGAGGTCCTCGTCATCCTGGTTACTTGCTGCAAGCTATGGAAGACTGCAAGACAGTCTCGCGAAATAATAGGCTCACAAACATTGAGTAGAGTTGTGCTAGAAGGAGGTATGCGCTGCGCTGTTTGCTTTGAGCTGTTTTTCATTTCTTATCATGATTCTAGGTCTTATTTACTTCTGGTAGGATCGCCACTGACACTGCTAGCGTCCAATTTAATGAAACTTGTCATGTAGCGTCATGCTTTCTCTGGGTATCGCGGAATCTATCATTATAGCCATAGTAAGTGATCCAAACGCGACCTGCCAGCACTCGCAAGTCTTACGTTCTCGTCAAACCTGGGCTCAGACTGGACAGCCTACAACACCCGCCGTATATAATTTGACCATGGCCAGTTCAACGTGAGTCTTGACATCCATAGCATAACATAGTGTGCACATTTTGACCATATACATTGTCGCTCAGTCTCCAGCAAATTCTCATCTCGCATTTTCTGCTTAACCTGCGGAAAGTGAACGACGGTCCCAGCATCTCGCAACCATCAAACACGATCACGCTGCAATTTCGTGAGCCAGCGATATCGCATTCTAGGCTCTCCGTAAGCGGTATGGACACGGACCTCGAGCTCTCAGGCACAGCGGCTTTCGGTCTCCAGGACGCTGAGCTCGAGGAACTCGTTGAGGATACTGCACTCGTATGATTATTCGAGGCAAAATCGTAGGGATGCAGAATACAGACAGACGGCGGCGAGCTGTATACAAGGGAAGAACCTCGCGTCGAATGCTGTCCCGTAATAATGTACGACCGCAGCAATCTATATCGCACAGAAGTAACGACAGAAAGACGAACAGTACAAACCTGAGAGCCCAACCGTCCGGCCCGGAGGCGGCCGGCATATGCCGCGCAAACAACGGGCTCGGGCTCGACTCGGGCTCGACAACTCGTGCTCTCTACCGTCACCAGTCTCCACTCTGCAAAATGTTCAGATGTTCGCCATAACCTCGCGCCGCTCGCACTGCTTCTAGTATAACACGCTCCTCCACACGAGGCTCCTCTGTGTGCGGCCGCTGCGGACGTTTCGCGGGTACCGCTGTGACCGGGGTGAGGTACCGCCATCCAGGCGGTACTTTGACGGAGCAGAAGAACGGCCGACGGCGGTACAGAAGACACGTTGTGATTCTCTCATGATCCACCATGATGTTGAGAAGTACGACACGCAATATCATAGCCTTGTTTTGACGATTTTAGCTGTGACGCCTGCCCAGCCTGAGTCGTCTGAACCAGCGTGATATGTTGTTGGTAATTCGGCAATACTAAGTCGTCTTGAATCCCACGATCCTAATTCAATGCAGGTCGTGAATGCGCAAGCATCGGACTACGCGTACGACCGTTGGGACTTCGCGCGTTCACAACTCCTCGTCTGCGCTCCATACTCTAAGTCCAGAAGCTTGTTTTCCATTGGGCTTGGAAGCCATGAAACTCGTCACTACAGCTAAGCTCTACCTCAGCTTGAGCGCTGTTGCGATCAATGTGCGCAATCAATGTGAGTCGCATTAATCATAGTGGAGCGCATCTAACCAGCCTATTTGCGCATCCGCAGACGGTCGGAAGACTGTCGAACGTGTCGATTCAGTGTCTTAGTTCTGACGCAAAAGGCAAATCTTGTGGAAACAAGAGTCCTATATATTCGTCTGGGACACTCAGTCACGTCTGCTTATGTCTCCCGTCTCAACATTTCTAGTTCCTACGTGCTAGAATATTGAACCATGTCGGGACCCCCTTCAGTAACGGCTTTGTTCCTCAAAACCGTGTACAAATTGATATACTCTGCCTATAAGACAGTCACTCATAAGATAATATCATAGTTTCGTCGCGGACGTAACTCTGTCCTCCATGACTGGTACGTTCATACAATCAGCTCATCGTACTTAGAGCTCGCTGACTTGCAGGACTAGCATTAGCATTCTATGACCATATACTCACCATGTCTGCCGAAATCGCGCAGATATGGCAGCAAGAGAAGTGGACCGTTCATACGTGGCTACTCTTAGTCAACCGTTATGTTCTTATACTTTCCGTGATATGGCCAATACTACCGGCAACATCTACAGTAAGTTTCCACGTACCACAGATAAACAATTCTTTGATCAAGCCTTCAAATCCCAGGAGTAAGCAGTCGAGTGGCTCCTCCATCGGTACTTGCGAGTATGCCATCTACTGATTACACTCACCTAGTTGTACCGTGCTCCTCCTTTGCATCGAAGTTTCACGCATCATGCAATACATCGTTTTTGCGGGTGCGTAACGTTGTTATCTAAGCTACTATACATTCACGCTTTCGATAGTATTTTCCGCGCTCCGTATACATGTGCTACGTGGGCATCACCCTTGTTTCTTTGCCGTTTCCGTTATCGTCTTCACACTTGGTCTAGTGCCGATCCCGATTGAAATGGTGAGTCTCATACTCCGTTTATATATATATAGTCTGATGCAAATCGTCTTTCTTAGTATGAAACTATAGACAGCTCATTTCTCTTCGTGCCTGACGTGTACCGCGGCCGGTCCATCTGTGAAGAAAATGTCAAATTCAGCAACCGTCGGTATATACGGTGAGTTCGGGCTGTACCGATTTTTCTGTGTCAAAAGATCAATAGTTTATCCCAGCTGTATGTCCTCACCTTTGGGCTTCTTGGCCCATATTGCGACTGACTGTCCGCTGGATTTAGTGATAGCTATAGCTGGCGCAAGCCTGGTCGCAATGGAGACCATTGTAGTTGCGGTTACTTGCAGCAAACTATGGTCGACCTTCAGACAATCTGCGGGAATTTTAAGCTCGCGGACGTTGAGTAGAACCCTATTAGAAGGAGGTTGGCGATTAACTTATAGTCTAAAATCATTGGCTCACCAACGACTTCGTATCAGGCACTATCTACTACGGGTAGGAAACGAAGCTTTCTTAGCGTTGTTGTACTCAACCTCAATCCACTCCATGATATAGTGTCATGCTCGCGGTTAGTATCGTTCAAACCCTCGTCGTTCTACTGGTGAGTCGGTTACTTGCCATTAATCGGCACAAAGACCTTAATAATCAAGCTTAGACTGGACAGCCTACAACGCCTGTCGTATACCCTCTGTCTGTGATCAGCACAACGTCAGTCTTATTCAAGAAACAGCCTTACGTGCAACTTTGACCGTATTGCAGCCTGCAGCAGATTGTCATATCACGTTTTCTATTCGAAATCCGCGAGGTGAACGAAGCTTCAAGCGTCTCGCAACCATCCCAAGTGACGAGCTCGCAATTCCGCTTGCCCTTGATATCCCAACCAAGCTTGTCCTTTGCCCACAAGGGCGCAGATCATGACTCTTCTGGCCTCACGGATCTTGCGGAGGTTGATATACTTGCCGAGGACATTACCTGTGGCGCGACGTCAAGGCATTGCGGTGCATGCGAGTGTAAGCTTTACTTTCCGCAGCTCATTCGAGCGGTATCATGATACTAACGTGTCCAATGCCATAGATGCGTGAGATATGCGCATCACCGGGCGGTCCATGAAGTACAAGTACGGGGACCGTGACAAGTGGGTTGCGAGACGTCCGCATACCTCCTTGAATAGAGCAAAGATCAAGGAGAGAAGATATAAAATAAAACTCAAGAAATAGTAAATGTACATTAGTGCCGGAAACAGTACTTCGAGAAGTGAAATCGAGAACTATGATTTGCCTTGCCTTCGTCTATTCGTGCAACGAATGAATGTACATGATCAGGCTCAATACCTAGTACTATTAACCTAGACCCTAAGCTTTAAAATCTATTGGAAGGCTGCAGGATTAGTGCTCGTTATAGGAGACGGTATTCGGCAAAGTGCCCCGTGGACCCGGATCGGCGAGTACGGCTCAGACACGCGTCTACCTACTACACAGTCTACACTCGACGACCATGTCCTCTTCGTCTCATCTCGAGCGATTGTCCGAGATCCTTCTATCTCAGCAATAGCTCAGGAAGGAGGCTTTTCGGAAAATTTCTTGGTTCTAATACAAACTCGGGAAGACTCAACACGCTCGACTACACTGCGACACGCGCGACAACAGCTGTCCACTAAAACTACAAGGGGCATTTGGGGAGGTCCATAAGCGCGATGAGGCCATACAAGTGAGTTTTCTGATCGTTTGTCAAGTGTATACGCAGAGTAACACGCGACAAGCTTCCCTTGTATTCGGTGACCGGATTTCGGTGTGAAAACTTCTCAGTGTAGGCGGCGCGCTGAGGAGAAGGGCCATCAAATCAAGGCGGTGAATAGCGACCCTGCGCAGTGCGGAAGGTACTCCACTCGTTGGGCCCTTGATACAGCCATCGGTTCTGCTCGCCCTCAGAGCCCGCTCTACAAACTTCCCACCAGGTCATGCTCTCCCCGCTGTGCAAGACGCCACGTCAATTAATGGCTGCCACCTCACTGCATTCAAACTGACACCACGACCGTTAGCTTTAGATGTGTACTTGATATAATCAACCCTGGTCTAAGGTCGCTCTGCACTGTTGTTCACTTCCAAGACGACTGCTGGGATCAGCCAAGATTTACAAACACCTTCTCTTCGTTGGCGTCTTCGAATAGCAACGGATAATCCCGTCCCGTATCATTCGGAGTCGCTGTCCCACTTCGGGCCGCCCCACGGAAAACTTGCTCACCAAACTGTGTTAGCCTTCTTTATTCGCACTAGCCCGGACGTCGATGTACCGGTCTTTCAGGATCATGCGAGCACCGAAGTTATTGTGCCCCCGGGACCTCGTTCCGTCAGAGCACAGCTCAAGCTATGCGGAGGGGTGAGTGCGGCTAATCACTAGTACTGGAAGACTCGTCGCGCCGACGAAACTTAGTATGCCACCCTTGTCCTTTTAGGCTACCCGGGCACTGTACCTAATTGATGTCGGTGCAGTAAATCATTGGACTAAGTGCCATATCCATCGGTCACTGAGTGCTAATTAATCATTGGCAATTAAGGTTGTCTGTGCTCGGAAAAATATACGATGCTGAAGGAATACACGGTACGTACATATGAACTACTTGAGCATACTCACACCCTGCGTAGCTTGCAGCTTCACTCTGCACTGGCCTGTTGGCTCTCGTCTCACCGTGTTCGTGATGGGCCCTGCGGCAACCGACGCAGAGCTGGTTGCTGCCGTACAGGCTAGGTATGTACCGCACAGTCGCTCTGAAGTTTCTCTATATCTGGTTTTCATACAGCAACGTCACAAATCTCATTCGCTACTCGCTAGTCGGTCAGTCTTCGATCCTCATGCATGATTTGATATTCGTGTCAACGCTCAATTAGCACTCGTGGTCTACGACTATATACTCACGATCCCGGCGGAAATCACCAAAGTCTGGCAAAAGAAAAAAAGGAATGTACCAACATGGTTGTTCATGGCGAACCGATACCTCCTACTCGTCTCTGTGTTAGTACTTATAGTTCCCAGTACACCTAAGGTAGGCACCCTCGTTATACATATAATACTCCTTCGGCTAATTTTTATCCGCATTAGAAGTGAGAGTTACGATTGCGATTGTGTGGATGCCACCAATACTGACTGGACATCTTTGAGACAGCTGTACAACTATTATCGTGACGCTGACAGTCAACGACCTGCAGCTCATTATACTGGCCGGTGTGTACTCCTATTTCCGTCAGTGTACCGCATTACTTAACACCGTGTCAGTGTTTTCTGCGCTGCGTGTGTATGCCCTCAGCAGCCGCCGATACTCCTCTTTTTTTCTTTCCATCGTCGTATTCGCGCTTGGCTTGGTCCCGGTTGCAATAGACATCGTGAGTTGCGGCATATAGATCTTCCCTCTCGGGCTAATGGAAATTGATCTTCCAGTACACGGACGCACTTAGTTCGATACTTTACATGAGTGAAGCACCCGGCAAAGCTGTATGCGCTCAAAATGTCAGGATGACCCACGAACTATATTTCTAGTAAGTCGCGTCCAGTTGAAATAGATGACAAGTGGCGGGTCCTGATGCGATCAGTCGTGAGATATTCCTTGGTCTTTGTTGCTTCAAGACTTTGACAAACTGGCTCATCAAGTACAATCTACAAGTAGCGCAAGCAAGATTACCATGGAGGTTATCGTCATTACAGTGACGTTCTATAAGCTCTGGAGAAATGCTCAAGAATCGAATAGACTGCTGGGCTCGAAAACCCTGAGCATGGTTATGCTGAAAGGAGGTTCGTGTTTTTTCTTCGGAGACCTGCCGTGACACCCATTCAACGTCTCATGATCTCTTTAGGCGCAGTTCATTTCACGTGAGCCCCAATCGTTCCCATGGCTCCTAACTGGGCTGATTATCTTGAAAGTATCATGCTTGTGCTTAGCGTGGCCGCGCTCCTGGTCACTAAACTGGTAAGCGACAAAATTGTCGCGCCCTCTGGTTTATCTTTTAATGATACCTTCGTAACCTCAGAGTCGAGGTCTAATATCGGTCTATCCGTTCAGCGTTGAGTGAGCTCCTACCAAGTACCTTCTGATGCAGACGCTGACGAGTTTGTGTCTTCACTCAAAGCCTCCCATCCATCCTCATCTCACGCTTCCTGCTCCAACTTCGTGAGACGAGCGATCTACCTAATATTTCTGAGCAATCACAGATTACGGACGCGCATTTCCATCTACCCACACTGCAAACGAAGCTCTCTATAGGCAATATGGGCCAAGAACTCGATTACATGGACGTAGATGACCTTCCTGTGCATGTGCCCCCTGACGAAGGTCGTATTCGCAGCTCGATCAGCTGGGGCCAGGAGATTTTTGATGGACCATGGGTAAGTCTTTCAATTCTTGAGCTCAAGCGAATAACAGACGATCGCAACAGGAGATGCGAGAAGAACACCGAGTCTGATAGTAACATGACCAGCCACGAATGGTCATAGTGGAGGGTCCGTACGTATGTTTCTTATTCATGCTCATAAATCTCACGAGATCGAATATCTAGTTTGCTGGTGTCTGCCTTCCGTAGGATCGTAGATGCGAATCAAAAGATACGATTCCCCTATTCAAAGACAACGACTAGCTAGGAGCGTACTTTGGGAACCATTGGTGGTACTGGTCACAGGAAAAATGTTCATGATGCAGGGAAAATGGCGGGATGCTTCAGAGCTCTTGCTATGTGAATGGGCTATCGTTTCGCCTTTATCACATGAGTCATTGACGACGGGGCACTCACATATGACAAGTCTGAGCTTGACATAATTTCATAAAAGGCTCAATAAATTCGAGGGAGGATTGCTCCTGGAATCTGTGACACTCGGAGCGCAGCGCCCTTGTGACATAACGCGGCGCGTCGCTTGTCACCCGTCACTCCGTCCCTTCTGCCAGTACACCATCATCGTCCATGCATCGCCTTGTAAACATTTCTTCACTTGTATTGACTCGTTTCCGTACCTAGCAAGAGGGAAATAGTTGCCAATGGTATGCTTTTTATATGCGAGAGGTGAATGTGCCTCTCGGCACAGTACGCGTCTGTTGTGTGCACTTCAACGGTGACGCAGGTCATCTTACCCTCGAGTATTCGTCAGAGTCAAAGAAGCCTAGTTGCCGTTGACCAACGAGGCGAGGTAGCGGTATGATTCTCTCGTCGTAAATGCGCTTTCACACAACCCTTATAAACGCTCATAGGTGTCTTCACGGCCACAAGAGCGGAACAATATGAATATGCCTAATCGCAGGCCAAAGCTTACACACCCGCTGCCACCTCCGCCCCTTATTCATTACACCACAACACGTCTCATTACGCAGTCTTACACCCCTCACGCCGTGCGACAGTGCACTAGTCATGGACATCAGTACTAGCAGCGAGTTCACAGAACCCGAGGCGATATCCCTACGAGCCTTCCTAGAACGCGACATCAGGGATGCGCAACAAGTCGACTTCAATGTCTTCGTCGAAGCCGTATTCGGGATGCGTCCCGATATTTTGAACGACTGGACACTCAGAATACGAGAGTACGGTTGGCTTATGGACCCAAAGATAACGGAGAGTCTGCATAGGTTCTGCTCCGCCAGCATGGAAAGTGGCAGATACGAAACTTTCGCCGCTCTGGCCACTCGCATCCTTGAGCTGTCCTCTGATTCTCTCCCCGGAATTCCTAGAACATACCCCATCGACGACATCTGCTTTGTGCGCAACACCCCACTCTGTGTCAGGACGATACCAGAACACGGTCCTCTAGGCGTTCAGCGAAGACCTGGCCTTGTCATGACTCGCACCTTCCACGCCAAGTTACTCGAGCGTTCAAGTTCGACCGGGCTGAATACCCCTGCGCCTGGAATAAAGTGGACCCACAACGTATCCTCCTGGGAGGTGAATTTCAGAGAAATTCTTACGCCTCGCTTGGAGGCGCTCTTGGAGGATAGGAGAACGAATCATCCCGGGACTTATGACGAAGTAGGCACTGGGCTTGGTTCTTCCGCGACACCACGCAAACGCGCCCCCGAAGCCGGTCGCAGCGAAGCAGGTCCGAAACCTACACTCCCGCAGTCGAGCACGAGCACGAGCATTACAACCTATGTTTGGAAGAGACGCAAGCATGCGAAGATGCGGCTTGGCTCGTATGCTCTGGATACTTTGGCCTGTACTTACGGTACAAGGCTCTTCTGCGTCAATACACTACTCGACGACGATCGGATTCGTCTATGGTACTATGACGCATGCGGTGTCGTCCAGACAATACAGACTATATCATTGATCGATGATTTCGAGAAAGCGGCCGCCGTCATAGCTGGAATTGCATGCTGCCCGCCGGAACGACTAGGCGCCCTTCCCTCCTTCATCAAGCCCCCAGCCCTCGGACCGTACCCTGCTAGCTGGCCTCCCGAGAATCTGAAGGACCATACGCTGGCCGTAAAACACACCGGTGCAGACACAACTGCATCGATCATGCTGAAGGATCCCGTGTTTACACAGTACAGTCTCACCGGAAGGCGTACGTTCGTCTATAACGCTGAGCCTAATAACGCTATCTCTAAGGATGATATTATTGTCAAGTTATCGTATCAGGTCAGTACGCGTCCGCGGGAGCAAGATTTTGTGAGGGTCGCCAGGAAGGCCGGCGTAGAGCATCTGCCTTGTATACATCTCGCTGATGACCTGTTCAAGATGTCGGAAGGCGTACGCCGTACCTTCTTCGAACAGGGCGGAATTGAGTACGAGGACCGTACACTCAGAATGATCGTCTACTCCAAATACTTCCCATTGCAGTCGCTTGTGCCAGAACGACCGGAGTGCCTGCGAGACATGGCCGTCCAAATAATAACATGTAAGTCATCCGAAATCTAAGTATCTCGTCTCCAATGTTCACGTTCGCGTTTACCTCGCCACAGGTCTACACGATCTGAAGGAGAAAGCGGGCATCCTACACCGCGATATCAGCGTCAATATAATGTACGAACTACGAGAAGGGGTACCATATTTCGTCTTGATTGACTACGACATGGCCATCACTGTGTCAACTTACGACGGCAAGTGTCGCAAACCACATTCCCAAGAAGGGGCACTTTCCTTTATGGCAGTCGACCTGCTTCGGAATATGTCTCCTTGGGCCCGAAGATACACCTCTCACTACCTCCGTCACGACTATGAATCCGTCTTCTGGGTTTGTGTGTGGTGTATGGCGGTGCTATCCGTTCCACAAAGCCAGTCGGAAATTGAGGCAAAAGAGGATAACATTGCTATCGTCAAGGCATGGGAAACGCACGATTTCATACAGGTCGCCGATACCAAGCTATCGATCAAGCGTCTGCCTCTAGAGGAGTGTGACATAACGCTCCTCGGGAAAGCTACCTGTCTGCAGTGGTGGTTCGAAGCCTGGAGTAGGTTTTGGTGGAAAATTGATGCATCCTTGGTCCATGCGATCCACACGCGTTCACACGCAGAGAAACATGGCTTGCCTACTCCTGCGTATGACTTCGAGACTGTGGATGGTCTTTTCACACGGGACTCTCTTTTATCAACCCTACGCGCGGACGAAGAGGAATATACACCCTCCTGTCAGCATAACGAGCACTCGCAACGAGACGCTTTACTACCAACACATGTTTCCGCGGACGACAATCGGCCCCAAAGGCGCTCGACTCGCGCCACGACCGCGAAGACTGTTGTCGAAGAGTCGACACGAGGAAGCCGTACCTTGAACACCGCCCAGATGATTGTGGAACAGGCACCACGACGAAGTATCGAGAGAGCGAGAGGCAATTCACTACCGACTAGCCCGCCAGGTCGGAAGAGGACGTCGGGCTCTCGAACAAAGGCGGAAGCAGCGAAGGTAGCGAAGAAGATGACAGTCAGGAAGATAGCGGCCACAAAGAAGGGGACGACAAAGGCGACACGTGCTACGGCGATAAGTGCCAAGGGCGCCGCAGTATCGGCAAGGTGCACTGCGAAGTCCACGAAGCCCGCCCCATCCCGACCAGTCGAGAATGGGACCACCAGGAAAGGGGACAAGGGCACCAAGGGGGCGAACGTCCGACGAGGGAAGGTGACCAACGCTCCTCAGAAAGCACTATCGACTTCCACGATAACAAAGAGAACTCAGTCCACAGCCGCAAAAGTATCTTCGAAGACGGCCCCAATGAAGGCAACGACGACGGAGAACTGCAATACTAGGGAGGTCACAACTAGACAGATAGCTGCGAGGAAGCGAGGTAGCGATAAAGATAGAAAGAGAGGAAACGAGAGCGACAGGAATAATATGGAGGAGGCCATCGAGACAGAGCATGTCAACGAGAACAACATCAGAAGATATCTGAGACCGCGAAAGCGGACTTAGCTTTGCTGACCTGTTAATGGTTAGTGCTCTAAGATTATACTCCACTGTTCTTGCACTGTTGGGTCTGTGTGTGAAGTAACAGCGAGTCTGTTACAACCCGGCAGTCTATATTGTCTCCAGGATCAACATGGGTGCAATAGACCTCGGACAAGCTGATAAACTTGGAACGAATTCTATCCGATTAGTGATTGAATGGTTTTGGGGTTAACCATCACGTGCGCGTGACGCTGTGTGACGGTGTCGCGTTAAACGCGATCCCCTTTCACTTACGCCATCATCACCGGAACTATGATCACTCGAGCTAAGCTAAAGTCGAGCTCAAGGTCATTCTGTTTAACGTTCTTACCTCTTGAAGAGAAGCTCTGTCTACAATTCACATTCGTTGCTATTCTTCGTGAGCTTTTCGCTTTTGTTAGCGCGACTCTGCTTACCTTAGCATAACTTTCCAAGGACAAAACGGTTGGCCCAGCTAGAGGCCATAGCTCTGTCTGGTCTCGTGTATATATACGGACACTATCTCGTAAGTCAACATGGCCACCTCTTGACTCCATCGACTACAACATGTCTCGCCACAGAGAACAGCGGTGTCCTACGTCGAAGGCGTCGTCGACCGGCGAGTCGATAATGGATATCGGCACTGGAAGCGGGGTCCTCTCAGATCATGATACGGCTTCCATAGCGGTTCATCTTCAACGCGAGTTCAACGATGCGCAGAAGGTCGACTTTGATGTTTTTATCGAGGCTGTACTGGGACTCTCCCCCAACACTATCAACAGCTGGACCCGCGAAATACAAGAGCAGAACTGGCTTCAAGATTCGAAGATCCTAGAGAGTCTCCGAAAGTTCTGCGCTGCGACCTCGGAGACTGGTCGTTATGCGCCTCTGTCCGCTCTCATCACTCGCATGACGGGACTGTCCCGGGGTTCTCTCCCTGGCGTCCCTGAAACGTATCCCATTGATGACATATGCGTCACACGCAACGATCCGGTCTGTGTTCAAACTATACCGGAGCATGGACCTTTGGGCGCCCAGCGGAAACCCGATCTCGTCATGATTCGCGCAACCTATGCTAAATTACTTGAACGTCTAGCAGGGTCTAAAACTCCTGCGTCTGGAATAAAGTGGTCTCATAATATATCGTCCTGGGAGTCAAAGTTCGAGGACGTTCTCACTCCACGCCTTGAAGTTTTATTGCAGGATCGGACTACGGACTTTCGAGCCAAAGACACGAAGACAAGTATCAAACTTGGTCCTCTCACGACCCGACGCAAGCGTACCTGCGAGGACAGTTTTGAAGAAGCGGGCCGGCGACCTAGTCCTCCTCAACCCAGCACCGGCACAACGGTTAGTCCCGGTAATGTTCGAGATGGACGCAAGGATGCGAAGGTCCAGCTGGGATCGTACGCATTAGAAACCTTGGCTTGTACCTATGGCACGAGGCTCTTCTGCATCAACGTTCTAATGGACGACGATCGGATTCATTTGTGGTACTATGATGCATGCGGCATCGTGCGAACGAAGCAAACTATCTCCTTGATTGACGATTTCGAAAAAACGGCTGCTTTGATAGTCGGTTTTGCGAGTCGTACACCGGAACGCCTAGGTGCCCTTCCTTCCTTCGTCCAGCCGCCGATCTCTGCACCTTACCCTGCCAGCTGGCCGCCCGAAAACTTGAAGGATCATGCGCTAACTCTGGATCGCGGCGTGGGGAAGAACGGGATATCCATTACACTCAAAGATCCCATTTTTACCCAGTACAGTCTCACCGGAAGGCGTACGTTCGTCTATAACGTGGAGCCTAATAGTGACATATTCAATGGAGAGATGATCGCGAAGCTCTCGTATCAGATCAGCACACGACCCCGGGAACAAGACCTCGTCAAAGTTGCTAGAAACGCGGGCGTCGAGCACCTTCCTCAGATCCATTTTTCAGGCGACTTATTCAAGATGTCGGACGGTGTACGCCGTATCTTCTTCGAGCAAGGCGGGATAGAATACGAGGATCGCACACTCCGTATGATTGTGTACTCCAGATATTTTCCACTGCAATCACTCATTCCTAAACGACCGGAATGTCTACGAGAGATGGTCATGCAAATGATCAACTGTATGTATCTGATCTGCATACCTACTCTCCATATTTAAGTATCTTACGGTCTCCTATCTGCAGGTCTGTGGGATTTGAAAGAGAAAGCGAACATTCTCCATCGCGATATCAGTGTCAACAATATCATGTACGAACTCCGGGAAGGAGAACCATATTTCATCTTGATCGACTATGATATGGCCATATCATTGTCATCCGAGGACGACGAGCCCCGCAAGCCCTACTCAAAGTACCGAGAAGGAACGCTCCCATTTATGGCGGCCGATTTGGTGCGGAATCTGGCTGCTATGAGGCGAAGATATACACCCCATTACCTCCGTCATGACCTCGAGTCTCTCTTCTGGCTCTCCGTGTGGTGCGTAGCGGCATTCGCCGTTCCAACAAACCAGCAGGAAATAAAAGCGAAAGAGCACAATGTCGCTATCGTCAGGGCATGGGAAACAAAGGAGTTTGAACAGATTGCCGAAGTCAAGGACGGGATCATGCGTTCTTCCTTACATGAGAAGGGGATAACGCTCATCGGCAAGGCTACCTGCTTGCGGTCGTGGTTCAGAGCCTGGAGTAATTTTTGGTGGACAATCGATGCATCGTTGCTCCCTGCGGTTCGCGCGCGTGCAGATGCCGAAGAAATTGGTTTGCCCCCGCCGACGTTTGACTTCGAGACTGTAAACGGTCTCTTCACGCGGGATCTCCTTTTATCAGTCCTGCGTAAAGGCCAACAGGAGCATACACCCTCTCATATGCACAATGGCTCGCCTCAGCGAACCACCACGCTGCTATCGCATGTCTTCTCGCATGAAAATCGGCCCCTAAGGCGCTCAACTCGCGCCACAACCACGAAGACTGCTGTTCAAAAGCCACAGACGGAACGAGGAAATCAGACCTTGGGCACTACCCGGAGCACTGTGCGGAAAGCGTCCACGCGAAAGATCGAGAGAGCGAGAGGAAAGACTCCACCGGCTAGCCCTACAGGTCGAAAGAAGACGTCGGGCGCTCGAACCAAAGCGGAAGCAGCGAAGGTGGCGAAGAAGATAACGGTCAAGAAGGCGACAGCGGCGAAGAAGGGGACGACGAAAGCGGCGTCCGTTCCGGCGAAAAGTGTTCAGGGGTCAGGACCAGTTCAGGACGCTGCGAAGTCCAAGAAGCGTATCCCATCCCAGGCAATTGATCACCAGGCTTGCAGCAAGGCAGACAATGGCGTCAAGGGAGCGAATACCAGACGACGTGGAAAGGCGGCCAACGTTGCCCACAATGCGCCTTCGACTTCCTCAGCAACGAAAACTGAGACCACCACCAAGAAAGCCTCTACGAGAACGGCCCAAGTGGAAGCAAAGACGATGGAGAAGGCTGGTACCAAGAAGGTTACGTTCGGAAAGAAGACCGCAACGAAGAATATGAACGATAAAGATAGAAAGGGAGGGAAAGTGGCCATTGAAACACATCCTATTGAGCTAGACGAGAACGATATCAGAAGGCGTCTGAGACCGCGAAAGCGAACCTAGTTTTGTTATAATCTTCGTTATCTCTACCTCCAACATGTTACATTCCAGAGTGTTTCTTTAGGTTTCTGATTTTGTACTTCTGTGGCGTCCAATATTTATTGTTAATTATTGTCAGCCTAGTATATCTACTTCCCGAATCTATTTGACGTAGTGAAATGATGACGTTGCATCGGTTTGCATAGACTCCGCTCCTCGTCCATTCGGTCAGGTTAGATTCTCGGTTGTTCTGTCACGGTGTCTGCCTGCTTCTGTCTTCGTTGGCCATGTCGTATATCTCATTACAGACTCAGAGAACATCTTATCCCGTTATTTGTGAGGCAGGTAATAGTGATTTGCTTCCAACGAGCTCAGGTATACGGCGAGCAGAGGATAGTCGCGGAATAAGACTGACGTTATATTCGGGCTCAAGATACAGAATATATGTACGCGTGCACTGACCAGGATGGTGATCATGAGGTGAAAGTGAGGTATGAAAGTGTGTAAAATCGAAGACCATGAAATCCAAAGAGTCTAGGTGTAAGACCATAAAGAATGTAGAGAGATATAAGTTACGAGAAAACGAAGATAAAAAGGACCCGAAAGGAATCACAAAAGGCAACGACGGTACAAAGACCGCGGCCATGATATGCGCGACATCAATCAATAAGAGAAGACCATTAACCACGGATTAAGGACAATCTATAGAGCGATTAAAAAGGTCAGTTTGTGATCATAGGGGAATGTGCTGCGAGACGTACAGGGAAGAGGACATGAGATCCAATACACAATGCCAAAGGAAAGATAACAGCCCAATACTCGTATCCGGAGATACGCCACGCGGATGGAATGAACGGCAAGGAAAGGACAACCATGGCGATGGTGAGGAGCAGACAGATAAGGAGTGCCAGCCAAAACCGCTTGAGGATCTTTGGGATTTCTATCCAGAAGTTCGATCGCTCGACCTCCTTCTTCGTTGCGCCCCATGTGATGTTATATGAAAACATGTGCGCTAGAAGAGCCTGAGACAAGTGAATAGAGAGGCCACCAAAGAAGAAGAAGCTAGAAGAAGTACACGATTGTCAGGAGATAAGCGTGAGCTGAGTGTCGGACAGACGTACAAGAACGGTACCCATGAGACGTTTTCCCATAGCGAATCGAGCAGAGAACGATGACCAAGTCGGTATTCCAAGAGTGAGAAACCGACGTTCCCGGCGATGGTGAACACGACAATGCATGCGAGCCAGATCTCCCAGCTATGAAGGTAGAATCCGTCGACCGACGCGGACCATCCAAGCATGAAGTAATTTATGACGGAGAGTACCCAACTGATCGCAATACCGTCTGTAAGGCGTAAGACATCAGTATTTGGAGGAAGTGAGAGAAGAGAAGCGTGACATACAGTATGAGAACATGTAGGCCATCATGCTGACTTTGTAGTGTATCGGCGCCTTCGACCATACGAAGACCGTCAGCTGCTTGTTGATCGGACCCTTCTTCCACCATTCGATGAGCGGATTGAAAATGAGCTCGTTGCAACCATAGGAGTACTTCTGCCACCTGTTAAGCTCGTCGTCGCACGTCAATGAGACACCCTCCTTGAAACCACCCTCCGAGTACGTCGCCCAGCGGATGACATAGCTCTTGAGAATCAAGCGCAGCGCCATGTCGAAGTCTTCAGACACGTTGGTCTCAGACCAGATTTTCTTGACACTGTCAGCCGGATCGACGAACGCGGCCTCTTGCAGCGCGGACCAGCGGAGGAAGGCGTTGTGCCCCACGAACGGCGCGACCTCGCCGTTGGCGCTACTAAGGGAGATACACTTGTTGATACGGCGAGTGAACTGAGCAATGCCGTTCTCGAAGTAGTGGTGCGCAACCTGCATCACGTCGGATTCGTGCTGGATGATGGCGACTTCGGGGGACTCGGCAAGCTCGCGGGCGGCATCGCGGAAACAATCCTCGGGGACAATGGTGTCGGAGTCGACGAGGAGGATGACTTCGCCTAGGCGAAGGGACTTGGCGTTACGTGCCCAAGGACGCCAGCGGAGCCCACTCTCCTCGAAAGTCTCGTCGATGGCTTTCTTAAGCGCCTGCTCCTCGATCTCGTCCTCGTCCTCGATAGCCTCACCGCGCTCGGCAGCGTGAGCGATGAGTCTGGCGAGGTGTTTCTCGAGTTTGAGGGAGAGAAGCAAGCCGTAATTCATATTCGACGCCTTCTTGAAACGACCAGCTCGCTTGAAACCGTCGGGCCTACTGTCGTGCGGCGGGCGCGCAACCCAGCCAATATTGTTGTCCTCGTAGAACTGGATGCGCTCCTCCCTATCTTGCTCAGAGATAAGCCTCAGACCGTCGTCGTGGACGAAGATCGTTGAGGTACCGCCCTGGCGAGCATAAGTCTGCATGGCCTTCTTGAGCGAATACACGGAAGGGGCGCTAGAAAGTCGTGTCAGCGACGGACCTGTCGTCGATCAATAAATAGCGTACATCGTTTCCTTCAAGCTCTCCTTGAATACTGGCATCTCTATGGAGATGTGAGGAAGATTCGAGTCGACCTCAGTGTTCGGTGCGGGTTTGATGGCAGAGTAGTACCTCGAGTTCTGGTGGAACTGAGCTACTGGGCCGATCCTGAGATGGCAGTAGGTAAGCTTCGAAGGAATGAGAAGACGAAGAACGCACATCATGGAGAGTGTGCCAAACATTTGTAGGCAGAAGAACTAAACGTAAGTTGATGTCAGAAACAGGCAATGAAAGGCGGCGAGTTAACTTACTAGGGATACGCAGACTAGGAGGGGTGATGTAACGAGTAGAGCAAATCGTGTGATGTCTCCATCAAGCACCATCTCCTCAATGAGGATAGCAGCGCCACTACCGACAAAGTCTATTGAAAGTCAGCACGAGGGACCTGCTGTCTCAAGAACGATACCCACAGATGGACAGCCCGAGGGCAACGCCAGCGTAAAGCGCGGCAAGGAGACGTACTGGGCGTGGCGCTGAGCCCGATCGTTCGACGTCGTGCCGCTTGGACTTGAAGTAGCCGAGACCCCAATTGAACGGATGTCTTTTCTTGCTGCCCCCGTCACCCGCCTGCCGCTTACTACTCTCCACCTTCTGCTCAACAATCGCCGCAACCTCCTTGTCGTCGACCATGAGGCCAAGGCCGGAACCGGACTTTTCATCCACGTCAGAGCCAGTCGACGACGAAGCGCAGCTATTGGTGAACATGGACCGTCCTTCCCAGACAAGCTTGATTAGCTTGTCTTCAAAGTCTCTGCATGTCGGGATGATGTTGTCAAGGTCGTACCCCCAGACGACGAGCACGCGTTCGTCGCGCTGTATGAACCACAGCGATGAGATCAGCGCGAGATGTGACTGAGCGAAGCGTCACGTACAATGAACGCAGCGCACTGCTCCTTGTCCGCATGGGGTAACCAGCTCATGGTCTGTAGGATTTGAATGCGATTGTCCCCGTCGACGAATATAGAGTCGGCATCGCTCTTACTGTATAGGTTGCATGATGATTAGCGCGGTGAGAAGCTACAAGTGTGAGCAGACGTACACAGTCGACAAAGCGGCGTGGACAGCGGCGCTGCGGATCTTCACTGCGACAATAGGGTTGAGAACGCGAACCGCAGTCTCGAAAGGCTCAAGCCAGGGGTTCTCATATGGGAACATGCGAAAATGGCCGGTGGACACGCGAAGACAAACTCCAGCATGGATGTTTTCTTCAGAGGGCTTAAACCAGGCATCGCCTTGCGTCTACGTATCGGAGAACGGTCAGTCATCCGCCCACATGTGCGATGAACAGTACGTACTTGCTTGAAGATATAGTGTAGAAGGGCGTCGTAGGCGTCGTAATCCATTATATGGGTCGATGTCTACAGACAAGCAAACGGACAGAGCGTGTGATGTAATGTGAAGGATGTTTGGGAATTCGGTGTGAGGATCCATAAAGCAGCGTCGAAGACTTATATTCCTGGCATGCATCTCGGGCAATTTTCGAGCCATGTCGGGAACAGGCAACGGTACCTGGCTAGAGGGTCTGTGTGGACGTAGCCCAGCCACCCATACTGAGCGCCAACGGTGTACTCAGGAGTGGATCGTCCACCGATCCTCTTCAAATGACTAACAAAAGCGCCTTCCCTTGTTGAGTTCCAGATCTTGTCGTCAGACCACGAAGCCGAGCGGTCGAGTTGCAAGTTAAAGACGTGATCACCATATTTATTGTGAGCATCTGTCAAAGCTTTTTATGCTACAAAAGCCCAGGATCAAGACTAGCATACAATACTGCGTTAGAACCTGGTCCGTCACGGCAAACGACACCCTGAAACTCGCCTGTGGAATTATTTTCCAAATTTTGCCTAAATCCCGGATATTCTGTCGCTGAACATTGCTACCATACGCCTGGAAACATCCGACGATAGCTTGCAGTCTGGGTGAACAAGGAACGAGGACGAACGAGTGCAGGACGAGATTTCAGCCGACTCGTCCCAATCGGGCACTTCCGGGTGCCGGCTCGGCAGGATGCCACGTGGTGCCGACCTGCTCGACGAATTGTCGCGCGAATTCGTTTCGCCACATCCCATCAGTACCTTGAATCCCGCCGATCACGTCGACCATCTGGACGTTGTCCCCGCCTCCTCTCATCTGGGCCCAGCCCGCCGCCCCACCTTACTATCAACTCACCGAACTCAGAAGCGGATATCTATATCAGGGTTTTGTACGCACATAGGTCCCAGGAATGTTGGATGTATGTTGAGGTTCGTCGCACGCTAACACACGGATAACGTCCACGGTCGAATCGATCTTAAAGCGCTGCAGACCGCATTTCGGGTTTACTGTAAGGAACTTACATTAACACTTAACGCTAAGGTTCCAACTCACAAACTATACACTAGCTATACTACACGGCAAGATTTTTAACGGTTCTGCATTCTACACTGCTGCCGTTCGTGTATCCAGAGCCGTAAATGACGTCCCATGATACGCGAATTGGTAGTAGCAAGACACCGAGGTCGACGATACTCTGGATGGATAACGTTGCACCCCTTCACCGCGGGTATTCCCCGGACGCTTGAGGAGAGTCGCTATAGACGGGCCAGATTGGCAAACCCGTGCCTGGGGCCGGGCCGCTCTCTCCATTTCGAGGACGGCACTCCCCGCAATGGGGCAGACGACACGCAGCCTATACCTTCAAGCCGCTATCAGCATGGGCCTACGCACAAGGTACGACCTGGGGCTGCTCTGTCGATGTTCTTGGCATGATTTGCATCCGCTCTTTTCTTGTTTTCTAGTTTGCTATCCACCGACTTTTGTGACGGTAAGGGGTTACAGTTCAATCGTTTCCTAAATCCCCGCAATGACCTGTAGATCAACAACCACAACCGCCTCACTAATGCATCCGCTCTAGAGCGTGGCAGATTACTGACCTCCGTCAATGTCGCGATCAGCGCGAGTTTCCGGGGTCCGCAAGCAATAATGTCGATCGCTGCATTCCCCGTGGAACGCTCGTGCTTTTCGGGTCTTCGAGTCTCTCGATACTAACAGCACACGAGAATACAATTTATATCTTTGAATGAGGCCAGAAGATACATGAAAATGCTACAAAGGCCCGCACAATGTCAAAATGCAGTAAGTCGGGAGTCTAAACTCGGGGTACTAGGCTAAAGCATCGACACCCATCGCAACGATTAATAGGTGAATCACCCAGACTTCACGGTAGCTGATAACTGGACTCCACTGGATAGATCTGGAATTTAGGCTCTATACCATGACCGTGAACGAGACGCAGGCTGCTGGACCCCTGAACCTGGAGCGTCCGGATTTGGTCGCTGTGGGCGTCAAAGGCGAAGTGTTGCCTTTCTGGGACGAGCCGTAACCTTCTGCCCCTTCGGAAAGCACACGATCCGATAGTAGCAAGAGACGAGGCTCATACGTAGGGCCGTACTAAACATGCGCATGTAATGTTTTGAGAGGTCGTTGTACGTGATATCTCATAGACACACCAGATATCACAGCACATCAGTAGGATAAGTATTTCCAGCGTCTAGCATCTTCGTCAGGGCCACAATTTGCTACTGTGAACTCTTTGAATTGCCATTCAAGCGTAATACATTCTCCTCGACTTGTCACGCTGAATTGATGCGTGAGGCACTTCTCGAACTTGGCACTTCAGCTCGAAACGGAGGCCTGACGACAGCGCGCCGGTCCGGGCCGCCATCAAAGCGTCACAACTGTGACAGCGCGCTCGTCGCCGACGCGTAACGCGCTTTGCTCTCCAACCACGACGTGCTGCAGCCTTGTTACGCTGTCTAAGTCCAAACACACGTCCAAATATCTCAGAAACTCACCATCATACTCTCAGTGATAATCTCTCGCAATCTCTCGAAATCCCGTTCTCAGCCGGACGCGACGTCGTGCACGGGACAAGCGGGGTCGATCTCGGGTCGATCTGCTCGACGTATGCGTACCAACGCGATCATATCGCGCTACGTCGACACCGATGTATGGTAGTGAGTCGACTTGTTATATCTGCTCTCTCGATCTTACAGTGCTTTCAGCTTGAAACGCCGCCCGCTGTCTTCTACCCGCTCCATACGTGACGGACTACGCTTTCACTGGGTAACTCGACTCAGAACGCGATCAGGAAAGACGGGCAACTTATAGACTGACAGTTAAGACAAGGTATGGAGCTGTTGCTTGCAATTTTAGAGATACTGAAGACATTTCCCAGTAGGCACGCGAACAGTCGCCAAGTGCGAAGAACAGCCTGCGGGACCGTGGAGACATTCGCATCAAGATCGATGTTACTTGTGATAGCTGATTATTTCTCAGTAAGCAGGAAAATGCTGACCCAACGACATCCGTTTCGGGTGACTCGGGCATTGTTACCGCCGTACGTGTTGTACTTTGCTGCTATGAACGCTGACAGCTTCCTTTCGCGTCATTCACCGCACTCTGTAGATTTGTTTCGTGATCTCACCTATCTGCTGCGACTTCCCTTGCGAATTGGAACCCTCGTCATGAAATCTAGGATGTGATCATCGCGATCCGTTTCGTATCTTGTCACCTCTCACCAACGATGCTTAGAGCGCGAAATTTCAAGGGCTGTGTCGCCCGAAAAGACGCGCAGATCTCTCGCCATGAGGCCTCTAGCTCTGATTGCGGGCACTTAACCTCCGCACATCCCATCTTCCAAATAACAAACAAACATATTAGCCTCACCCCCAACGCATCTTCACGATACGGCGAGTTTCTACCGTTCCTCGGTACTTCGTTCTCGCTTAGTGCTTCACTTCCTGCAGAAACTCCTCATACGGCTAGTTTCTTACACGTCAAAACTCAAGACACGACACAAACAGCCCTCATCGATCGTCGCCAGCACGTTCTCCGGCGATTTCTCGCCTCCTATCTGCACGCCTCATATCCGCCTTCGACGTTCCAGTCGTGCTTTCACTGTTCCTCGCGTCCTCCTACCTCCTTTCCCACGTAAGCATCAGTGCAGCCACCAGCAACAGCTGCACTGTCTCTCACTGTACGTGCGCTACGCGTTCTCTGCACGGTGCTCGGGAGACGGCGAACAATGACGACGGCGGTCCCCACGGTCCACGCGGCGCGCTTCCATTCCGCACAATGAAAGGCGAACAAGGCCCTGCCATACTCATCTCGTACAACGCTGCACCCTGCAGACGAAGATTGCCTTGTTTATGCGCGGCGAACGCGTCTGACAACATGCCCGCACCGCGCACCAATGACCGGGCACCTCGTATCTCGGTATCTCCCAAACGACATACATGATACGACATACGACATATGGCATTTTCCATCGCCGACCCGGACGCTTCCTGGTCATCAGTCCAACAGCCCACGTCCGACTCGCTGCTGTAAGTTGGTTGGTGGCAGACCACGCCGCGTCCTGGTGTCTTTGTGACATTCGCCCAGGGTCCCGCCACAAGTGCATCCACAATCACTATCACTATCACAGCCACAGCCGCCGGTGTGGTAGCGTAACTCAGTAAGCCGCCACGGGCCAGCCTCTCGGACGCGCGCGGGACCCTGAGGCCTAAACCGTCGTTGATTCACCAATCACACAAGTGCTCGTGCATCGTGCATCATCGACGTCGACGTCGACGGCGGACACGGACGCCTTGCTAGCATCATCAATCAATCCCTGTACACGTCCAGCTCGTGTAGCAGGTCCGGCCTCCTCGCCAACACGCAAGAATCCCCCCGCCAGGCGCACGCCTACTTGTCTCTGGCGGACGAACGTTCTCAATCACACCCACCGTCCGAGCCGGACGTCCCAGCGCACGGCTCCCACGCTCGCCCTCGCCCTGTCCTGGCGCCGCGCTCGAGTGCCGACTAAAACTGTGACTGCGGCGGCACGCCTCCTCAGCTGTATCAGGACTCACACACGCAGAGGCAAGGCCGAGCGCGCACGCCCTTGCGTACGCGTCTGTGCTGTACTGTATCTGTATCCGCCACCCAAGTACATCACAGGGACGGTACTGTACTGCAGCCGCTCCGTGACCCTAACACTAAATATCGAACACTGAACGCCGAAAACAGACGCCTCTCGTAACTCCCGAAGTCGAAGTCGAAGTTCAAGGCCCAGGGCCCAAGGGTCGAAATACAAATTGCAGGATACGAGAAGCGTCGTCATCATCATCATCTGTATAGTATACTGACTCTTCATCGCTGTCCGATAGGAATAGGAACTCCGTGCGCTCGAAGCTGAAAGCCCAGCGGCGGCCGGCACACGGCAAACAGCGCGCGGGGGTCGAGAGTCGAGGGTCTGCAGAGGCAACCTACCGAACGCCGACGACTGATGCCGAGTGGTCGCTGCACAGGTACCCCCGGAAGATCGCGCCTTGCTTATTCTTGTGCATGTTCTTGAGAACTGTCCGACGGCGAACAGCTTGGCCTCCGTGATCCGGCCTTAGATATCATCGAGTTCACAGGAGCGTCCGAGCACTCGAGGGCGCGGCTCGTGTGCATGTCCTATGCAACGGTGTACAGTGTACGCCTCACAACATGCCAACATGCTCGAGGAGAGATAGGGAAGACCGGACGTGGCGCCATCGCTGCAACTGCCAACCATCGGCATCAGTCTCCACCTCGACTCAGTACAACACCATCTTCGACGACGGACGAACAGACAACAGACACCGTCTACGCCACTGGGATTCACTCAAGTCGACGAGACGACGGTGCCCCCGTCTTTATCTTTATCTTCGCCGTCGTCACCGCTCCTCCCGCTCCCGCTGCCGGCACCGACTACAGCGACGGTGACAGCACGTACCAGCTGGAGGCTCGCGGGCCTCTCATTGCAGCCCAGCTGCCGCTTTACCCAGCCCAGACCACGGGCTTTGGCTCGAGTCTCGCGCCGCCAAGCGCAGCTCCTTTTACGATCACGACACCCGAATCGACCTTCGTCACACCCCACGTCCCGAATCCTATCAGCACACGCATCCTGTACCGTCCACCGTCTGTCGGATACTGCATACCCCGTTCGAACCAGCACAATCATCGCAGCGTGTCCGCGTGCGTATCCCGCCCCAACGTAGGTACACCCACAACCAGCCGCACAGTGTCCTCATAGTACACATAGCCAGCATCCGAACCCGAATCAGAATCAGACGCCGTCCTGTTCTCAATACTGTATCCTGCTCCGCTCAGATGCTGCGCTCGGCGTCGACGTCTAGATCTGCGTGCCTTGAACTCAGCGGAGGAACACACACGGCACCGGCGGGCGTGCGGCTGCGTTCGCGAGGCACGGGAGCTGCGAATGCGAAGTATGGCGTGGACGCCGCCGCGGAGGCTGTGGCTGGCCCTGAGGCCTGAAGCTTGAAGGGATCAGAAGCGTGCTGTGTGGTCAGAAGAATCCGCAAGAGGCCGCGTCTGTCTGCTGTCTCTGTCGGTGAATAACGGATTGTTCGCTGTTCGCTGTTCGTTGTACACGGTCAACGATAGCACGGAATGACGTTGGTACGGGCTTGCAGCGACGACGGACAGACTCGAACATGAATCATGATTCCGAGATAGAGATATGTGAAGAACGTCCTATGATATTCCCCACAGCGTTACAATCACGGAGGACACGATGACAACAGCTACAGCGTGCACGTCTACGAATATGATGTGCGCAGGGTACGGTTGGCCTGTAGGGTCAGGTCAACTTTTGACTTTCGGCCGTCGACCTGGGGTCCTTGCGTGACAGGTGTGACTCAACGATCAATTTCCGTGTCAGCATTATTCTGCATATATTCACGCGCTTTATGCCACGACCTACCCCGTGCGACCTACTTATTTGCGCTACGATAGAACAACGATAAAACGCCACATCCAGCCGTCGAATTATACTTGCGATTACAATGAGCTAGAAATGTCAACATATATAAGTTACCCTATCATTAGACAGATACGTAGTGAATTATTCATGACCTGATAACCGACTCAAAGTATGGCGTGTACGTCGCGCTCGATCTCACCTTCGTTAGCACACCAGGGACGCATTCAAGCGCGAATCGCTTAGAGGCGGTGGTAAGTGCTGTAACAGCTGTGAAGGTTGTATTTGATCCAAAGGCACTCACTCACACATCTCGACTAATGATGAGATGTTTGCGGTGCCCCCATCAAGGAGCGAAGTGATCTGCGACAAGAACCACATATCAAGGGTGACAGGGAGTGTCATGAGGCGGTGGGATGTCGGCCGCTCACGATGGATTGCAATCGCACTGGGTCGCGCGCGCGCAGTCACCGGTGACCGCACACTCGGTGTGAATTGCTTGAGCCCGAGAATAGCATTCCTCCTGCTGCAGTATGTAGGTGGTTGCATTGCGTGTGGTGCGTTGTCCTCCCCTTGAGCGTAGTCGTGTCCATACAGGTGCTTCCAGCTATCCTGCGTAGCCTACACGAAAGTTCCTTGGGTATGCGCTCGTGACAGCCGGTCCCCATGCACACTGCTGCAGCCTGCATCATACAGATGCCCATATGTAAATTAGAAATTTCGCTGGCTCCTGGCACAAATTTATAACCTGATTTACTCACCACATGTCCAGCGCAGGTATGGACACAAGTGCACGTATGCGTGCGGATGAATACTGTTCAACAAGCGTATCCGAGACGGCAAATTTGAGAAGTGAGAACTCTCGGCATTCAAGTTATAAACTCTTCGTACATAAGACAAATGGGCGGATTTACAGCAGTGCGGTTGAGGCGGGTGGTGTTGTAGTGGCGGGGCCAGGAGCCAAACTGGACTACCAGAATCCAGATGAAGTCGTCGTCCGAGTCGGAGACCTAGTCTAGGAGTAGGAGATCATGAGTGGTGCGATATACGGGACCGTCACATCACGCGGTGCCAGGTACCCCGAACACCGGCCCGAATCAGGCGGTTTTGATCAAAAGTTGACCTGACCCTACAGGCCAACCGTACGCAGGGTCCATTAACAGACAACCGAGAGATCCTAAGACACAGACTGAACACCAAGAAAACAAAGGACGGCAGAGAAAAGTAACAGGGAGGGAGGGGAAAGAGTGTTGTGAGTTATGTGTATACTAGACGAGATCTGAGAGGCCGAGGGATGCGATACGAGCAACCGTGGGAAATCGAGGAATCGGGGGATGTGATACTGACACGAGGAGACGAGACGTGAAGATATGTACGTGAATGCGAAGCGCAGTTTTGGAGTCGAGGAAGAGCCAAGCGGGTCGGAGGCGGGGTCTATACTGTCCGTACGTGGTGTGTTCAGGCAAGGTGTCCATTCGAATAGATACGCAGACCGAGCGCTCGCCGCTCAGCACTTCTGCCACATCCGCACCGAGTCGACGACCATCGCGCGCGCCTTCGGGTCCGTCGGCCACGTCGCGGCCCACGTGTCCTGCGCGACCGCGAACTCGCGCATCGCCGCTACATCCACGAAAAAACAAAAAAGGGCGTCAGCTTTCCCTTCACAAACACGAGGGAGAGGAGGGAGAGGAGGGAGAGGAGGGAGGAGGGAGAGGAGGGAAAGGATACGCACTGCTGCTCGAGTCGAACCACGGCTTCCCGCCGACGCCGTCCGGGAACCACCCGTTCGTGCCCCCCGCCGCGACGTCCATCACCAAATAAAACGGCCTATCAAACGGGCTCGCGTTCGCCTCCTTCACCGTCCCATCGCCCTCCGTCACCTTCCACGGGTCCGGCGTCGCGACCGTCTCGCTCCCGTTCTGCACGTACGGCGGGAAGTCCCCCCGTTCGAAGAAGGGTTTGTCGAAGGCGAGCTCGAGCGTGTGGTGCAGCCGCGAGTCGACGTAGAGCCGGATGAACTGGTCGGTCCATTCGAGGCCGTACGTGTGGAAGCCGTCGGCGTAGGAGGAGCGCCGCGCGGACCACCAGCCGTACGTTTTGGAGACGCCGGTGAGCCAGGTGAAGGGCCCCCAGTTGAGCTGCCCGCGGACGACGTCGCGGCCCCTGCGCGCGCGGGGAGGGAAGAAAAAGGCGTCAGCGTCAGCATGCAGCATGTGTATCAGGGTCCGCGCGCGACGCGCGCCCGAACTGGGACGTACTGTGCTTTATACTCCGGACTGTTCCCCCGGCTCATCATCACGTCGATCTCCCCGCTCTGCGGCCACGGCCCGTAGAAATCATCCACCGGGAGCATGAACAGCGCCGGCCAGAGCCAGTCGCCCGTCGGGAGTTTGGCGACGACCTCGACCTTGCCGTAGGTGATGTGGTGCGAGGCCTTCGTCGTGAGCCGCGCGGACTGGACGGGGTTGATCACGCTGCCCGCGGTCGCGTTCGAGACGGCGCCGCAGGCGGTGACTGGCGGGGGCGGGCGGGCGGGCGAGCGAGCGTTCGTGAGGGGGGGCGAGGCGTGAGCGTGAGCAAAGGAAGGGGAGGGGAAAGGGAAAGCGTGAGAAGGGAAAGAGGGAGTGTTAGTAAAAGCCAAGAAGGGGCGGGGAGACACGGGGACGCACGGTTCGCGTTGGTGCAGCCGGTGATGTTGTACGTGTAGCCGTTGAGGACGCTCTGGTAGCCGATCGCGTCGGACGTGAGCGTCGGGACGATGTAGAGCTTCCCGTCCTCGACGAACGAGTTGTTCTCCGACGCGGTCGTCATCTCAAAGTCGCCGTTGCTATCCGAACGCGTCAGCGTCACAAACGCAAGAGAAAGAAAAGCACGCGACTCGCCCGAACCCGCCCATGTCCACCTCGCGCGTCCACGTGAACGCCGTGTCGAACGTGTCGAACTCGTCCTCCATGACCAGACACAGGTTCCCCACCCTTGGCACGTCGCGCCACGCGAAGTAGCACCGCACCGCGCTGCCCGCGACGCCGAGGAACGCGACGAGGTACGTGATCCACCACGCCATGCGCCCGTACACGTCGCGCTCGCCGACCCACGGCTTCTCGATGGGGCCCACGAGCATGCTCGAGCGCATGCGCTTCGACTTGGGCGCGGCGACGGAGAGGCGCGAGGCGCCGTTGCTGTCGCCGCCGAGCCCGAAGCCGGTCGTGCGGCGGGACATGACGGGGGGGCTCATGAAGGAGTCGCGCACGGCGGAGCTCGCGCGGCTCGCCATCCCCGGGCGCGAGCCCGGGAGCGGGGGCACGTCGCCCATGCTGGAGAGGGACGAGCCGACGCCGCGCCCGCCGATGCTGGAGCCGACGGAGACGCGGGAGTGCACGCGGGAGTGCGCGTGGATGGTGACGTGCGGCGAGCCGGCGGCGAGGGCGGGGGAGTCGGCGAGGGTGCCGACGGAGCCGACGCTGATGATGCTGCCGGGCGGGGAGAAGGGGTTGTGCTCGCGCGGGGCGGCGGCGGGGGTGGGCGGGACGCTGTTGTCGGGGGAGCGGAAGGGGTCCGCGGCGTGGGAGGGGGCGTGCGGGGAGTGGTCGCCGCGGCGCTCCTCGTCGGCGACGTCGGCGGCGGAGGCCTTGGCGCGGTCGATGAAGAAGAGGGGTCGGGGGGGCTGGAGGGGCGGGTCGCGGCGGGCGCCGGTGGTGGGGGAGGGGAAGGCCTCGGCGGAGGAGGAGGCGGAGGAGGCGGTCGAGGGCGGGGAGGGCATCGTGCGTCGGGGCGGGTGGGTGCGCTGGGCGGTGGGTGCGCTGTGGAGGACGGGGCTGGGGACGACGACGGGCTGGGGACGACGACGGCGGGCGGGGTATTATACCACAGCTATCCCTCGACGGGCCAGACGGACCCCTGCCACCCACGCTGCTTCCGCGGTCTGCCCTGGGGAACGCGCGGGGAACCCTAGACAGGGGTTACGTCTGGGCCGGCAGCGCGGCGCCGGGCGTGTTCTCGCTCTGGCAGCACGCACGCTTCAGCACACCCGCCACAGAACGCCGAGAGTGCGACTCACCTCGCGCGCGACTCACCTGGCGAGACCCACTGCGGGGCCCCTCGTCGACGCGAGTGTCCGAGGTCGCCGCACGGGAGAGGACGCAGGCGGTGGACGTCTGCCTCCGAGGCCTATGTCTCCGAGGCCTATGCATCCGAGGCGTATGCATGTTCCTGTCACCCACAGGCGTAGGATGCATCGGTGTGTGCATCGATCGCATGTCGATGGGCGACTCCCGAGTCCTCGTCTTCGCACGTCTGCTCCCGGGTGTGCGGCTGCACCGCGCCGGCCCAGGCCCTGCCCCACGCCCATGCCTCGCGTTCTGCTTTCTGCGTGCTTTCTGCATCCCGCGCAGGCCAGTGTTCCTGGGGCCTTGTCCGTGGGCAGGCACCGAGACCGGCGGATGCAAACTCTATCGTCGCGTTCTGAATCGGTCTGGCGCTGTCGCTGGCGAGGCGCGGCCGGCCGTAGGACGTGCCACATACGGCGATGGGCTCAGGCGAGCTGAGTGGTGCCCTTGGTCTGTCAGTTATGCCATTTGACTGTCGTCGTCTTCCCCGCCTCGTCGTGTTCCTGTTCTTGACATATCGTTCTTGTTCTGGTTCCTGGTCTTGTTTCTGTATGCGTCTTCAAATCGAGGTGAGCCAATTCCCCTATCACGGAGCCGTCCTGTCCAGCCAAGTGAGTTTGATGTTCGCGCTTCGCGGTCGTGGTCGATGTGTGCAGGGGGCGCATCGCTTGATGCGTCCCGCTCCGGCGTCCACGTGGCGCTTTGATTGCGCATCGAGCTATGAGCGCCCCGCCTCTTCGGGCGCTTACACGCTTCCTTCCCGGACCACATCGCACGCGATCGGCCTCGTCCATGGTCGGTCAACGTATACTCCCTCAACTGTGCCATAATACGTACACATGGAGATGAATAAACCAGGACCGACGTAGGAATTGACATGGGCGCACCGATCCCGCGCGATCGCCACCTAAACACTCGGTAAACCCCTGCAGGGCGGGAAATGTCATCGGCATCACGCAGCGTCGTACCCCAGGGTAGTGCGTAACGCAACGCGCTTCCAGCCCGGACTCAGCGAACCCGCGGCAGCCCTCTCACGATTCATCGTAAGCAACCGATGTCCAATGTCCAATGTCCAACGTCGAACCCGACGTCTTCATTCCAGTCAATCGCTGATCGTTCTGGACTTCCGGCGTATACACGCCAGCGACGAACGTCCAACGTCGAACGATGAACGCCACATTTCCCTTTTTGTCGCATCTAGGCCGTGGATCATGGAGTGTTCTGGGTTTTCAGGTCTTGGTGGCTGTCCGCGCCCGTCGCAACGCAGACGAACGCCGTTCGACGGGTACCATGCATCGCCCGCGCCCAAGTTCAACAATCCCGACGCACGCTCCAACCTCCGGGGCTGGAGATGGAGAAGACGGATACAGAGACGGCCATGCGGACATCTCGAGCTCGTTCTGGGCGCATGGCGCCAACACATGCCACACACTCACCGAGACCGAGGTTCCAACAGCGACAACACTGGAAACACTGGGTGCTCGGACTCTGCCCCCGGAGCCTGGGAAAGCAGAGTTGCAGAGGCGGGTCGTCGTTGGTGCATGCTCAAGCTTCAAGCTCAAGCCCAGGTGGGCGCGCCGGGTCGGCGACGCCACGATGCACGATGCACGATGCACGATGCACGATGCACGCCACGCGGATCCAGGATGCTTGTGAATCGCCATCGACAGTGCAGCCTTGCCGACGACAAGCTCAAGCTCAAGCTCAAGCTCAAGCTCAATGGTGATGCCGATGTGCACAGTGCCAGCCTGCGAGCGGACCCGTTTCGACTCTCGACCTTCGGCGACGCCCTCGTCGTCACCCGCCGTTATCGGCCGTGATCTCCGTCACATGCCGCACCCCGCACCGACTGTGACGGCGGGCGGACGTTGTTGCGTGCCCAAGCTCAAGCTCAAGCTCAGGCTCAGGCTCAAGCTCAGACTCAGACTCGGGCTCCATCGGGACCTGGATCGGGCAGTGGGCACGCGGGGGGCGATCCCCAGCGTCGGGTGTCGGATAAGCAAGCGTACATACTACAGTATGTACTATGCCGTCGATCTCGATCCTCGACACGGCCGTCGAATGCTGAGCGCTGAGCGCTGAGTGCTGCTGCCCTCGTGAGTCGCCGCCAGCGAAGATGCTGACTGCGGACTGCGCGATGCAAGCCACCGCGGGGCCCCCAGTCAAGCCTCGAGCGACGAACTGCAGACGAGTGCCCAGTGCCCACTGCCGGCCGCGCGGGAAACGGACCAGCCGATGACAGATGTAGCTCACCGGGCTCCTGCGCGGGTACGTGCACATGCCACAGCCTGGGTCTGCGTTCGACTTTCACGAATCACGAGGGGGCCCTAGGGTGCGTGGACAGATCCCGGACGTTACAGCGGGTGCATGCACCTGCTTCACATCGCGCGCGGGCGTCGAGACGACGCAACGCGCCGCGCGCGGTGCGCAGCTGGCCCGTGTACACTGCAGACGTCGGTGCCCCGCACGCGCATCCCGATTCCCGATCCCCCAGGGACCAGAGGCCCCCAGCGTTCGTCCGCGCGGACCACGACGCAGTGGCGGCTGACGTTCCGGGTTCATTTTCAGGGAATGGTGTTTAGGAGCACGGACAGGCCCCGGACGTTGCATTGAGTACATGCCCCAGCTTCACATCACGTGCGCGCGTCGAGACGACGCGACGCGACGCGCGCGGTGTGCAGCTGGTGCGTATGCTCTGCAGACGTCGGTGCTCGTTCTCCCCTCTCGGCGCTGAGGCAAGGTGCGCGAGCCTCAAGGTAGACTACAAGTCATCTCTTTCCATCTTCACCTCCTGCTATGTCACACAGCGCTGTAATCTGCTACACACATCTTCGTTGCTCGGGTTGTCGAGCGCGTGCATGTATGTACGCCGTTGTGCCCTCTATTATACTGACGTGCGCTCCCCAGATGCAACATGCACGATAGAGTAGGACAGAATACTTCAGGAGGCCGACTCTGATCCCTGGATAATGCAAACTACATCTACACCCCAAATAATGAGAGTGTGCAATGGAGAGGGCGGGACAAGGCGCAGACTCAGATTACAACACGATACGCAGTGTCCCTGCCTATGAGATCCAAGGAATGACCCTCCGCACGCCATACTATTACTCGCCGCACGCCGCTCAACACCCGCCTCGCCGCCTTCCTGCTCCTGCTCTCCACCGCCTACCACTAGAAGACATATCGGCACACACGACGACCTTGGCTTCCTCTCGCGAGCCTGTGCAGTGGCGTCTACCTCCGAGGGCCGAATCAGGCTCAGAAGACGAGGTTAGAAAGATACGTCGCAAGCACGCACGAGGACTAGGTAGAACAGAAGCCTCAAGCGTTGTGCTTGAGGGCTGTGTTATGCGTCTTCTTATATGTTGGCAATGTATCAGTATCAGAGTGGCAGAAGATTGAGATCTTGGGGTAAGATTTGGAGGACAAGGACGACAGAATATTCAGTCGTTGCCTTCTTCCGCTAACACAGATCTTAAACTACATTGACCCTGTTTTCGAAGTTCGTGCACAGCAGAACTAGCACTGGGAAGACAGTCCACGTCTATGTCCGACGCTACTGTGAAGACATTACCATTGTTCTGCGTCCTCATCCACTTAATCTCCGCCACAAGGATGTCTTCAAGAAGTCATGTACGCAACACAATGCGATGCACGCAATATATGATCTGCATCTGAATCTGATCGGGCTCATTCAACGCGAATCACAGCCTGTGGGCGATCTCAGCCTTCTACGAGAAGCGTTCTGACAAGAACGAGCTAAGCTCAACGAGGCATCATGGCCGGCCTTAAGCTACAGCAGACCACTCGGGACAAACAGAGCCATAGTGTGATGCGTGATGCATGGTGTGCGAATGCAGCCTTACAGCAGACATTCGCCATTGGAGCTTCTTTCTTGTTCTCGACGTTCGAATCAGTCTTGCTTTATGCGATACGACGGGTACAGTGCGATATGGTGTGATACAGTACACCGGCGGGGTTGAGGCTCGGAGTCAGAGCGTAACCACTACATTCAAGCGGGAGCGAATGGGGTGAAGAGCGGGTAGAGTGGAAGGGGCGAATCTCGTCCATTCTATTCTACCCGCTCCGCGAGATGAGGCGCAGCAAATGAGACGGTGGGCGTGTGGCGTGTGGCGTATGGGATGTCAATGAGGCATAGAAGGGACTGGGTTGGAGGGCGGGACCGAGAGGGCCTAGGCCTAGGAGCGACTGAGCCGTCAGGCGATCCGCCACCGCCGCTCTGTGTTCGACGTTCAGCACTCTCCGTCCTCGACGTTGAGCATTGAATGAAAGGAAGCAATGCGAGGGGAGGGACCAGCTGGACTCGGAGACGCACCCAAAATCTTCTTTGGCAGGTCTTCTCCGACTCCGGCGGACGGTATGAGATGTGCACCCAAGTGCACCCCTCAGGGACATAATGATACAGTGCAGTGAAGCCTTCGAGGCTTCGTCTTCGTCGCCCAAATGAACTTCGTCGACGTTCGGAATCGGCGAAACTGGGAGCGCTGCCACTGGTGACTGCCGGTGATAAGCCATGAATTTGTTCGCGCATCCCAAAGATCAGAGATAGGATGCTGTACGTGCGTGATCTTGGGTTTGCGCATACACAGGAGCGTATATGGTGCTCGATAAGCGTGGACCGCCGGTTTGGTTCGCACGAAGTGCGAAAACCGCATGTTCTGGTTCTGTTGTCCTATTGACAGGCGTCATCGTATGTCGTACGCGCTGCGCGCCCGTGTTCTTGACCGGGCGACAGCGACGTGTGATGCGTGACGGCACGCACGTCCCTGGCTGACAACAGCATCTGGAAAGGGCAGAAAAATGTGTCGAAAATATGGTGGAACGCAGGTGTCGGCCTTTGGGCTCTGTGCACAAGAAACTTAACTGAGGGCTGGTAGCTTGTCACGCTGATAAGAATAAGGGCAGTGATAGTGCACGGCACCGCACGATATCAATTGAAACGAGTAGGAGGCTCACTATCGCAGTGAAATGAAGGTGTGACTCTGCGTCGCGAAGTGCACACGGAAATGTGAATAAGTAGCATGCAGCCCATTCCGGTTCGTTCTTGGGTTGGGACACCTGTGTGGAGGTTAGCAAGCGCTGGAAAACACAGATCCAGGGACCGGTGCTGTACGCATGCGACGTACCACGATAGCGGGGCCGCTAGGAGGTTGAGTCGCAAAGAAGCGCGGACCAATCAGTAAGCTGCGGAGGACAGAATGACCGGATTGAAGCTGAGAAGGACCGCTAATACGAGAGCGCGGTTAGCACTCTGCTCAGCCCGACGCATAACGTGCGGCGGATCACGATGCGCAGAAGTCTTCGGATGCTGAAATTGGGACCTTTCCATCGACCAAGGCGGGAGCGTGCAGCATTGTGCAGGTACGCACACGGATTAACGGACTGTATGGAGTCCTTGGAAACGCCGAGTATCGAACTGGCGTGCGCTGGAAAACGGGAAGTATCGAGCGGACGACTCTGCGAACGTGTCGCCATATACGTCTACTACTCTAGTGCTGCCCGCGAGGGTACAGGAAGTGCTGCGGGAGAGGCCGGCGGATTGAGAGATGCGGAAGCGTCATGGCGACTGCGTTTTTCTGCGCTGTACTGTAATAGAAATCAGCATTATGGGTAGGAACAGACAGCTAAATAAGGCATACTCGCACACCGCACTTACTCGTTTCCGACCATGATCCTTGACCTACTTATCCGTCCGGAATACGGTATCCACCGACGACTTCCATGGGGGGAAACACGATGGCGTCGACGTCAGGCGCAGCAGCCTGTTTGGTATTTCATCAGGGGTCGACACACAACGTCGATAGCGAGAGCGAAGTGGAAATACGTACAATGGAGGTGTCGTCACTATGTGTCGTCTTGAGGCCTTCACTTGTGGTTTATGGCTCCCTGCTCTGCTCCGTGGACAGAAGTATGGAAGTTGATATCAGGAACACGTAAAAATGCGAAGGTACGAATCTCGACAAAGATGTCTTCTGGTCCTACTGTCTGCTTCTTGCCGTTACTGGCCTTCGACCTCGCGCATGCAGACGTATTATTACGTTCATGTCTCCCCTTGAATAGATGCAACATGTATACAGCACCTTCAATACGCTGCCAGTCGTCTTGAATCAGAGAGACACAGAGGCAAGATCCTAGTAACGCACCTGTTTATAGCATCTCCGCGATGGGTTGATACAGTGATACGTCATGGTCGAAGGGCGATTGACCGCAGCAAGAACCGCACAACGGTCAGGAGACCGGTTTTAACTTTGATGCATTCAACTCGTGCAAGACCTAAGTGATGTATGAGTTCAATTAAGGGCAGCATGTACCTATGGACAACCTGGTAGACGTACTCGTGCTGCTCATTGTAATGTGGACCGGAGGTCTTACACGTGCGAAAACCACTGGTTTCCTCCAGCAGGCGACTTTGTTCCATCGGTTCGTATCTAGGAAAGAACAAGCGATAGGCATTTTATCTGACCCATCCGCAACGCAGGAGTTCCCGCAACTGTGCGTGTCAGTGACACTGAATCAGGTTGTATCGAGGTATCAAAGATTTGGGAACTCCGAGTCCCGTTAGTGATCGGGCTTGGGGCGAAGGTAGAGAGAGTACCAGGCATTTGGTTACTTTTCTTGGGATCGCAAATTTTCTTGACTTGTCGTTCATCATCTCGTCGAGACCGTGTTCACTTGGTGTTCACTGATGGGTGTTGTCGGTGAAAGGAGGATAGACCTAACCCTAGTGATGGCGACTCTTTACAGACGCCACGTCATCCGGCCCGGCCGGCAGCGGGGGCCGTTGATACCGAGTCCAGTCCCCGACCCGTCTCTTCGAAAGTCAGGCATCTAACCAAGCTCTACCCTACGTCCAATCGTGTTCATCGGGCAGTCAGAAGCATTGTTGTTGGAGGAGGTATCTCTATTGCCGGAGTGGTAAGCATAAGAGTAGTCTAATGCAAGTATACATCATAGTAAAGCGCAGAAAACACCAAGGAAAACGCGAACGCAAGCCCTTGTACGAGTATGAGTGCGGTCTAAGAGGAGAGAGAAGCCCATCGTCCATCGATATACATGCAACAAAACAGAGTCCGAAACGAGGCGCAATACTATTTAGTCTAGACGTTATATGATAGAGTGTTCAAGGGACGGGATAAGGTAGGTAATAAGGAACGGAACGCCGTTTTGCGTGCACGACAGCGGTTGCGTGTTTAGTACGAGAAAATCATAAACCAGGGATTGAGCACAATCTGAAAAGCCACATCGTCAGCGAACACTCTCGTCATGTTCAAAAGGATCACTCACGGGGAACAGAATATGGCACCCGAGCGTGATCGCCAGCGGGAGGATCAGCGCCCAATCGAAGCCCGGGATCTGCCACCCCGGCGGTATGAGACCCGTCGAGAGGACGATGACCGCGGCGAACATGGCAAAGCAGACGAGGAACGCGAACCAGAAGCGCTTCAGGATCTTGGGCACCTCGAGCCAGAAATTGGACCGCTCGACCTCCTTCTTCGTCGCGCCCCAGGTGATATTGTACGAGAACATGTGCGCGAGGAGGGCTTGCGAGAGGTGGATCGAGAGCCCGCCGAAGAAGAAGAAGCTGCGGAAGAAAGAAAGACGAGACTGTCAGCAGGCGCGCAGTGCAAAAATGAGGGACGGGGACGCACAAGAATGGCACCCAGCTGATGTTCTCAATGAATGAGGAGATCAGGTCGCGTTGTCCGAGACGGTACTCGAGGAGCGTGAAGCCGATGTTGCCCGCGCCGGGGAACACAACTGTGCAGGCGAGCCAGATTTCGAAGCTGTGCAGGTAGAATCCGTCCACGTCGTTCGACCACCCAAGTAGGAAGTAGTTCATCACCGACAGGAACGCGGCCGCCGCCAGACCATCTGTAGAAGACATGAGCAAGAGTACAGAGGGGAGCGGGGAGCGGAGGGGACTCACAGTATGAGAACATGTACGACATCATGCTGAACTTGTAGTGCACCGGCGCGTCGCTCCAGATGAAGATCCTGAGCTGCTTCGTAATCGGGCCCGTCCGCCACCAGTGCACGAGCGGGTGGAAGATGAGCTCGTTGCAGCCGTACGAGTACTTCTGCCACCTGTTCAACTCGTCGTCGCATGTCAGGGACACACCCTCCTTGAACCCGCCGTCGGAGTACGTCGCCCAGCGGATGATGTACCCTTGGAGCTGGAGCCGCAAGGCCATATCAAAGTCTTCACTGACGTTTGACTCGGACCAGATCTTCTTCACACCGTCGTCGGGGTCGACGAAGGCGGCTTCCTGAAGCGCGGACCAGCGAAGGAAGGCGTTGTGCCCGACGAATGGCGCGACCTCGCCGTTCGCGCACCCGAGCGAGATACACTTGTTGATACGGCGTGTGAAGTGAGCGATTCCATTCTCGAAGTAGTGGTGCGCGACCTGCATGACATCAGATTCATGCTGGATGATCGCGACCTCGGGGCACTCGGCGAGCTCACGCGCCGCATCGCGGAAGCAGTCCTCTGGCACGATGGTGTCCGAGTCGACGATGAGGATGACCTCGCCAATCCGCATAGACTTTCCGTTCGCAGCCCACGGCCGCCAGCGCTGGCCGCTCTCTTGGAAGGTTTCTTCGATCGCGAGCTCTAGCGCCTTGTCCTCGATCTTGTCGTCGTCGTCTACGTCTTCGCCGCGTGCGCTGGCTTCCGCGAGCAACTGTGCCAGGTGCTTCTCGAGCTTCAAGGAAAGTGCCAAACCATAATTCATATTCGACGCCTTCTTGAAACGACCCGCACGCTTGTACCCGTCGGGGGAGCTGTCGTGTGGTGGGCGCGCGACCCAGCCGATGTTGTTGTCAGCGTAGAACGCAAGGCGCGCTGCGCGGTCCTCCTCGGAGATGAGCTGCAGTCCGTCGTCATGGATGAGAATGGAGGACGTCCCACCCTGGCGGGCGTACGTCTGCATCGCCTTCTTGAGCGAGTTCACTGAGGGCGTGCTGTGGGTCCGTCGGCGTCAGCGATCAGGCGCTTGATCGTAAAAGAAGCGCGCCACGCACATCGTCTCCTTCAAACTCTCCTTGTAGACCGGCATCTCGATTGTCACATGCGGTAGATTCGAGTCTACGAGCTTGTTGGGCGCGGCGGGGATCGCGGAGTAGTACTTGGAGTTCTGGTGGAACTGAGAGACCGGGCCAATGCTGCAAAAGCAATCGGCGTCAGTGAGCTTGTTCGACTCCGGGCGCTGAGAGAGATCGCCCTCAAAGGAGAAAAGAGAATACCACATACATCATACCAACGTTCGCGATGATTTGCATAGAGAAGAACTATCACACAGAAGTTTGAGTATTTCATATAGCTGTGGAGATGGCGACCACGTACCAAAGAGACACAGAAGAGGAAAGGCGCGGTCGCGAGGAGTGCGAAGCGCGTGAAGGACCCATCGAGGACCGCCTCGGTGATCAGAGTCGAGATACCACTGCCCACAAAGACTGTATTTGTGCCATCATCAGCAATTATCTTCACGTCGAAGACTATAAGTTTAACGTACAGATTGACAGCGCGACCGCGATACCGCTGTAGAATGGCGCGAGCATGCGCATTGGGCGATCCGAGGGTCCTTCTGCGGTCTTCTCAACATCATCACGACTCGAGACGAAGTATCCAAAGCCGAGAGAGAGGCAGCTCCGGCTCTTCTTCTTGTTGTCTTTCTCCTTCTTATCGTTGGCAGCCGCCGCCTCCTCAACGGCCTTCTCCGTGATGATCTCTTCCGCCTTCTCGTTGAGGTTGACAGCGGAACCGACCGTCGACGGTGCAACTGAAGCGAAACCTAATTCGCGGGCGTGTTGTGTGCGCCGGCTGAGGATGAAGCGGATGAGCTTGTCCTCGAAGTCGCGTGCAGCGGGGATGATGTCGTCGAAGTCGTATGCCCAGACGACGAGTACGCGCTCGTCGCGCTGTCACAACAGGAAAAGAATGTGATGAGCATCTGGTGTGGCGCGGGCACAAATAGGACGGAGCCGAACGACGGCGACGGCCTTGACAGATAGAGGCGTGATGAGATGGAACTCACGATGAACGCGCCGCGCTGTTCCTTGTCCGCACGAGGGAGCCAACTCATGGTGTTCAGGATCTGGATACGCGTATCGTCGTCGACATAGATCGCGTCGTCTTCCTCCCGTACGCATGCCAATGCCGCATGTATCGCCGCGCTGCGCACCTTGACGGCAACGACGGGGTTCAATGCGCGTACGGCAGCCTCGAAGGGCTCGAGATAACGGTTCTCGTAGGGGAAGACACGGAACTGAGCCTGACCGGTGCCATCGTTCGCAGTGACGCGAATGCAAACACCAGCGTGGACATTCTCCTCCGAGGGCTTGAACCAGGCGTCGCCTTGCGTCTATGGAAGTGTTAGTGTGTGCGTTATCGAATGTCGGTACGTAGACGAGTGAGGGGGACGGGACTAACCTGCTTGAAGATGTGGTGCAGAAGCGCGTCGTAGAGATCATAATCCATCGCTAAAAAGAATCGAGTCGGCGCTCAAGGGGGAAGAGGAAGGACAGTGGTGAGCAATGGACGACACCGAGAGCCGAAAGCGGATGGGTGGACCAGTGACGGAAGGGGCCGCAGAGGTTGGAGCATGGACGGGAGGGTGTGGTATCTTATATAAACGCACCGCATATGCACTGATGCAGTCGGGCGAGGTACTGCCCGCGACAGCACAAGCGCGCCAGACAGTTGTGATAGGAATGGGAATGTGAGGAAGTCCCGTAAGGGCTCAACAAAGAATCTGACCAACGTTGGGTTTAGGGAACACGGTCGCAATCCAAACACGGACAACAGCCTGTTCATGTTCTAGATCTCGGTTGCAGGAATGTTCCAACTGGGGGCAATGTCTTCGCAACACGAGGATAACAGCCTGCGGAAGGCACGCTTAGCCTAAGGATGCGGACATTGAGTGATGAGCACATTCCATCGCCGTGTCGCAGAAGCCCGCACCTTATCGGCCCAGAGTCGTGTTCATAACTTTCTCGCCCCTTCGGACGGCCTTGACGAGCGACTCAATGAATCCAGGGTCCTCGCGTCTATCGCGAGATTGGGATGACTAGTGCACCGTTCAGCCTACACGCTATGTCGGTAAGCGACAGAGACGGGTCCTGAACAGAACAGATCCCAACGAACGACTTACATGGCAGTGTGCGGTGGGCACGGCATTATTTCCTCCAAGTCGCCGGCGGATTGGCGCAGTGATTCAGGGTCACGGCGTTACAGTTACGGACTGGCACCGGCTGCATGTCTTTGACAGCCCAAATGGCCCCCATCGAGGCATGGAACCTGTAGACCAACCAGCATAGCCGATACGTGACATCAGCTTCATTTTCAGCCAAGCAGCGTATCCACAGTGTACGCACAGACAGACCAATAGCAGCGACACTGGCGCATTGCCACCCTTCTGGCCCCCATCGGACGTGGATTCTTTCTTCTTGAAGGATTCACAGGATGAAGGTGAACGTTGGTGGCAGCCCGATATCCGAGCGCAAACGCCGTCACTCTCAGCGGGCGTCTCCGGGCCGTGCTCGCTGGCGGCTCTTTACGACTACCCAGTCGGCTTGTGTGGGAAAGGCTCCCGTCCTCATATGTGCCCAACTGCAGACCTCTGAAACTCGCATGTTGAACGTTGGCGCCACCGAGATGAACCTCATCTTGTGTGATGGCGTGATAAACCACGGCTCCCAGCGTCAGCAACAATCACCCTCCACCATTCGAACGAACCTTGTTTGTGGGTTCCTTTCGCACACCGCATCCTGCCGGAATTATTGCAGGCTTCCCATCTCCTGCCGGGAAATGAACCAACGGCATAACGCATTGTTCATGTGGGGATGACGTCAAATTTAATCGATAATCCCTGAGGAGGCTGCAACGTCCAATGTTCAGAGGTGGCATCAAAAATGAGAAATCTGGGCGTTACCTGGCACGCCGTTCGCAATATCCGACCACGGTTCCCGTACAGACCAGCTATGTGTGTTCTTTGTTTAGTGTCATGTCCCGTAGTCGTCGGATTAACCTCTCTTCAATCTTCAGTCTTATCATCACTGTCTTGTCAATGTGCGCACAACAGCCGCTGGGACCTGGGCATGGGATCACGCCGATATCACTATCAAGGCTTCTCTGCACTGAGCAGAGATCCCGAATCGAGGAGACGCAGCAGCATCAAGCGTTGACGCGCGCACCGCCGCAACGCGTTCTCTCCTCATTCCCGGGGTCCGTGCTTGCTGTCGACGCCCATCGTTTCCTTTTTCCTATCTTGCGATGCCATGCCGGTGTAAATGTTACGGACGCCTTCGGCCTGCCCGCCAATGCCGTAGTCGTACTCCGAACAGTATCTGAGCGAGGCTCGGAGGTGGTGTGCTGTCTCGTTTCTTGACCTCCAGCTCCTGATGGTAACGATACAGGCGGCGGGCGGCGCGATTGCGTCCTCCGTGCTACTCTCTTCAATCCACAGTCTGGATAACGTGACGTCTTTGAGCGTGTTCGGCTGCACGACGCACGGCGCACGATGCACGACAAGAGAGGCAAAGAATCTCCCAGGACCACCAGCATCGATACCAGCACACCGGGCGGGCATGATACAACCAACGACGTATGCATGTGTTCGCCGTCCCCTCCTCTTCGCGTCCCGTCCTCTGCGACAACCACGCCTGACCACGAAGTACGATGCCGCGGCCGGCACTCAGCCCCGACCCCTACCCCAGACTGTCCCATAAGCTCAGACTACAAGGTACAACGATGAGTGCGCGGGAGGATTCCGTGCCTGGCTCGCCACTTTGTATGTCGCGCTGGGCGACGGGTAGTGCGCCAGGCTGTGCGACGTGTTGTACATTGTGGGATGTGTGTTGAGCGTCGTGCCTGGCCCGTAGTTGGCGTGTCGTAACGACGCGGGAATTCTCCGGGAAATTGATCGATACTTGGATTTTAGAGGCGAGAGCGCAAACCAGCTCCCACTCTGTCTGTCACCGTGCACAAACCATCGCGCCCCAGCTCGCGTTCGAGTTGATTTGCTGTTGCAGCATCTCAAAGAGGGCTCGCGACCCTCACTCTGAAGCTTGAGCTTGAGCTTGGTTGAGGCTGGGAATGATGCGAGCGTGGGAGAGGACGTGCAGGCGTCTCCGGGGTTGACTCACGGGACTCGCACGGCAGGGCACGTTGAACGCATCTGGGATGCGCCTTGGACTCAAGCAGGACACAGGTAGAGATGGACGTAGAGGTGATGAACCTTGGCTCTCTGGAGAGCACGAACCTTCACGGGCGGGACTATTTCCTCCAGCGGTCCAAAGATCGAAATCCAGTGGTCCAAAGGCTTAGACATCGGCCCAGGAACCTAGAGCTTAAGTCGGATGTCGGGGTACTCGGTGTGCATCGTCCTACTAGTATGCATCTCTTCCGCTTTCGCGCTATCCGTTTCCTATCCCGCAGCATGCATGGGCGCGGTTCGGTTCGATTCGGCCTCAGACCCAGCGGCGGGGTTGCTTCGAGCGTCCTCGCGCAGTATAAGGTTCCTATCTACACCAGTCGAAGGGGTACGGGTGCGGCGGACAGACTGTAGCCCGCCGCTTAATGAATTTTATGTGCCTGAGGAAGGGCGACGGGATGCGCGGGGGAAATACAATTCCGTAGATTTTCACCGACGTCGTTGCGGCACCGACAAGAGCACACAATACACTGTACGCGGCACGCCGTACAAGGGTCCTGTTTACGCCAAATCCAGCTGAAGGCGGGCTAGCAGTAGGCCGCCACTTGATGGTGCTATAAGCGAGGGATCGGGTGCGTGCCTGAGGCAGGGCAGTAGGATACGCGGCCACGTGCCATACCGTCGCGGTGCGGCGCGCGGGTGCGCGCATCGCCAACAGCATGCGCATCCACGCACGCCGCATAAGGTTCCCATCCACACCAGGGCGGGCTATCAGTGCTCCGTCGTTCAATGGATGGAATATCGTGCCTGGAGGGTTTGAGGCATTGGGGTGCGCGAGCGGAGTGTCGTGCCGTACATTTTCGCCGACATCGCTGTATATTCGCGATTGTCGCGTGCAGTCGCGAGAAGTTCCGGGTGTGAAGCCGTTGTGCGAGATGCGCATCGAGGGGCACTTGAAGATCTGGTAGCTAGTAGCTAGTAGTTTGTCTTGACGCGCCCCGTCCTCTGCGGTGTCCGCGTGCGCTCTGTATCTTAGACGGTTCGTGGTTGAAGCTGTAAGAAAGCAAGCGGAGCCTCTGCGCGGTGTGCGTCGGCGTAGAAATTAGCCTCACGATCCAGAGGCCACAGGGTGGAGAATGAATAGTTGAATATCGAGGCTGAGAATTGAAGAAAGCAAGCGGGCGTTGTGCCTGCCCGAGTGGCACCCGAACTGTCTTCCGTGAGTAGCGCATCAACGATTGCCATCGACGCTTGAGGATGAACGCGGCCCCTTCTCCGACTCCGCGCCCAGTACCCAATTCAGCGCACCATCACACTGTATCGCGACAGTATGTTTGGCGCCGCATTGATCTGTCATGGAGCGGGGCGCGGGCACATTCTTGAATACCGGAGTGTAGAGTCCAGAGGGCCAGACCAGGACGCCACCGAGGTGCCCGCTGTCTTCTGTGCAGGCACTGCACATTAGACATCGGAAGAATGAGAACGGCGGGATAGCTCAGTCATGAAGGAAATGACAGATGTCACGGAATAATGCAAGACAACGAGGACGCACGGTAGAGAGCCTAGGCACTGACGGCGCCACATCAGAGTAGATACGAGAAGCGCGCGGGGACAAGGCGTCCTTTCTTCCGTGCATAGAGCTCTAATGGGAAGTGCTGAAAAGAGAAAACAATGGATCCCAGACGCAGCGCATGTAAACACTGCTCTTCGTCCCTTCGACTCTTGTAAACAATCCAGTGCAGTAAAGATGGATTATCCAGAGATTGTTGGTTAGATCATCGAAGTCGTCTCGTATGGATAGCGCCTTCAGCTGTGATGAACTGCGTGAATAATTTTAACGCAAAGGATCGATAAGGTTGGATGCGCTGGAACACTTAATCAAGCTCGCCAGAACATGAGCAGCTGGAAACTCACGCGCATTACTTGAGTTCAATCGACCACCAGCCACTGATCGGATTTTGCGGACACCGAGAGTCGAGTCTATCACAGGGCGGGTAGTTTGCAGATCAATGGGCAGTAGATGGTAAGCAGGCTCCTGAGCAGAGGATATCGAATACGGTTCTGTCGCTGCTTACGCATGAGCATCTCGCAGCCAAACTCAACTCTGGCCTCGGGTCACGAGGAAGGCGCACACGGTAAACAATGGTGCGGCGATCTCGTGATTTGGTTCTTGAGAACGGTGCGGATCTGGTGGTCGTCCGTGAGTATGAGAAGGAGGGTGTAAGAATCAGTACACACCTTCTTGTTCTGGGAAACAGGAACCAGAGTCCTGAACTCGAGATTACTCGACTTCCTCGCGACCATGGCGAGGCGAAAAAACCTCATATGTAGATTCATAGGGAGTGATCGAGCGTAGTTGTATGGCGAAGCGGGGAAGTCTTGGATAGCATAGAAACGGTGTTGACGGTCACCAGCTGTGCGAGCAGCGTACCGCCATGTTTCACAGTCGGGACGAAGCAAATAGCCTCGCACACATCTGCTCAAGGCAGCTTAGCATGAACTCTATACCAGTGTCAGAGCGTAAATCTAACACAAGCGGACATAGCGGTGACCTACGTACGAAAGTGAAGATCAAGCCTCGCAAGCCAACGGTCCGGTCCCGCCACTACCGCCTCATTAAGCGCGCCCCGCTCATTCGCCGAAAGATCGCTGACGCTCTGTGTGCGGCGTCAAACAGAGGTCTCTAGGCGCAAATATCGACAACTGATGCGCAATTTGCAAAGGCTGTTGCCAATTTGAACTCGCGAGGCTTCGACGAAGGCGGGGTGCGGATGAACTTATGTGAGTGTAGCCGATATTCTATGTTCTTGTCGGCAGGCAAGATGTTAGGATCCACTTGTCGTGATGTTGAAGCGGCAGGGACGGCAGATGCCGGTCATGCAGTCGGATGTGAATCTTGGGTCTTCTTGTGAACACTGAATAAGGTCCTATGATATGAGAAATTCGCGTGTGAATGGGTGGTAACTGTGCAAAGGCGAAAGTCCTGTCAGTGACGAATGAGGCGGATGAGTCGGACAAACTCACGATAGATGTGATGAAGCAGTCAACAAATTACAGCCGACGTAAGGAAAGGTCGTGACAAAGGCAACATTCAGATCCCAGGTCCAAAATTGCTGTCGTTGTGTGGATACCAACGCGCTATGGAAGACCAGGCCATCAAAAGCGTTAAGGTACTGTGAAGCGTATCGCATCAGTTTTACAAACGCATATAGTCGCAGTATGGTTGCCCAACATACCGCGTCGATCTCCCAGTCATGCTTGAAGACACGATTGTCGCGGGTGCTAGACACGTCGACGCGTCGTAGCGACGTGTGCTGTGGCTGGCCCTGGTCGATCATCCAGGCACCGAAGGCGTACGCAACGCGACGATTCGCATACAGCCTGATGGAAAGATGTCAGCCGAGACGTTCAGCGATCTTTGATCTCACACAACCGCCAGTCCTATGAACTATCGCACACCACGTCTTCTGGGACAATGGCACACAACGATCAGTGCAATGGTCAGAAAAACAACACAGCTTGATAGACTTCTGATGCTCACCTCGCGTTTAAACGTGCGTACTGCGACTTTTTTACATGTGGTTCTGTTCAGCATGTAGTCCTTTTGGCTATGCCAATAATGCCGCCGCGAATGAGTTCGAGTTCAAGGAGGTCTACACCGCACAACGCACCGAGTTTTTCCAGAGAGGAAAGGCGCGGGAAATGTCGTCTTTCCCACGCATTTCCCTCCGGAAAAGTGGGCTGCGTACGGTTGGCCTGTAGGGTCAGGTCAACTTTTGACTTTCGGCCGTCGACTTGGGGTCCTTGTGTGACATGCGTGACTCGACGATCAGCTTTTCGCTCTGATATTATCTTGCGTATACCCACGTGCTTCCTTTGTATCGTCTGTCCCTCGCAGTCGGTTGTGCCACGACGATACAGTGCTATATTCAGCCGCAGAAGACACTGGCTATCATACACGACAAAAAGGTGATATGCTCGGTCTCGCATTCGAACAGGGGCGCATCCACGCGCGAGCCGCTTTGTCGCGCTGTGGAGATTCCGCGCGTACCATACGCATGCTGTGTGAACCGCGGCCGCTTTACCAAGGACGAGACTGCGCTGACAAGGATCAGCGGGTCTACGAGAGGCAGGCTTAGAGACGACGGCACGACGACCAGTGTCGTCAATTGCCCACCTATAGCAGTCGGCGACGGAGCAGAGTCCAGCGTCGTCCTCCAGGCGAGCATGCATATGTCAGTGCTCACACCATCACTAGTAGTGGCCAATCTGCTCGGGCTGCTCGGGCTGCTCGGGCTGCTCGGGCTGCTCGGGCTCCGAAGATGCCAAGAGTGGGGAGAGAGCATCTTGAATACTATGATCTTGCTCCATAGACACAATACATCTAGAATGTAGGTACTGGTGCGCGTAAGTGCTCATATTTGGATGCGGCGCCTGCACCTCAAACATGTAATAATATGTATCGCAAGGACAGGACAGCACGTTCAGAGACGTCTCGACCAAGGGGAAAGGCGGGACGCGAGAGTCAAGCGACCTGTTTATGGGCAAGAGTGGATCCATAGTCTTCAAGGTTACAAGTTGCTCACAAGGTATATCTGCGTAGTTACAATACGGCGGGACGGACAGGCAGTGGTCAACGGTGTGCGCCGCGGCCCGCCACCGTTGTAGGAGACCTAGTCTAGGAGTAGAACATAAAAAGATTGATGCGACATACGGTATCGTCACATCACGCGGTGCCACGTACCCCGAACACTCGTCTGAATCAGGCAACTTTGATCAAAAGTTGACCTGACCCTACAGGCCAACCGTAGGGCTGCGACATTTGCCTCGCTTTTTCCTCAGTCTTTCGCAAGACTACTGCTGCTCCACTGAGAGCTCTGCGACGTCATCACGTCAAGCGACTTATATTTTGCGCGCTGGCGGACTCTTGACTCTCGTGTCTCTTGACCCCCAGTGAGAACCCGCATCGCCCGGAGGCACCCGGAAGCACCGGCGATCACCCCCGTATGGCAGGTGACTCCGGGCGCAGGTCAGTGAGCACGGGCGATGTTTTGACGTTAGTGTGCACCAGGAGGCAGCCCCATGCATCTCCAGTCACCGGGTTCCCTAGCTAGATAGATTTGGTGTATTTAGGTGGTTGCAGGTGGCTCACGCTAATATTCATCGCAATAAATGGTATTTTTATTGAAAAAACACCCATATGCTGCGAAATACACCCAAATACGCTCGTATGCGCCCATATGCGCTCCAGTACACCACGGTACGCCCAGCGCACCCCAGGTCACTCCTATTCACCCGAATACACCCTCCGCTCGGGCTCCCTCCGCCCAGATGCGCTCCCATGCACCCTAGTCCGCCTCTCCCGTGGACCCTCTCCTCGACCCCGTCCTCCAATCCATATCAGCTAGAATAAATATCGTATCTGTCAGTACAAAGCGTGCGCGAGAATGTCGGAACAGTGGTATAGCGCTGATCTCGGCTCTTGATCCGGACGCCAGACGCGTCGCGACGCGTCGCGTCGTAGGCGCGCAGGGATCGAGCAAAGGGTATGTCGAACAGCGTACGGAGGGGGTTGTGGCAAGAAAAATGAAGCAGAGTCGATTAAAGGAATGATGGATTATGTGCTGAATCGAACGAGCGAGGTGAGGCGGCGTGTGTAGTGCCTACAGACAGTCTTGCAGGTAATGACCGCGGTGGTGCAAGTCACCCTGCGGCTGTCAGGACGTAATTTCACAGGAAAAAGCGCGTCACTCACATAAATACAGCCCGAGGGTTTGATATCTTCTCCTAGTTCTTCCCCTTTGCGGCCTTCTGTAGATAACAATGTCAGACAGCGGGTGTGATACAAGCAATAGACTTACCTCCATCTGTCCTTGGGTCTTGAAAGTCTATATAACGAGTTAAACAGTAAGAATAGAGGCACAATATATAAGTCAGTCACTCACCAGCTTCGTTGCAGCAGGCAATTTCTCCCAGTACTTGTTGAAATCAACCTCGGCGCCGTCGGGGTTCTCCTGGGCCCATGCACGACCCGCGACCGCGCTATATATGTGACAGAGATAAGTTAGTATCGCATCGCTCAGAAAACTGACGAGGCTAACGTACCGCGGTGTAGTTCCCTTTGGAGCCTCGAAACGCTTGCGCTCCTTCGGTTCCTTTGGGGCCTTCGCGGTCTTGGGAGCCTTCGCGTCCTTGGAGGCCCTGGTGGTTCTACCCTTCTTCACGGGCGCGACCTCGCTGCTTGCACCACTGCTATCACCATGTATAGCAGTGCGATCACCATTGTCGTCGGGTTGAGTGGAGTCTTGGCCGCTAGCGTGAGCACGACGGCCGCGGCCCCGCCCCGTCCTGCCCACAGCGCGTACTCCCACAGCGGACGTGGAAGGAGCGTCCTGGGGTTCGGCGGCGGCGGTGGTGGCGGCGGGGACGGCGACGGCGACGGGGGAGGCGACGGCGGCGGGGACGGTGGCGGGGACGGCAGTGGGGACGGAAGGGGGAGCCCGCTGGTCAGCTGCGAGACCGAGCAGAAGCATCGCGGCCTCGGGCGCAGCGGACTGGGGCTCGGAGGCGGGGAGCTCGTTCTGGACGATGACGGGAACGGGGAGCTGGCCCTGGTTGACGGCGGGCACGGGCTGCTGGCCCTGGACGATGGGGAGCTGGATCTGGTCGACGGTGGGTACGGGGAGCTGTCCCTGGACGACAGCGGGCTCCATGTGCTGCCCGTCGACGACGCTGGGGACGGGGATGACGGCCGGGACGACGGTGGGGACTGCGCTCTGCTGGACCGGCGACTCTGGCGCGTGGAAGGAGTCGTCGGGGACGCGAAAGGACTCGGTGGGGGTGTGGAATGACGCGCCAGAAGACGACGCGCCAGAAGACGACGCGCCAGACGACGACGCGCCAGACGACGACGCCGCTGCCGACGACGACGCCGCTGCCGACGACGCGCCGTTACCTGTCCATAGACCAGATCTCAATGCAAAATATAAGTTAGTAAATGATAAAATGAACGCATATACGCGACTTACAGGACGTTGGCGGGTTTCTTGAAGGCAGGTGCCTTCCCTTTGCCTTTGGCCTTCTTGGTAGGCCGCTCTTCGTCGTCCGTCGTGTCGGCGCCGCGCTTGCTTGCACTCGGCTCGTCTTCGGAGGTGTCCATCGGACGTTCCTCGGTCTTGGGCTCCTGGGTCTTGGTGCTGCGCGTAGGCAGCTCGGGACGCTTGGCGATCCAAAGAGGGTACAGGAGGCTGGCGAGTAGCTTGACCTTGTAGTGGTCCAGACACAGGCACAGCTCCTCGGCCAAGGCTTCCAGCGCGCGATAGAAAACCATCGCCATGCTGTGCGGCATCTGGCCCCACGTCTTGGGCATCGGTCCGTCGTGTCGGTCGGCCATGTCGTTGAGCACCCCGCGTCCGAAGCCGCGAATGACTATGACGCGTGGGCTTTTGAGCGGTTGTCCCCACTGGTCCTCGAGGAATTTCCAGCGGAGGCCGACCTTGTCTGGGCCGTCCTCGCGCGTGAGGTCGCTCCTCGCCGCGCTTATGGCCGCGAGCCCCTCCTCCCGCGTGAAGCACTTGAGGCGGGCTCTGACGTCAGCGGGGACCTCGTACGGGGGCAGGGTGATATTCTGGATGTCGAGGGCCTCCGCCGCGGTCATAGGAGGACCTGCAGGAGCCCTATCATCGCGCTCGACGGCTTGCCTGAGGGAAGCGCATATAGTCAGTGAGAATCACAACAGAAACGAGGGACGTACCTGATATCCCACAGCGTGGCGTACATGTCTTCGTACATGTCACTAAGAGAAAGTAATCAAAGTCAGCCCGGGTCTTAGGAAAAACCGCATATACTCACCCCATGTCAGAAACCCTGCTCAGAATTCTGCGCATGTCGTCGCGCATCCCCAACACAATATCCTCGAGAGCGTTGAGCCTGCGATCGATCGAGATAGAAAACTCGTCGACCACGGGGGACGGTACCTGCAAAAGGATTAGCGTGCTCGAAGGTCGAGACCACGACGTGCGAGCGTGAAAACTTACCCGCGTCCCAGGTCCGGAGAACGTGGAGGGGGCCGCGCTCGAGGCCCTATCATGCAAGATAGGGGTCCCCGCGGACCGATCGGTGGCGAGGCGAGCGCGTAGCTCGTTGGGGTGCCCAGTCCGATGCATGATCGAGACGGCTGAACGGCGCGGACGCCGCTCGTGCGTCCAGACACGCGGACCCAGTTGGTCTCTGTAAGGTTCCTCACCAGATGAGATGTATACAGCCATATTATACCTTGTATGCGTGTCGACGTTGGGTGGTGGTGGTGGTAGAAGAGGAAGAGGAGGAGGAGGAGGACGGGGACCCAAGAAGACAGGCGCTGCCACGCCCAAAATGGAAAGGGCGCTTACGCGCTTTCGCCTACGCGTGTCGGACCAAGTCTATCATCCCAGGTTAATCAAGGTAGGTTCTTGATTGTAGATCCTCCTGGATTATTATCACATGTATAGAGTATCATAGCCTGATGTTACCTTGAGACTGTGTAGATAGAAGATTCACTCAATAAAAAGAAATACAACATTGGTTCACTTTCAATTCAGACATTCCAGACTCGAGGCTATTGTACATGTGAACCGAACCAGAAACACAGGCGCGACGCGGTCAAGCGCGTGAGGGATCGAGGAGCACATCCTCAGACGCGCTTCCTCGCCTCCTCCAAAGGCTTCCAGTTGAGGGGATTGGTGCGCACAGAGACGATCTCAACGTCCGAGGACGTGTCGTTCGCCCTCTGCTTCTTCTGCGCGCGTCCGGAGGTGCTGGGGGCATCGGGAGCGGGAGCGCGCTTCTTGACAACCTTCGACGTGCTCGCGGAGACCACGGTGGCCTCGATACGGGAGGACCTCTTGAGGGGAGATGGGGTACGCACGAGGGTCATGTTCCCCGTGTCAGCCTCCAGATACCTGTCAAGGAATCAGACTAAACACGACCGAACGAGGGAAGGACGTACTTTTGGAGGAGGCCCTCGGGGAGAGGCCAGTCTTCTTTGCCCTGGCTGAGCTTCTTCAGCTCGTCACATGGGATCTTGCTGATCGCCTTAGCCAGGCGTACGAGAGGCATGCCCGTTGAGAACGCCTCACGCGCGGTCCGGAGAAGATGATCCTCGGGTTCTTGAACGTGTTCGAAGAGGTCGCTTCCCACTTTCATGGCGTTGATGGCGACGCACGCGGCTTGGGAGGCGAGAAGGAGGGCCTCGAACTTGTTGATGGCGACGGTGCCTGGGACGACCTCCGAACGCTTGCGTCCACCCGCGATAGCCTTGAGCTCGTCCTCGAAACATTTGATGTCGTCTCTGAGCCCGTCGAGGTGACGCTGGGATCTGGGGATGGCCTCGACGATTGGGGAGAGTCTGTATTCGGTTTCTTGAGTTTCGCTGCGACGTTCCATCTTCTGGAGCTTGTGCTTAGCCTGGAAAACAGATTGAAGCATATGACATACCTCGTGTACTGGAGATTCACCGTGGTTTGTGCGATTGGACGATGCGATGATGTGGTCGCAGATAAAGTCGCTTAGATAGAGGACGCGCGTCCAGATATTCCAAGATGGGAGATCGCTCCCACGCGCTGGCCACGTGGCCGCTCGAACCTCTACACGCTTGAAGCGCGTAGAGCACAGGATGTTCGAGGACGCGTTTGACACAATACAGCATGGGTTTCCGGCGGGATTTTCGCGTCTCGACACGTTTATTGAGTAAATAAAGCATGTATTAAATTTTCTAAACGACACATGTATTTTACGCATGGGGGACGACACCTTACTCTGGTTCCTCCTGCTCATTCTGCCTATCCTCCTCGTCATCGTCGCTTGCAGACCGTTCGAGCAATTCCATGACGTCGAGACCCAGCTTCTCGACAACAAAGACCTGCTCATCATAGGAGCCAAGCTGCAGATCCTCACGTGGGTGGGGAATCATAGCAACAACGGAGAGAATGTCGGTCGCGTTGATGATCCTGTATGCGTCTTCTCGACGACAGGACCAGAGTGTGTGGAACGTCTGCCGAAGAAGATCTTGATCCGGTGGGCCGTAGTCTTTGATCATGGCGAGCGCGTACGGGACGCCCTCGACAGTAAGTTTGAAGAAGTACTGGACTTCTCCAAACGCGAAAGTGTTCTTGCCAGCCTCATCGATGCATCGGTACTGAGCGGAGAAATTGTCAGATCATTGTAAGTCATTTCATCAAACGAGATCGTACCTTGATGTTGCACGCTTTGCGCGTGGGACCAGTCCGCCTGCTTTCGGTCCAAGTACACCGCGCGGTTTGCCCACTTGGCAAACGAAGTCGAGCCCACCTAGGGACCCTGGGGCGAGTGAACCAGGCGGCAGGCATGTGGATTTGAGGGTTGCGTTCCATAAATTCGCGGAGGACAGCTGCTTCAGCGGGAGGCGCGGGGTAGCCAGCCTGCTCGCGAGCTGGCAGCAGCCGGTATCCATCACCCAGATCGATTGAGTTCCGCGGGGGTGGCTTCTCGGGTGGCTGGAGTTCCGGACAAATATTCATGATGGCATTCTTCTGAGCGCGGCGCGCAGCGCGTACCGCGAGGTTGGCATAAGGGTTTGATGGTTGTCTGATCTCAGAGACGAGATCCCCAATGACGCGCTCCATTGTCCATTGGGAGAATATCACGTAGGGACCAAGTCGTGCGGTTTCGGGAGCCATGTGTGTGAGGGCGTGTATGCTTTGACGAACAAAGTGAAGGCGTTCTGGCCGCCTCTGGTAGTACAGGTCCTCGTATTCTTCACAGAACTCGATGAAAACTCGATGCGCCTCGCGGATGTCGCTTATCGAGATAGAACGCTGATGGAGAAGCCGGATCCCTCGCACGAGCTTGCAGAAGTTGAGCCAGTAAGGGCCAGGGAGGACGTCCTTGAAGACAGCAGGCCCCAATCCATACAGATAGAGAAGGAATTCGATGGCCTTGTATCCGCTACTGATCTTTTCTGCGGGATTGCGAGGAGGACGATCAAACGAGCCGGGCAGGTATTCGCGCGTATCGCCGACGCCCTGACCATGTGCTTCCCAAATGGTTCTCATATCGTCACCATAGAACACCGCCCAGGGCCAATCTTCTGGATCATCCTCCTTGAGATGCTCAATCTTCCCGCGCCAGAGCTTGAAAAAGAGTTCAGGGAGGTTGAGCGCCACAAGATGCATGATGTCGGCAGGGAAGCACCCAGGAAGAGGGAAGATGCGCGTGCGAGGCAGACCGCTGAAGATGGACGGTTTGACAATCCCGGTCTGTAGTCGGATCTTGCTGTATTCCGTCTCGTTGCGCGCACTCAACAGTTTACGCACGTTCTCTTCGTAGCGTTCTGAAGAGGTGCGCGCATCAGTAACGGGCTCTGCGCGTAGGTCGACGTCGGGATGGGTCGAGTTTAGGATATTATAATCGTCGGGTAATTTGCACGCGGGATAATAGGTACTCGACTCGGGTTTGAGTCGACCTTTCTGCTCGCAGGACAAGCGACAGCCCTGCGCGCCCTTGTGCCCTACGGTCCCGTTCAAGCACGTCATGCCAGGGCCGTCCGCAGCTGCGAACGCGAGAAAGGGATCCTTGGTGGTAATCCTATCTTCTTCTGCATCCCAGACGGGCAGTCCTTCCCGCATGATTCCAGACAAATGATGGACGCCCGGGTACACGAAAGAGTCGACGTTCTTCGGCTTCTTCGGCCCTGGGATGACGCCTCCAATAAGGATATGTTTCTTCTTGTACCGACACTCCGGCGCGAACTCGAGGATGACCCAGATGTAGATCCAGCAATCGGACTCTTTGTGGGCATAGAGTTGTGCCCCGTCGATAGAGAGAAGAAGAACAAGACTGTTCTCGTTGATGTCCCCTCGTTGTATGGCATCCAGATATTCGGTCCCGTGTACATAGTCGTTCAGCGCGGATATTGTCCAGCCCGGAGTCTGCATTTTCTCCTTAAGTTCTTCGGTTATCCTCCGGCGATATCCTAGCGACCTCGCGTTCTCCTGATCACGGTAGAGTGCTTGAACTTGTGGACCGACAGGGAGGGTGAGAAATCGCTTCCTTGGGACCTCTTTGCGCTGGCGGGAATTGGTTGCTAAAAAGCGCTTCTCGTACCTACTCTCCAAGCAAAGCGGACAGCGCTGCATGTCGACGAACGGTCCTGTGTATCCGACACAGGAATTGATGCACATGTCCGTGATGACCGGGGTGATGCCCGAGAGTTCTGCCACCCGTCTCTTCACCTGATCGTGGCTGAGCATCTCGATACCTCGGAGGGTCAACGAGTCGCGAATGCCATTGTACTGATCGACGGTGACATTGTCCGCGCGCAAGTAGATGTCCAGGGAGGTCCGCACATCTGGGTCGGTCACCTCCAGCGGTCCCACGGACGGATGGTGAAGACGCTCCAAGGTTTCTTCATCAAGCATCCCGTCGTCAAGCGTCGCGTTCTGGATCAAGTCGATGAATTCTTGAGCAATTCTCAACTCCAGAATCCGTGCCTCGATGGTGGGCGGCTCGTGTATGTCCTCTTCTGAGCGGAACTCGGGGCTGTCGTCAATGGCGATCGAGCGGTTGCCCGCGATAGCGTCCGCGCCGACGTCTTCGTCATCTGGACAGTCGTGCTGCACAGGGGCCGGGGTCGGGGTGCGGGTCCAGGTCTCTGGTTCTCCTTCGTCTGGCACCTCCTCGAGTGTCGTGCGGTAGGGTGGGATCGGAGAGTGGGGCGCGCTTTGCGGGTCGCCTTCGTCCGGCACCTCCTCCATTGTCGTGTGGTAGGGTGGGGATGCGGGCGCAGGTTCGGGGTGAGATGGAGTGGGGCTCCGTGCTTCAGGAGCAGGGGAGTCCTGGGGTACATACATCTTGAACTCCGGTATGTCCGTCTGACGAAACTGTCAGTTTGTGTTTACACGGGCCGGTACACGAACTTACCTGGGATCCGAGCGCGTCTGATCCGCACGACGCGTGCGGCGCGTTCGACGCGTTCGTCTCGTGACCCACGTGAGACGCGTTCGTCGTGTGACCTTCCTGCGGCGCGCCTGGCGGGCACATGGTTGGCACATGGCTCGGGGATGCCTGCAGATCCCCGACAAAGTGATTGAGTCCACCGGAGGAAAATGAACGAAAAAAAGACATACGTCCGGCTGTAAGTGTCCACTGTTGCTGGGGCCTGCTTGAGGAGAGTCGCGTCGAATACGCTTCCCAGGCGGAACTGCGTTAGGAGGCCTCGGGTGACGCGGATAGCGGCGTGTCTTGGTAAAATTGACCTTGCCGCCAGGGACGCGACTGTCGACGACGTATGTTTGTGCATTGTCGTCGGACTCGCGGAAGGGTCGGTGGCGTTCCCATGTACTCTGGGAGACTTGTTTCGGCCCGGGTACGTTACCACGATTCCAGCAGTACTTCTTGCAGTCGCATTTCCAGATTCTTGTACCTTCGGGCGGAGATTCGGCGCGGTTACGCAGGCTAAGCGGCATCACCGTGCGCGTGGGACTGCAGAACAATGTATAGGCGGGGCGGGACGTGGCAGTACAAGCTAGAGACACTACACTACGGGCACCGTGCTACGCGTCGACCAAGGCGCCTAAAATGCTCGAAAACAGCGAGCTCGAGCTCGAGAAGACGAGGGCGGGGAGCAGACTGACAGGAAACGAGGCAGGGAGAGCGGATCTCGGGGATGGGCGTCTAATTTTGAGGGCGCATCACGGCGTCCCCGAGCGACTCACGGCGTGTCCGGCGCATACGAGTGCCTCCGGGTGGCTCTCGGCGATGCGGGTTCTCACTGGGCTTGACCTGCAACCCCCATCTCCTCTCTCCGCTTGCCGGGTCATACTGGCCCGCCCTTTGATGCCACCTTGACGCCGCCGGTAAGTCTGTTACGACTTATCAAGAGAATATCCCCATGTATGTATTGAACTGTAAGGGACCCGTATCAATGGGGCGCTAGTCATTAGCGCCCGCCTACGGGCGCGCCATCAGGCCGCATTGAGGCGTTGATGCGCCTTGCCTTTTATGGCATGAACTGTATAGCACCGGGCCCTTAAGGCCCTTGGCGCTCGTAGGCAAAAGGACACACTTTTATCACACATTGTACTTAGTAGCACGTTTATACAGACGACTGTCTACTCAGGTGCACCGTGTGATCTTACACTTTTTTGAGTCTCACCCAAGTCTCAAAACGTGCTCTATCATATCTACTCGATTTCGACTCGAGAACCATACAGTCTCCCATCAGAACCCGGAAGATGTCCAACCCCGAGCGTCCC
>SWBT01000478.1:0-177214 GCA_005298045.1 Pleurotus ostreatoroseus
CACAACCATTTATTTACTGTTTAATAAACTGTTTACACACTTTTACGCAGAAAAAGTAAATAAACGTAAAGTGTAAACGGTTTTTACTGTTTATAAACAGTAAATAAACTAAATGGTTGGAGCCTTAAATCGAACATTCAACAGACAAGTTACAACCTTTTTGCAGTGTATTGTCAATAGATCTTTACTGTACCACTTTATAAAGACAACACTCACTCATGACTTCACGCGTCCCGCTGGTCTGTCTACTTCTCGAACGTCCGTTCGGGGGTGTTTGTCGCATTACTCTATAGGTGTAATATAACAGCATAGATGGATGAGTATAGCTTGGACATTCCATAACACCTTTGATGACGTTTTGTAATTGACAACTGTGTGCGTGAAATTCAACCTGAACTATCAATGTCGAGCTGCTTCATGGTATCACCGAGCAATTCGACGGTCTCTCTCCCCTCTTCCATATTCTTGCCAGTGTTATCTCGTACTTCGATCTCCGAGTCCGAGGACAAGTAAGATAATAGAGGTTCTGGAGCGCGTTACAGTGGCGCCGTGGACAACGAACAATATGATAGACGTACCCGTGCATTTGTTCACAGTGACTGGGACCTTCTTCCGTGGAGTCTTCGGTGTCCGAACTTCAAACATCGGTCGAAGCGTTCCCTTGCAATTTCCACAGGCTATAACGGTCAGTGTTGAAGAAGAAGAAGGACATTTAATTTGTGCAGACTGACCAACTTTGGTAACGTCAATGGAATTACTAAATCTTCCATAACTGATTTTAGCCGTTTGTCAGTTCATCGGGCATAAATGTATAGGGCGTGATACTCACATCTTTGAACATCCTTGGCATACTGTGTGCGCTTTGAATAAAAAAATCAAACTATCGATCTAAAAGGCAGACTTACCCCACTCATACGGGTGGTCTATGGTATAGTTATGTCTGGTCTACGATAGTTGTTCAGCTTCCGACTACGAAACTACCAAGCGTGAACAGACCGTGATGGTGATATCGGCTCGTTTCTTCATAACCTTCTTCGCCCTGACTACGGGTTCAGAGTCTACATGCAAAACCGAACAAAGATCGACGCACCACTTTTTAAATATAGCGCCATGGGCTTCGTTCATCTTCCCATCGATTACCCAGCTAGCCAAATGACACCTGTGGAGAATCAGCCATTCTGTGTGTGTGTCCCTATCATAGCAGCGTAAATGACTTACATTTCATGGGAAAGCGTGTGACGAATTCTCGCTGGCGGAAAGGAACATCAGCGACATCTTGCGAGTATATAGATCCAGCATACTATCGCTATCCAATATCTTCGTGGCCAGTTCAATGTAGACTTCGCGGGAGCCGTCCTTAGATCTGCGATCTTCTTCAGTTTTGCCCTCTTCATAGACAGACTCTCTGGCACTCACTTGCGACAACATGCCCTGCCTGCTGTAGTCAGCAGGCGGTTGTTCCACCGTAGAGCCGTGTCTTCCGGAAGACCGTTGTCGAAGACCGCCGTATTTAATTCCTGAAATAGTTTTCGTGCATATGCCTCACGGTGTTGTCGCTCCTCCGCCTCTCTGGCTTTCTTTGTTTGTCGTGGGACCTTACCTGTCTTATCCTTATGTGGGGTCGTACCATTCTCGGGAGTGACATTACGAGGTTCCTTGGCCCCCGGCTTGAGAAGTCCTGGTCGTTTACGTGGACTAGGCTGCTTTCGGGGAGACATCATAGATTCCGGCTCGGAGTAGTCTTCCTCCAGCTGGTCCTCCGAGTCGGAATCAACCAAGACTTGCCATCTATGATGTCCAAACCTCGGGAAAGGCTTAGTCTTTGAGTCGTCCTTGCGGGGTACAGGACGCGGACGGCTGTTAGGAGTAAAGTTGGTGAATTCTTGAGTACCTGGTGTTGAGGGCTCATACGGAAAGGGTTTCTTGCGGTTCAATATCTCAACGGATTCATCACCATCGGAAGAAGACACTGTCAGATCGATTATATCGACTGCTTTGTTCTGCGTCGCATTGGAACTGCCTGCCACCGCTTCGACCTGATGTGTCGTAGTTGCTTGCGGCTTAGAGATAGCAGCTGACCTTTCAGTCTCATCGTCGCTACTGTTTTTAATATGTGATTAATGAGTGACGGTAGACATATGATACGTTCCTACCTTTCGATATTTATTATATCCTCCGGTTTGGGGGATAAGACGTTTGCCCGTCGCTTGAGCAGTGTACGCTTCAACAAAGTGGTTGTTGTGCTGTTGATACGCGTCATTAATGCACTACTTATGATCCACGCTCTGAGATTCACCGTAAGCACTCATCGTCAGAAGATATCTCAATAACCTCATGTTGTATTCGTTTACTGCTGGCTGATCTCGGAGTGCGGTATATCGCCCTATTTGAACAAGGGTAAATAAGCTATTTGATGCCCCTAACAGGAACTTACTTTTCGACGTAGCGAGCAGACATCGCACTCGTGTGTATCGAAGTCATGCTCGATAACAAACACGAGATGGTCGCGGTTCGAATTCAACGTGTGTTTGACTAATGGAGGCTGACAACCGTGTTTTATTTAGCGCCCATGAAGGTGATGAAGAGCGGATCGTCCTTGAGTGATTGCGTTTGGGTATAATGAAAGAGTTACACATAGTACAGGTATATTGCACACTCTATTGTACACATTCTATAGCATTAGATAACTGTGTAATCCGTGATAATCGTCGATCGACATGAACCCCCATGAGAACATGAGAAAGGCATCTATTGCATTCAATGAACCCAGCACGGATACCCCCTCATGAAGTCTGGAAAATCTTGACATAGTTGACCTCCCAGTCTGTACACGTCATGTGAGCAATACCTTTAAGTACTACATAGATAGGACTTACAAGCGTCGGCGAACGCTGAACCGTTCTGTTGCACGAACTGTTGGCACGTGGCAACACCGGTACGCTGTTGGCAACTCTGTTCTTGACCCGGCGTCCCCGTTGAGCCCCAGACTCCACTCGCCCAATCACCGCTGCAAGGTGATGGTCAGAAGCATCGCGCAAACTCTATTTATTGGACTTACCAGAGGGTGGTGTCGAAGATGGCTGAATGCGAGTTGAAGAACTGGTTAGGGTTGCAAGTCGAAGCGGGCCAGAACGCCATTGGCTTGCCCCAGGTATCGGGCAGAGGCGAGCCGGAAGAGATATCGGAAGGTATTGAGTTACGAGGGAAGAAGAACACAGAGATGCCCGAATCGTCCCACAGCACTGCAAACAACGCGGTCAGAGCATGGTCGAGCTTATCCAATCAGAGCTCACGCACTGCCATAAACTCCTCCGTTATTACTGTTGAACCCTGAGCCATACGAGTTGGTTCGAGGGTCTTGAATTCCACAGCCGGCGTTACCTGTGTCCGCGGCAGCGCAGTTTGTGACGGAAATAACGTTGCCTGTGATGTTCAGGGCCGAGCTGCTGGAAGTGGGCATAGTGCATCCGGGGTTCGTATGGATAGTAGCTTGGTTGATCGTATTGTCGTTGACGCCTGGAAAACATCACATTAGACGTGCCACGACCGAAATGAAGAGTGGAGCGCTTGCGAACCTTCCACAATATCGATCTCACCGCCCGCAGGCCAATTGGGACCATTGCTCCAAAATGCGGGCCAGGTGCCACAGCCCTCGGGCATGTGCACTGCATCCATCAACACCAGACCTCCCGTGTATGTGAATTGGGTGGTGATGCGCACGCTCTTGCGAACGCTGGCGACTGTGGGCGTGGTTTCCACGCTCATGATTGCATGGCCTGCAGAGTTGACACTGATGAGGCCTGCACTTTGCTAATTTACGAAATGAGGGTCTTCTCGAGCTTAATCAAAAACTGAACGCACCGCGTCGCCCTGATCCAAGTAGTCCACCGTTCCGTGAGTCGGATCGGCGTCTGTGAAGAAATCCCAGCCATCGAAGAAGTTGCTTCCTTGCTGTGGTCGTGGGGCGATGTCAGGAGCAGCGATGGAATGACAAATAATGCAACTCACATAGCTCTTTGCGAGATTCCACGGTGATTGAGTACCTGAATTAGGGTTGGCTGCATTAGAACTGGGACTAGAGCCTGAGCTTGTCGCAGTGGCGGTCCCAGCGGTTCCCGATGGGTTCTTGGCCGAGCCGGAAGGGACTGAAGAACCGGGCGACGAGGCGGGACTGAAGCCAACAGTGGTATTCGAGCCATTGAAGCCGTTCGTACCATTGGCTGTCAGACCAGAAGAGCTGACACAGTAGACTCGAGCGTTGCTTGGATCGGCCGGTTGCTCAGCCAGGATGCCTTGGAAAGAGAGGCGGAGATCCTTAGCGAGGCCTGCGCTTCGTTTTACGGCGTGTCGGTGTGCACGTGTAACAGCTCCAAGACTGCGGGCGAGGAGGCTGGCTTCACATTGCGTGACGAGAGCGACGACTAGAAAGGCCAATGCGAGATGGCTGTGCATATTGGCGAGGGGAATAGTAGAGAGAAAAAGACAGTAAAATGACCCCGACTAGAGGACGTCGACCCAGGCGCAGCCGAGGTGGACGTGGTGAAAGAGCAGAAGAGGGGGGCGACGGTCAGCGCTGCAGAAACCGAGAGAAGATGACTCTCGGCAAAACGGAAGGCAGAAAGCTTCTTATCCGCCTGCGGGTCGATGGAGGAAGTGTGGCAAGGAGTGGCCAATGCGAGGTTTGCAACACCACAAAGTGACCGGAAGAGGGCCGACAGCAAAAATCCTGCGGGGCTGCGGGCAGCACGAGGACAGCGTCCGCTGAAGACGGCTGAGGGAGCAAGGCAAGTCCGACCGGAAACATCCTGGCGGTTGTCCCGAGCGCTGATGATGGTCCATTGTCCTGCTGTTTGCATGGGAACTGGGCAGCCAAACAAGATGGAGCCTCTGTGAATCAAAAGACCTGCAAGAAAAGCATCATTTGCAAAGGGTACAGGGCCCGTGAACCAGTCAGTATTCAGTCAGTATTTCAGAGCGACACTGCGAGAGGTGGGAAACTTTGGACAGAAACATGTGGATCCGGCCTGATATGCTTTGCAAGAGAACGGCTGATAGTTCCGGGAGCCGCTAGAACCACTCGACATTCATAGCACAGTATGTGATTCGACATTGAAGCCAGCAAGCTGAAGGAAGAAGACGAGGAGGATGTGGTCGGGAGCAACTTGCTTTGTGGCGATAGCGCGTGTCGCGGAACGCGAGCCTCGATCCTCCTCTTCGAACCCGCTCCGCGACGTTCACAACGTCTAACGCAAATCATCCGGCAAACACTCTGGCTTCGATATGCGTATTCTTTCATTAGCAGCTCGATCTCTAGACTAAGGCTGCTTGCCGGCCCAGTGCACACGCTGCATCAGCCTGGCTTCCTGCGTTCAAGCTTCATCTCCGCATCGACCATAATAGCGCGATAAGTACGCCAGCATGATTCTTCGTGGTCTACATGATCCCAAACGGCGCATCCAAGTATGTATCTCAAGATCGTCAGGGGGTAGCATACCAAAAGACCAAGTTCAACGAACTAAGCGTAAGGGTACAGTCCCTGTCAAACATTCGATACACTTGACCGCTGAATCACATGGTCTTTACAGTGATAGTATATAGGGGCTACGATACTGCTCTTGTTTCGTATCTTCTCTTCCTATGATGCGATCAAGTAGAGTTTGGCCTAACCCCCAAGAGGCCTCGAGGCTCATGAGCGCGATGGATGTGACATACGAATGAACATTCATAGATGCGCCCTACAAGAAATCACAGCGGAGGATCTTGCCAACAGATGCAAGCCGCGGGGTAGCTCGGTCTTTCAGAGAACAAGATCCTAGCTCGGACCTGCTTGTAGACTATAAGAGTGTGCAAACCGTCGAGAGGCTTCTTGTCAAAGCACCGTCGCCACAACGCATTATGACAACTCTACCACCTTCTCTCAAGAAATTCGAGGCGGTCGCCACTTATAAGAACACACATGTTCCACTACTGTTAGAGCAACCTATTGACCACGCACGAAAGCTCAGGGTCGTTGTCGGTGAGTATATGGCCCTGGTCTGTACGCCACGGACTGATAACGTATAACCTCCTAGTCGGAGCTGGGTTCTCTGGCATAGCCACAGCGTATAAGCTAGCTACAGAAGTAGAGAACGTTGATGTTGTCATTTACGAGAAGAACGAAGACGTCGGTGGTACATGGTAAGTTCCCTACAAGGGCTTCAGACACTACTATTCTTAAACATCATCTATGCCAGGTTGGAGAATCGTTATCCAGGAGTCGCATGCGATGTGTCAGTACCCTCTTTTTGATTCAATAACGTACTCATCATTGGTAGTCCATCACATTGCTATCAATACACCTTCGCGGAGAATGTGAGTTCGTAGTTTGTGCTCTTACGATCGATTCACATTCATCATTTTGGTAGACACAATGGAGTAAATTTTATGTCCCAGGGAGTGAGATTCTCGCATACCTTCGCGATTGCGCCACAAAATTTCAGATACGAGACATCATTGAGGTAAAATCAAAAGCGTCTTGCTGGTCGTACCCCATCGGTTACTTATAGTATCCCACATTAGTTTGATCACGAAGTCGTCAAGACACAGTGGTCAGAAGAGAGCGGACGTTGGACACTGACACTACGCCAAACTAAAACAGGAACCGAGGTTGAAGACAATGCGGATATCGTCATATCAGCCATGGGCTTCCTCAATCACTGGGACCTTCCGAATATTGAGGGCTTGGATGCTTTCAAGAGGAAAATGTGCGTAATTTGTCGCCGTTGCCGACGAGCGGATTCAATGCTTATAATCCATCCTACCAGTGTCCACACAGCTTCATGGACTCTTGAACCGACAGGGGAAGCCTGGAGAGAACGCACGGTGGCTGTCATAGGCTGCGTAAATTCTCGACTCAAATTCATTTATCTGAGCCATCATAACTGATCATACTCATAGGGCTCTGTACGTCCTACTGATGTACCGCATGCTATATTCTTGATCCTGACTATACACAGTCCGCCATGCAGGTCGTTCCTGCATTGCAGCCACATGTGAAGCAGCTGGATAGCTATGTTAGGGGTCAGATATGGGTATCCAGACCATTTGTTTCGCCGATCCTATCCCGTTACTCGGACGCGGATACTGGTAATCGTGAGCTACAATATTGGATGATTTCTATTCCATCTTTGGCTGATGACTGTCCTAGACATGTTCACGGAAGAAGAGAAACAGCTCTACAAGACGTCACCTGAGGCATACAAAGCATTCCGCCTCGAGTTGGAAGACGCTCTGAATAGCGTCGCTGCCATCGGACACGAAGGCAGCCGTCTTCAGGAAGTGCTCCGTAACTTGTGCGAAGAGAAAATGAGACAGAAGCTCTCCTCTAGACCAGACATCGCTGACGGTCTGATTGTAAGAGGAGCAGTTTCGCCTCTTGCATCGCCATTCATTGACGAAAACCTGACAGCCCAACTTTCCGCTCAGTTGCCGCCGTCTTACTCCTGACGGAGGTTATCTCGATGCACTAGTAAGTCGCTGTGTAACGAATGACATCGACATCTTACTTACCTGCATGATGTAGCTTGCCCCGAACGTAGGTCTCTTCATATACGCTGCACGGTGTGGGCTAATCACGTTTGCAATAGGTCGACTTCATCAAGTCTGAGATTCGTCGCTTTACCGAAGAAGGGATTGAAACCGTGACCGGCGAGTGCAAGCAATATGATGTTATTGTTTGCGCTACAGGGTTCGACACTTCCTTCATACCGCGCTTTCCCATTTTGGGGCGCAACGACTTGAACCTGCAGGATATATGGGCCGACTACCCGAAGACGTACCTTGGACTGTGCCAAGATGGGTTTCCGAACTGGTACGCCATTCGTATCTCATCGAAGTCAGTCTTAATCCTAAGCTTACATCGCACAGGTTCCAAATCGCAGGTCCCAATTCGACTATCAATCTCGGTTCTTTCATGCCCGTGATTGAAAAACAGATTGACTATGTCTTGAGTTGTGTCCGGAAAATGCAGCGTCAACGGATCAAGTCAATGACTGTGAAGAAAGAAGCCGTCGAGGATTTCCAGAACTACTGCGATGCATACTTCCCGAGAACAGTGTTCGCCCGTAACGTACGTCATGTACCTCATATCATTTTATATTGCAAAATATGTACTCACGTTCGGTTTAGTGCCGCAACTGGTACAAGAAGGGGAAGGCTGACGCTAGAATAATCGGCTTATGGCCAGGTGAGCTTTTCGTCAGTCCTTCCTACTATAGCTCTCGCCGAACGACATTTCTTTCAGGTTCCTCCCTTCATCAATTGCGTACTTTGGAACAACCCCGCTTCGAAGACTTCACTTACACTTATGTGGACGACAATTTGTCTGGGAGCTGCTTATACTGGCTGGGGAACGGTTCCACTGTCGCTGAAGAGGAGGGAAAGCCTCTCACCCGGGCATGGTATCTGACGTAGTGAGTCAGACGACTCGTTAGAGGGTGGTCACGATCTGTACGACGCTGCTTGGCTTGCCCTGTAAATTATACGCATGTGAACGAGGCTTCTCGACTTCTAATACCGCCGCGGTTATTCGGATAAACCCTAACCTTTATGAATGCTGTTTCCGGACGATGAGAATCATCTCTTTCCACTGTTACTGCACGATACTGTCGAAACCGACAATACAAAAATCACCCTGCTGTAAGTCGTCTGCCCTCCGACAGATCAGTGGCAGTTTCATCACAAGATCACAGACCGTCTCAGGTTGACACGTACTTCACTCCCGGAAAGGCAAGCCCGCAGCGTTACATAAGCCGATTTCACGTTCCAGCTGAGCGCGACGCGACACAGCAACTCGCTCAAGCGGCCAGGGCATGTCGACCAACTCCTCCAAAGACCAAGCACGTCGCCGGCGAAAGTCTCCCAAACCACCCAAAGACGATACTACTTCTGCCAAGGAAGGCATGCCGAGGAGCCCCAGAGCTCAGTCAACGTCGCTCGAGAGCATCCAGATACAACCACGTACGCCCAAGACTGCCGCTACGCGTGTCAACGGCAGCGTGCCAGAATGGACCCCGGACGATGCTCTGGCATCGGAAGAAGTTGAGCTGAGTCTCTTGGGGGAGAGCGAGCGCAGAGATGCTGCTGACGGTCTCACGCTGGAGGAGGAGCAAGCGTATCTCGGGCAGTCGGAGAAGAGACCTATGTCCACGAGAGACAAGCGAGCCATAGCGCTGCTAATCGTTCTTTGTGAGTGTTAGCATTTTGACTGTCTACAGCCTTTACTGACCACGCTTGTAGACCTCATACAAGGATTCCCAGTACGTATTCCGGCCGGTAATCGAGGTGAAGTGACTTACCTGTGGCGTGCCCCTGCAGCTTGGACTAGCATTAGGTAATTATTGTCTGGAGAATTTGTGCTACACAAGACTCATATGTGCTGCTTCTCAGGTTCTCTGCCATTCCTTCTAAAGGAACATTTATCATATTCCCAGCTGGCCATATTCTCCTTGGCCAGTTATCCATATTCATTGAAGCTCTTATGGTCGCCCATAGTAGACTCTCTTTACTTTCCCTCAATAGGTCGCCGCAAATCCTGGATTATACCCATGCAACTTATAATTGGTACACTAATGTTGATTATTTCGACGAACGCCGAAGAATTCATGAATAACGTGCGTCAATTACCCTACCTATCGCAGTCATATCTAAACCTCTTAATAGCCATCTGAACACATATACACACTTTCTGCCGCGTTCACGACACTTGTGACACTTTCTGCGACGCAAGGTGCGTGATTTTGGCGGCTTACTTGCTGTAATGCTGATAATTGCTCTTAGACATAGCGGTTGATGGTGATCATTCTGAGATCTTCGGCACATAGATACTAACTTCGTCATCATAGGCTGGGCCCTAACCCTCTTGTCACACGAGAATCTCCCCTACGCCAGCACGTGCCAAACCATTGGCCTTAATACTGGCTACTTCGCCTCATTTACTGTGTTCCTTGCTTTCAATAGCGAATCGTTTTCGTAAGTGTGTCTTGTACATCTACCATGATGTAACTGACCAGAATTCCAGCGAGAGATGGGGTATACCCAGGCTGCTACTAAGCAGATATTTACAGTTTTGCAGTATATCCTCGTTCTGTGTCACTCTATGGCTTCTGTTCGTGAAAGAGGTACTGTTCGATTGCATGCGTCTATGGTGTATGATGCGTGTGATGACAATTGTCCATGTAGGATAAAGAAGTTGACGACGAAGACTTGAGCATCAAAAGCGTCTACACCACAATGTGGAGTATCTGCAAACTCAAGCGTAAGCTGCATTTTTTGATCCCGCTCATTCGTCTCTAATTTGTGATTGTAGACGTCCAGACTTTATGCATCATGCATCTGTTCGCAAAAATTGGATGGGCTGCGAACGACGCAGTTACGCAATTGAAGATGGTAGAGAAGGGACTTGGAAGAGAGGACCTTGCGGTCGCTGTTCTCATAGACTTCCCATTCCAAATGTTTGCAGGCTGGGTTGCCGGACGTTGGTCTCGTGGCGACAAACCTCTGCGACCCTGGATGCTTGCATTCTGGCCCCGTCTCGTCTTATGCCTTATTGCGACGTTAACCATCTATTGGTTCCCCGCGGCACCCATCTCGACGGGCTTCTTCGTGTATCTGATCATTATGACAGTAATGAGCTCATTTGCAGGGTCAGTGTGCTCACATCTCGGCTGGACCAGGGGCTCACAGATTTATAGGACGGTGCAATTCGGTGGCATATCCGCATTCCATACACGAATCGCTGACCCAGTAGTCGGTGGTACTTACATGACGGTGCGTTATGATGACACAGCTTAAATACCAGCCACTGATTCCCAAATGTTAGCTGCTAGCTACATTCACAAACTTGGGAGGAACTTGGCCAAGATATTTCGTGCTCAAAGGTGAGCGTCCCGCTTTGGTCCGCTTTAACGAGCATTAACCCGTGTTAGGCGTCGACTTGTTCTCGGTCGCGACTTGCCAGATAAAGGACCAAGAACTCACCATGAAAGGTACGATTTGCGCGGTGACGGCATCGATGTAGATAGTTTATTTACCGACATTACATCTAGCTGCGGAATGCGTCTCCGACCATGGCAAGGCGGCATGCACGGACCTCGGCGGGGAGTGTATCACTGAACGGGATGGATATTACATCGTCTCTGCGATATGTCTGGTTCTGGGCACGCTAGGGCTCATATTCCATATGATTCCGACAGCGCGGAAGCTGCAGGGTGAGTGCTACCAGACCTGAGTGTATCGACTATATTGACGGACGAGGTCTAGCTGTTCCGCCGAGCCGGTGGCGGGTATCATGAGCTTCCCTCGACGTTTTACGGAGGAATATTTATTGTAGAATGGTGTATGTAGCTTAGCTGTGATCTGACAGCAATGAGACCGAGTCCTCCCCCGGAAAGAAATGGAGGAAAACTGCGCCTGCCCTAAAGGTGTTGGTGGGCGTCTATACGGGGAAGACATGGAGGACTGTTGTCCTCCGCTTTTGATTTTTGACTTTGCGTCGTCGTCTACTCGACTTGCTCATCTTTGCTCCCAACACTCACAACAAACATCTCACGCAGACTTACTTAGTCGCGCGCACATCCCCCACAAACACACAGCTTTCAAAATGACGACCACCACAATGCACTTTGGTCCGGAGTGGATGCGCACCAGGCAGGCTCCTTCGCGTCCTAACCCATCACCGCCACTCGCCACGCCTGCTGCAGGCTCTGCACCAGCCGGGGCGTCGACCTACTCTGCCCTAGTCACACCCGCCGCTCACCCGCCTGCCGAAAAGCGCGATTTATCTAACCCGTTCCGTTATTCCAAAGACGACATGCTGAGGATCTACAAGGAGGGCGGCGGCAAGGGAGGCCTCGGGTTAGAGGTAGAACGGTGGGAGGGCATCGTTCGCGAAGTAGGCTCTGACCCTATCTCTATGAAAGAGCTCAACGAGGCTGAAAAGAAGGTGAGAGGAGGCCGTCGCCGTGAGATTTGGTCCTCATGGCTTCCTCATGTCCCGCATTGCAGATTTTCTCGGGGCCTCTGAATTCGGAGATGCGTCGGCGCCCCTCTACCGACTACATATCCTTATCCACTGCGGGTCTTGCTGAAAGACCCAAGCTCACCCCAGGTGCGAGCAGTCCTATGCGGGAACGCATAGGAGGGTTTATGGGGCGACGTAGAGACAGTACAGGTGCGACACACGTCGCGTCCCTATGTCCGTTCTAATTTGCATATAGACCAACCGCAGCTTACACTGCCTCGGAAGCTTTCGCAGTCATCTTTACAGCCTCCCTTGGCGTCCCCACGCGACGCCTTACCCTCTCCCCGAACCCGCATTGGAGGCGCGACTGGGTTCGACGGAGTGCTTAGCGACTCTTGGTCGGTGAAAAGACGCGCCTCAGAGGGCTTCTTGAAAGGGACGGCCAGAGCTGGTGACCCTCCCGATGCACAGAGTGATCCAAAAGCGGACGGGATCAAGGAAGAGGAAGAAGAGCATCCTGCTGGTGGTCAGAGTGGAGGTGGCGCGACTACTGAGGCCTCGGATGGCAATGCAGTACCTGCTAGTCCAGGCGCGGGACGGGTGCGGCAACCTCCTCAAGACGTAGGCATCGGCGGTGTACCGAATCTATCTTTGAACACACGGTTACAAAACCAGCCTATTCATGGGGCTATTGTGGGTACGCCAATAGAGCAACCACCCGCGGGACCTCCGCCTGGTCTTGTCGATGTCAATACTATTGAGTGGCAGTATCTCGATCCACAAGGTCATATTCAAGGTGAGATTAACCCCATGTCTAGTGTGATCTGTAGCTTAATATCCATTTTTTCTTCTCGCATAGGCCCGTTCCCTTCAACAACAATGCAGAAATGGTATGATGAGGGTTACTTCACGCCGAACCTGCTCATGCGACGTACCAACATTGACAAGGACTGGGTACCGGTTGGTGATCTGCTACAAATTGCCGCGAGCACACGTATCTTCCTTACTCCACTAAACATCCCTCTCACTTCCGGCTTACCCCGTCGCGACCCATTACTGGACGGTCCTAGTAACGGTTTTGGGTCACCGTTCCAACCTGTGCCGAATCGCTCTGTCCTTGATGCGTATCATAACGGTGCGGTCGCTCCTGAGTCTCCTGCATCAGGTTTCACTGGGAGGTTCAGCAATGAGTCTCCTGAACCGTCGCTGTACGGTAACCGGATTGGTGGCCATCTGTTCAACGACTCCGCACTGGGCTCGCGTCTTGCACCTTTCCCTGGTCTATCCCACGGTGTAGATCCGCAGCGGCGTGCGACTATGGAGGAATCGCTCAATCCATCACTGTCACGTCCTACATATTCAGGGTTTGGTCCCGGGCGTGCGAACTCTGTCGACGGACTTGGCTTCAATGGTACGTCCACTCTAGTTATTGCCTGGATTGTATTCTAAGCCCATCCCAGGTGTGGACCAAGGACCGACTGGATCAGTAGACCCTGGCAGTCCCTTCAGCTCAGGATTTCCTTCGACTGTCACGGATCCCAATATCGCTGGAAAAGCCCCCTTCAATGGGACCCGTGGTGTCGTGGGCAACGGACATGCATCAACGCCTTCTTTCGCTTCGAGCGACTTTGCATCACCAGGATTCATCAATGGCCGTGAAGGGCCGCGGTTGTTGAACCGAGATATCTTCGGAGAACGTGCTGAACTTCAGCAGAATCTGGGCGGTCAGTTCGTCAATGGCGGTTTAGGATACCAGCAAACGAACCAAGCGTTTGGAGCGGGTCAGCCTATGCCATACCCGTCACAGTCAGATACGCGATCCGTACACTCCATCTCGTCGATACCAGAGCGTCAGGCTGTCGGAACGCCGCTTGAGACACGTAGTCAGCAGTCGTTCCCATCTCCAAGCCAGTCACCATGGAATGTACAAGAGGCACCTATCCGCCGTCCCGGACCCTTCGATCCCGACTACCCCACGAGCCGCAACACGGTCGTGGTGCCTGCTCAAAGACCAATTGCGCCAGCTCAGCCTGTACAGCCGCCTCGTCCTGCGCCGGCCGCTGCCAGTAGCGAGCAGTCGCCGTGGTTCGCGGCGTCGCAAGGCATCGTCAGTAATGCTTGGGCGTCTGATCCCAATAGTCTCACCGCTGCAAACTTGGGACAGCACAATCGTCAACAGGAGCAGGAAGAGCTTAAGAAACAACAGCAAGTGCAACCAGCTTCAGCGGCAAAGAGTCCGATAGCTGCCGAACAAGTTACGTCCCAGGAGGCTCTTCCAAAGCAGCGTGCTACGCCAGAGTCCGCTGCACCAGCTGATGTGCAGCCTCCCAAATCGCGCCGTAAGCCCAGTGTCAACACCCCTGCCGCAGTAGGCGCGGCATCCGTGCCTCAAGCTCAATCTGCGAAGGTCCCTGTTGCCTCTTCTGCTCCTGCCAAACCACCTTCCCCGACTCAGGGAGCTGCCTCTGACGGGAAGCACGCGTGGGCTATCGATGAGGACAAGAAGACTAAAACACCGGGACCTGCACTCGGGCTTCGTGAGATCCAAGAGATGGAAGCCAAGAAGCTTGAGGCGAAGAAGGTTGCAGAACGTGAACGGGAAAGAGCGGCGCGTGCAGCGTCTGCTGTCGCGTCTCCGTCAAGTGAAGAGGTCCAAACTATTTCATGGGGATTGCCTACATCCCAGGTTGGCGTTCGTGCTGCGGCTCTTGGTACGAAGGAAGCCCCTGCAGTGTCCCCCTCTCAGTCTTCTCAGCCTAATACACCGGCTCTCGTTTGGACGGGTGTTTCTAAGGCACCTGCAGCAAAGAAAACAATGAAAGAGATACAGGAGGAAGAGGAGAAGCGCAAGAAGATGACCAAAGAAAAAGAAACTGTGGCGAGTGCAGCCCGTCGTGCGTATGCAGAGTCCACGAATAAGGTGCGTTTCCTTCGTCGTAGGTGCATGCACAGCCTCTGATCGTGTATTAGGTTGCGACACAAGCGCAGGTCGGAGGTGCTTGGACCACTGTTGGTGCCAGCGGGAAGACGAATGTAGCTACTGCGGCTGCTGCGCGCCCTGCATCGGCCAGCTCTGCCCCCGCCAAGGCATCGAGTGCGGCGGCTGCTCCGACTACACCGTCGACTGCGTCCGCCGTCGCGCGCAACGGCAATGCGGCGCCGAGTCGGCCGTCAGCGGTGCCCGCGCCCATTAAACTCGCGCCCACGCCCAAGGTCGACGACATGCCCGCCGCGCCATCGCATGATTTCCTGAAGTGGCTGACAGATTCATTGAAGGGTCTGAACAGCACCGTGAACAGTAAGTGCACCATACGACGGTTAAATTCATCATCGCTGACAGCGCCCTGCAGTGGAAGAAATCACCTCCATGCTGCTCTCGTTCCCGCTCGATCCTGACAGCTCGACGCTGGAACTCATTTCCGACCTGATCTATGCGAACAGCACGACGCTTGACGGTCGTCGGTTTGCATCCGAGTTTGTCAACAAGAGGAAGGTAGATGCGAAGTCATCTTCGTCCAACGGCGCCGGGAAGACCTTGTCGATTGCGGATGTAGTGAAGGCACAGCCTAAGCCCGCCCAGAACGAGTGGGGAGGCTTCAAGGTCGTGAACAAGAAAAAGAAGGGTACCCGTTCTTGATTCGAAGTAATCTGGTCTCCCGTACTGTATGCTAATCCTAAGTACATATGCTCTACTGTAATCAAGGCAGCTTTCTGTAGCCCAATGCTCTGTTCTGTTCAGCAGTCCGTTCTCGCCCTCGCGGATCTCATGATAGGTGCATGACAATCGACATTATACAACGGTCTGACAAACAAACAGTAGGTATCCGAGTGTGGGCTCTATCATACTTCCTACGATGAGCCCGAGCAAATTTACATCGCGAGATCATTATACTTGGTCACGAACATAGAGAAGATCGGAAGTGGGTAGAATGATGTTATGGAACAGAAGGGTGGCGAGACCCTGGATGGATAGAATTGAAGGAACAAGAACAAATACGTGCAAGTTAAGAAAACATATCCGAGGGAGCGGACAAACAACAAAAATAGATGACAAAGTCCAAAGAAAGACGGCTCAAGCTGCTGATCTCGACGATGACACGCTACATTAGTGACTGCTCTGTCCTTGGAACGCCTCCCTGACGCTCCTGCGTAATTCCTCATGCTCTCGTCCGATAACGCTATCTGCTCTACTGTCGACCAGAGAGCCCACCTGCATCTGGGAAGGTGGCGCACTAGGTGTCGTCATGCCGTCACCGTCGCCGTCGGTGAACTCGAGGATACGACGTGCGAGGAGCTGGATCTCGCCTTGACCCTCGCCAGTTTCGGTGTCAGGGAAAGAGTGTCCAGAACGATGTGAGTGGGGAGTGCCGCCAAGAGAGGACGTAGGTGTCGAGGTCCGTGTAGCAGCAAGTTGGCGGATGTTGGGTATCAAGAGGTTAGACGAGCGGATATTGCTGATGAGTTGAGGGTCTGTATTGGTGTGTAATGTGAGATTGAGTATGCCGTCAAGTCTCTCGAACTTACCGCCGGACTCGAGGAGCTGGACGATCGTCCATACGGCAATGTGCTGGAACGTAGCGTCCGAGCTGGTCAAGAAGCGGTATAAATATTTATGCATGCCGCCGTCTGGTTTGTCCCAGACGTCGTTGAAGGCGGAGTAGTCATCGGATGTCGTGCGACCGTCTACGACGAGGTTAGTTAGTTTTTGAAGATCCCAACGAGTAAAATGAATACCTTTAGAAGATAAGTTACCCAGTGCAGCCGCACTGTTTCCTTGCACTTCTGAACTGGGCGAATTCGTGAGCGGGATAAGGACCTCACATATACCCATCTCCAGCAGCTGGCCCTTCAACTCGTCTAATTCGAATGGTCAGCCATTTACAAATGGACATGCACTCGCACGACGCACCACTAAGAGCTAGAACAGCGATGCAAGCCGTCATCTCGCTTTGCACGTTCATGGGAACTTCAAGAACGAGTTCCTTGATGCTTTGCACAGCGCCTGCCTTAACAATAGCGAGCTTATTCTTCTCCGAACTAGCGGCCAAATTGCGCAGAGTGGAGATGGCATGACATTGAACCTCTTCGTTATCCTTGAATGAGAGGAGGTTGATGAGAGGCTGCAGGAAGCCAGATTCGATGATAGGCGATTCGTTCTGTGGGTGAATAGATACATTGCGGACACATGCCGCGGCGGATAGGATGAGAGGGAGGTAAGCGGATTGCAAGAGGCGAAGCAGTGACGTAAGACCATCGGCTTTGACAATCTCGAGTTGGTACTTTTCTGGACATAACGGTTAAAATTATGCACTCCATCCAGAGAAAATCATGTATACCGTCTGATGCTAAATTCCGCAACGCCAAAGCGGCCTGACACTGGACCTTGAGACTGGGGCTATCCATTAGCTGAACGAGACTCGAGACAAGCTTTGGCTCCGTTTGTGCAAGTTTCTTCCGATTGACCGCTGATTAAGTGGATCGTCACGTCAATTCGTGTGATGTGCGGAAACAACGGAACTTACCGTCTACGGCAATGTTACTCAAGGCGGTCGTGCAGTAATACTGAACATCAGTATCCTGAGAGTTGAGTAAGCTGACCAAGACTGGAATAGCCCCTGCGTTGACGAGTTGCTGCCTGTTCTCGTCTAAAGCACATGTTCAGTAAATTTTATTCGGAAAGAACGTGGTTCTTACCAGAGTGTGTCATGTTGAGAAGTGCCCCAGTTGCATTCCGCTGCACACGCATGTCCTTCGACCGTGCAAGTCTTGTGAGAGGAACCAGCGCTCCAGACTTGGCAATCTTAGTCTTGTTATCATCTAGACAAGAGATGAGCATATCGCAACGTGCATACTGCATGTGTTCGCACCGTGTGTAGCGAGGTTGGTTACACATCCTACAGCATTGCATTGGACCTCCACGTTGGGACTTAGCATCTGGCGAATAAGCGGCTCCAGGCCTCCAAGTTTTACGATGAGAAGTTTATTGTCCGCTGGATGTCAAACCAAGTCATGAGATGAATCTACGCATATATGCAAGAAGTTGAGAACATACTGTTGACCGCCAGGTTTCCCAATGCAGCGCTTGCTGCACGCTGGACTTCCGTATCATGACTGCTGAGCAGAAAGAGGATGGGGTCCAGAGTGTCTCGTCCCACAGGTCGCACTTCTTTCTCAGTAATCTCGGCGAATGCGAGTGCTGCACTGCGTTGGAGATCCACATTATCGGAGAAGGAGAGTGTTGTGAGCGCGTTCAGCGGCGGCCCTTGGAAGAAGTTGGTCGTGGTTCGGTCTGTTAAGACATGAGTGGACGCTTTTGGGAAGATGGCGGCAGGTACGTACTCTCCAGAAACTGCAGAAGGTCTGCAACCGCCTCTCGTTCGTTCTCGAGCAGCAGTGGCTCGTATGACTGTGACTTGCGTGAACGGGCTGGAGAAAGCACCAAGCGGTTGAGCGTGCCATCACGAAGCGCGGGCCTGTGAAAACTTACAGCACCATTCACAGCAGCTGGAGACACCACCCATGGCTGGGTATGCACAGGACTATATAGACCGAGAAATAAGAGAAAAACTGAGGAGATAAGAGAGCGGGTAAACCGCGAAAGGGAACGGACAGAGTGTGCGAGGAGGAACAGCGACCGTCCGGCGTCTGTCCGTCCGGCTTGTGTTTGCGCCCGCGTGGCACAGGCGTCAAAGGGGCCAGTATGAACAACTTCTCGACGGGTCCGGGGATGCGCATCTTGCGCTCAACGTCGAAAAGACACGGCCTTGCTCGAGAAGAAAATGCAGCACAGGTCGGTGACGAGAGCTTTTTTTGCTCGGAACAATAAACGCTGCCATGCATAGCTCATTTTACGCCTTCACAACTATTCAATCTCTGCTGCGGCTCTCGGGGCTATGTTCGAAGAACTGCGTAATGCTCTTACAATGGTTGCACGATATCCTATATAGACTCGGACATGCAATTTCTTGAGATGGTAAAACATTGGACCTCATGGACACAGAAACTAACCGTATAACTCCGCCCATCGAGCTGCAGCAGCTCGTCATTTTCCCCACTGTTGAACAACACACGGGGACGGTGGTATTCCTTCATGTAAGCTCATATCCAGCCGCAGTTTACATGTGTTACATCTGACTCGGACAAGGGCTTGGGACAATACACTCAGAGCTGGCTGCCATTCATTCATTCAATGGCTACACGACTACCCAGTATCAAATGGATATTACCACAAGCGTAAGTGCATTCATTGTGCCAATAGCACCAAGTAACGCTAATTTTATCGTCGTATTTATAGACCGTCGCAACCCGTGACCATGAACGATGGTCAAGAACGTCCGTCTTGGTTCGACGTTTTTCACTTACCGCCCTGTAGTTCTTGCGGCGTGCCTGGAAGCACTGAATCCATCACACGCATCGAGCAGATAATACTCTCCGAAATACGGACCATCTCTCAACCAAGGAGAGTCGTCGTCGCTGGATTTAGCCAAGGCGCTACTCTCAGTCTATTGCTCTCCCTCACGTCCCTCCATGACCTTGGTGGCGTAGCGAGTTTATCCGGATGGATTCCTCGCAAGTCCAGAGCAGTAAGCAGCCTGTATTGTTCTCCACATCCAAATATATTTACGAGTGATTTAGCAAATGGTGCAACTGGCACCTGACTTGCCCGTGTTCTGGGGACACGGTACGGCTGACGAGGAAATTCCTTTCGACATGGCTCAAGAGTGTATCAGTTTTCTGAGACATGGACTGGGACTCTCAGATCAAAGGTCATCATTTCATGTTCTCCTATGACCTTGACCTAACAAAATTATTCACAGAGTCACCTTCAAGGCTTACAATGCTTTAGGACATACCGTGGATACTGAAAGAGAAGCGCGAGATCTGGCAGAATGGCTATCTAGACTTCTGACTTAGCGAGTCTTTGATCCACCTATGATTTCCAAATACTCAACGTTCTGTATCTCTACATTGCTTGTACTCTTAGTAGCGTCACGGTCTAGACTGTAGCTTTACAGGATGGGCGCTCAAGCGCTCATGCAATAGAGTTCGCGACTAGAACGCGTCGGATGTCGCGCCTGCACGTTTACTTCGACGACCTCCTAAGTAAGACTAGACATTCAGTCTCACACTTAGACCTTGTAGACGTCTGTCAAGCAAGTGACATCAAGACTTTCGCCCTTCAACAGCTGCAATCTATAATTCAGTCAAACGTGTAACGCCCGCGGACCCTGTGGGCTTGCATGTTCATATTGAGACTAGGGCTGATCGCCAGGACTGCTCCACTCCGCCGACATCTGTACAGATCTGCGACAGTGCACCGCTTGAACAAGATCGTCCCACCAGGCAATATGGAGATTCGCCTAACCGAGACCGAAAACCGCATATGCTCACTCTTGGACGAGTGCACGAGATGGATGAAAGAGGAGAAAGGGTTGGATACCTCGTGCAGGATAGCAGGTGGTTGGGTGCGCGACAAGGTACGTACATCATCAGATCTGCCCGTCAATATACTCAATTCTTACAGCTGCTCGGGTCCAAAAGCAATGATATAGACATTGCGCTGAGCAATATGATGGGCCTCACCTTTGCGGAGAACTTCCAGCAGTTCTGTACGACAGTGAAGGATTTCCCCGTCGAGAAAATAGCGAAGATTGAGAGTAACCCCAATCGCTCCAAGCATCTCGAGACCGCGAGGACTTCGATAGATGGTGTGGAAATCGATTTCGTCAACCTGCGAAACGAGGAGTACGCAGAGAACAGCCGTATACCGACGCAGATCGTACGCAGACCCTAGTCTCGTCTGGACCATTCTCATTGTAGATATGCGCCATTCAGGGCTTTGGCACACCTCTCGAAGACGCTCTTCGACGTGATATCACCATCAACGCCTTGTTTTACAACATTCACACCCATTCCGTCGAAGACTACACAGAGAAGGTTTGTGTTCGTCATTTCCGGTGCGTCAAGCTAACAGAATCACAGTAGGGTTTAAATGATCTCAAAAACGGCATAGTCCGTACACCCCTTCCGCCCGAAGAGACGTTCATGGACGATCCATTACGCGTACTTCGATGCGTACGATTTGCGAGTCGGTTCGGTTTTGAAATGGTACCTGAACTACAAGTCGCTGCGCGTGATTCCGAAATACAGGTATATCTCTACTACATTGGGGACCCAACTCGTAGTGCTGATCATCGTTCAGCATGCATTGAGCACAAAAATCAGTCGAGAACGCGTCGGAGAGGAGCTCGACAAGATGATGAAAGGTGAGTATAGCTAGCTTTGGAACGCACTGTCTCTGACTTTACATTTAGGCCGTGACCCACTTCGCGCTATACAACTTATCAACGAACTATCCCTATATTCATCAATATTCCACATTCCCGCTGAGGTAGCTCCTGAATTCACTGGGGAAATCGCGCCATCAGAAGAGGGTCTTGCTGCTGCAACAATTCTCCATCTATTACTGGACCCATCGTCGGCCTCACAACTCGGTCTTCCACCACTTCACCCTTTGCTAACTTCCTTCCTGGCCCAAGACCCCACCGCTCGCCCACGCCTATACCTCGCTTGCGCGCTCACGCCATACCGCTCTGTGAAGTATCAAGATCGCAAGGAAAGATGGCATCTTGCGGTAGAAGCTGTTCTCCGTGACGGCGTAAAGCTCGGCGTGCAAAATCACTATGTGGACGGGATTCCAGCGCTTTTCGAGGCAGCGGACCTTTTGAAGGAGCCTAGGACTGGCGGCGAGAAAGAACGCGTGAACATGGGTATAGCCGTTCCTCCTTCCAGCGATTGCGTTAGACTGACATAGCTGATTAGGGCTGTTGATGAGGGAAAAACTCGTTCACAATCAATACACAGGCACTCATTGGACGACATCCCTGTTGTTTGCGCTTGTACAACAACTCGTACCTCTATGGCGAGCGGGAGAGCTAGATGGTAAGTCCAGTCGACTGTTGTTGTTGACATCAGCTTTCTCATGTTGTGTACAGTCACACAAGCCGCGATAAAGATAGGGACCTACAACGCATTTGTCGCCAGAGCCGAAGAACTGGATCTCCCGTCTGCGGTAGAAGCTCATCCCATACTCAATGTGCGCAGATACTTCTCGTTTGTGTTGACTCAATCTCATGCTGTTCTGATCAGGGAAAAGCCGTTATGCAAGTCTTAAACGCCAAACCTGGAAAATGGACAGGGCAGGTGTTGACTCACATTATTGAGTGGCAACTTGAGAATCCAACGGCATCGAAGCAGGATTGCGAGGAGTGGTTGCGGAACGAGTACGCAGCTGGTAACATCATTGTAGGCTAGCACGATCTAGTGAGAACCCCGACCTGTCATCGAGAAGGCATCTCGATCAAAGCCTGAGCAGGGCCAGCCAGCCATGTCGAGCAACAATGAGCGGTGCGTGGGATAATTCCCAGAACAGAAGTACATCCGAGTGACACGAGCTATGAGCACGGAAAACGTGTGGCATTGAACGCTGGTATAGGTACAGAGACTGAGATCTAAGAGATGGAATCGATACATGTGGTATATCCGCCACGATGGTTGTACATGATATCAGAGATGAAAGCAAGTATGGTTCCAGGAGACGAGAAAAGAGGCGACAAGACAAGAGACAAGAGACGACGAGACAAGCTATAACGAAATCATAGATAGACAAGAAGACGAGCGCAGAGCAGGAATGAAGCACCAGGTCAAGGAGATACGATCATGAGACGAGATGTGGAAAGATGGGAAGAACAGGCAGAAGACGCTGGGGCATTGTAACACTAATCTGAGAGGGTAAAGACCCCGGGGTTCATGGGGTGGGGTATATCAATCGTGAATTCGTCGAAATTGAAGACGCCATCGAATTGGCGTTCGTCCAACCCTATCAAGTTCATCTGGAAGTCGTCGAGGTCGTTGACAGAGTATGTCCTGTTATCAGTGCAGCCCAGAACAGGCGACCCAGGTGGCGATGAGAAATGATACGTAGTATCTTTGGTGGGAGGGTATAGTTGATCGAGCCTCAGAGAAGTCGGCTCGAGTCCGGTGGATCCGTGATCGTTGGAAGCGTCACAGTGCTCGTGGAACAGCAGCATGGACTGTAACGTTGATTAGCTTCTGTGTAGTTAGAGGCAATGAACTCAAGCGCGCTTACCTGAGGGTGCAGGATGCTGGGGTTAATCGTGGGGACGAAGTCCGAGGGATACTCCAGAGTAGGCGATTGTTCCCTGAGCTCCGGTGAAGACGGCGGGGAACTGTTCTGGGAAGAGGGTGAAGAGAGGGCGGGAGGGGTAGAAGGTCCTGGAGAAGACAGCTTAAACGTGTTGAGCAGCGGGGTCGATGGTGGGGATTCCGAACGACGTTGGGCAATAGCGCGAGCTTTGCCCTTCGAGTTCTTGCCGCTCACGGAGGACTGTCCTCCCTGGCTCGGGTCTGCTGCCATGAAGCGATCGTGCTCGTCAACAGACCCTGGAGCTGACTCTACGCTCGAGCCGTTGGCCTGACCGCCTTGAAGCAGGAGTCTGGCGATAGCTTGGCAACGAGAGTTCGTTTCTTGGGCATCCTCGTGGCTGCGCCTTTTCCCTGCCTTGCCTTTAGCCACAGGAGAGAACTTGTAGTGCGGGTACTTCTTCTGATGTTCCTCCTTGGCTATGGCGGCCTTCAACACGTAAGGTGCACGTTTTTCTTCAGACATGTCGTTCCAGCACATGCCAGCGATGCAACTGACTCGACGATGATCGCGCTCGAGGAGCTTGGGTTTGGACTTCATCTTGATCCACAGCTCAGATCGGAAGATCATGAAGGCATTGGGAGGACGCGGAATGTGTCCGTCTCGCTTCTTCTTCGAATGGGATGCACGGATGAGGGCAAAAGGCTCTGCGTCGTCGTCAGAGTCGGCCGCTTCTGAAGAAGGGTCAGTAAGTTGTGTGGTTAAAGTAGCTGACAGTGGCAACGAACTCTCTGCTGGCCGTACATCCTCCCTGTTGACCTCTGCGTTCTGTGTCTCCAGCTGGTCCAAATCGTACTCCTCCCAACCTATTGACCATATCGAGCAAAGAGTCAGAGTTAGAGAGGTGGACCCACAACGGCAAATACAACGACAATGACGCGAACACGAACCTGACTCGCTTGGATCGGTGGGTGGCCGCTTTGAAAGGCGACGCGAACGGCGTACACTACGGATAGCAGGCATTCTGTACGTGGAGACGACGCGTAGAACGGCAGGTAGGAGGTGGGAGTGGAGGTGGGAGGGCTTAAGAGAACCTGTTCCCGGGGCGCGGAATACAGAACTAGCTCTCAAGTTCTCCCCTTTTCTATCCCGAACAAATATTAAAATCCACGGCTGCTTCGTCGCGGATAAGAGCAGAATCAGCATGCGCCCTCCACGAGGCTTTCATGAAAGCTTGTGCTGGTGAGTAGGGTTTTCGGCTATCGTGTAGTATCTAGATATTTCATCGGCTGTATGTTCGCTCTCCGATGACATAGCCTGCGTTACACGGCTTCGATACGATGAAGATTTCTAACATCTGCACAACGTCTGTCGTCGTTTGCAGTACAAGAGCTCCCCTTACTGAAGGAAAAATAGCGGAAGAGCAAGCTTATGGACCAGTCCGTGACGCGATGGCCTTACACGCCCGGACCGACCCAAAAACTCGCCAGACATGTGCGTTATTCTCTGACACGCTTGCGACGGGGCGAGTACAAGGAACACCCCTCTGCCCACCCTTACACTGCATCCTTCTGGACGTCCACATTGCACAAACCTGGAGAGGCTTTTTTCTCAGGAGCCCTCCCAAGCTGCGGACCCGCCTGTCACTTTACCTCTTCCAATCGGTTTAGAGGCGTGGGATATTGTTCTGCTATTGAAGCTATATCCGTTCTTCAGGTCTTTCATCCTCGTGAGTGTGTCAGCCAACTTTCCGGCTCATACACGGGGGCTCGCCGCGTTCTATCGGTGCTGATGCAGTTAATTCTACCTTCGGCTCTCCACCCGCCCGCTCAATTTTGTTGCCACTCGAATTCGTTCATTTGCACATGAGTAGATCAGCAATAGGGTGGCACTGGAGGAAGCACTCAGAGTCATTGTCCTCCTCCTGGAACAATACGATACGAGGTCTGTGGCTGATCGTTCGGGATGGAGCCACATCTGAGAGAACAACTGCTTGTCTTCAAGTGAACAGCAGCTCGTACTGAGGTTTTCCGCTTCAAGATATCGTGGACGGATCGATCATCCTCTGACTTGCATATTCTGCAGAATGGTACTCCTTGCTAGGCATCGGACCGAATCTCGATACTCAGGATGGCAATAGAAATATCGGCCAAAACAGTTTGGATATGTTTACAGCCGGTGGCTGAGGTAATGTGTAAGTTCCGCCGTGTAGTATAACTCGACTCGAAAAACAAGACCGTAGCTATAATCAATTTGTCGGCTCTTCATCGTCTGCAGCCGGATTGCTAGGCGTACGGATGCTTTTTGCGTCCTTCTGCTTTCGTCGTTTCGAGCCCGCAATCATGTCACTGTCATCATGATCAGAAAGGGGCATAGATCAGCATGTATGTGCGGAGGCACGGGTCAAAGCCACGAACCGTTTTTTGATGGCTTGCGCCCTACCTATTCTTCCCGCACTATTGACCACATCCGCACGTTTTGCCTTGCCCATCTCCCTTCGTTTCATTTTGGAAGGTCTGGGCAACTTGACCATCCATTCAGGAACAGTTGAACCCGACTGCAAGATGACATTCGCTATGCTGTAGTATCAAAAAAGCTTATTAGACAGTTAACGCGCGACAGACAAGGTGCATTTCCCACGTTTTTAGGAATGGAGCGTCCTCGTCGGTGAAGTATGTGATCGCCTTGCCTTCTCGACCGGCCCTTCCAGTACGACCTGTGGGAGACGATGTCAAGGGCGTGTTGATCGAGACACCAGACGTCCACTTGTGGGTGCTACTTACCGATTCTGTGCACATAGCTTTGAACGCTTTGAGGGAAGTCGTAGTTGATGACTTCGCGGACACCCTTGAAATCCATGCCTCGCGCCATCACCTCCGTGCTGACCATGACCCAGCTCTCGCCCTTGCGCATGCGACTCACAGCTTCTTCACGTTCCTTCTTGCTCATGCCTGCATGCAGGCAATCGACATTCGGTATGCCGCTAAGCACTAGCTCTTCGGCGAGGGATGATGCCCGAGGCTGTGACGAAACGAAGACGAGTAAAGGGGGATTGTAAGGCTCCGACAGATACTGCAGAAGCGTCGGGAGCTTTGAGGAGTCGTCAGCCACGTAGGTGAGCGACTGAGCAATGAGAGGTAGCGGAGTATCCCTAGAGTCGTGGTAATAAGTCAGTCAAATACGCATAAGGTATTATCAGACGTACTTCAGTCCAACGACTACGCGGATGGGGTCGTGCAACATTCCCATGGCTATCCTTTCTGCGTTCGCAGGTAGCGTAGCACTGAAGACTGCCTTTTGTAACTTAGGATGTGTGCAAGCTCCTAATACTTCCTGAACTTGATTTATAAACTCAGCATCTAGCATACGATCCGCTTCATCGAGTACGACGTGACGGACGCTATGTTAGAAGTCATTAGACGTTAAGCTTGCCTAGTAAGTCTGACACTCACTTGTCAAGACCCAGCTTCCCATTCTGTACCGCTGAAACCATGCGCAAAGGAGTACTGATGATGATGTCTAACATGAAAGGCATTAGTATCTGTAGTTGATCTAATCCACGCCAACTGACCAACTTTCTCTTGCACAGCCTTATCAGCGAGCGTGCTGGCAGTCGCCTTACTAAAGAGGACAATTTTCCATTTCCGCCCTTGTGCAAGTTTTAGACATTCGTTATGTATTTGATGCGCTAATTCGCGCGTAGGTGCGAGAATGAGAGCTCGCACCCCTTTGCCGGCGTCGCCTTTAGAGCTAGCCGGAGCTCCTAGTAGCGACATGATAGGCAGAAGGTATGAGAGTGTTTTTCCCGTGCCTGTAGGCGAAATCGCGGCTAGGTCTCGTGACTACAAACGGTGAGCTCCAAATCAAGGGCCATTCTTCATTGAACGCACCTCCAATAGGATGGGAACGCCGTGAGCTTGTATTCCGGTAGGTTGCTTGTATCCGCTATCGTCCAGATTTGACAACAAGCGCGAGGAAACGTTGTATCGTGTGCGTAACGCTTCAAAGGAATCCACCGGGTCAGGTACATTGTTTCCCTTGGCCGTGACGCGCTGCCTAGGCATAGACGAAGACGACGCTTCTTGCCCTTCGTTTACATTATCGTCGTCTGAATCATCGTCTTGTATTCTGATCTTCTTGAGCGCCTGTATCGTATCTTCGTCTGCCTTCCGCTTTCCATGACCACTAGAGCCTCCCTGCGCGTATTTGAAGAAGTCGAGCTCTGCTGGAAGGCCGTCGTCGGTGGATTTTGCTACGGATTTGCCTTTCTCTTTAATCTTTCCTGCCTGAAAGCCGAGCGTTTCACATCCTGTACCATGCATATTCAAGTAGCCTCATACCTGGAACAGTTGTACATCCTTAGAGAACCTCTTCTTGTCAAATTGAGCACCTCCTCTCGATAGCAGCTGAAAGGCTTCCATATCCCGATCCGTGTGTACAGATTATAAGCTTCAGTAGTGGAGATTAGATCGAGAAGGACTGTGCTGGAAGCAGGTCGTTGTTTGGACTAGGTCGCTTTAGCGAAGAGCCAGCGCTTCACAAAACAATTTCGATCTTATGGTCACGTGTCGCATCTCAGATCAATCGGGAAGGCAGCCACCTGCTATTCTGGGAGCTCCGCCATCATTCGCCCAACCACCACCATCGCTACAGGTGCCTTTTGACCGTAAAGCCATTCCCAGATATGACTGTAAACACTTCAAAAAAGTGCTCAGAACCTAATTACATACATCTTACAGCTATGAACACAGTATTTTCCAAATGGCGGAGTCGCGGTGATGTCCATAACCAAAAAGGAATATACAAGTTTGGCATCCAGGACGTCTACCACTAGATAATATACTAGAAGAAAATACAGATTACTGTAAAGCCTTAGATGAGATTCATAACCCTACGCCGCACTAGACTCCGCTTCTTGATCCTGGCTTGGTCATCTTGGGACTCTACTCTCAGCACCGAAATTTTATCAAACTTGCCAGGTTCCACTTCCTTCCCAACTACCCAATAATGGCAGTCATTTGTTCCAAGAAGGACATAGTCGTGGTGGTGTGTATCCCGTATCTTTGTCTGATGATGAGCCATTACTGATATACGCTGCTCAACACCTTCGCCGTCCCGCACTAACATGCTCCCTTGTCGACAATCCCCCTTAGGATCCTTCTCGCCTAGACCTTCTATCCTGCAGCCCTTGATGCGCAACCCGGTGAACTGATATGAGCCGTCACGATACGAAACGTACTCTCCATCCTTCCGACTGACACCTTGTTGTCCAGGTCGAGGCAGTTTTGTCGCCGTCTTGATCTGCTCCCAACACGGCAACCAGGCATAGCGCTTCGCTCCACGGTCTGAAAACAAGAGGAACAACTCCGCTCGATAAGGTGCGTTCATATTGTTGACCAGCCCGATCCAAGCTTCCTCCAGATCCTGATCGCAGATGTATGCTGGCAAGTGGGGCGATTTGAGCATGTAGGCGAGGCCGGCTATCTTGTCCATCTCGCTTTCTGCATGACGTGGACGCATACGTTTCAAGACTGAAAAGATGTCGAACTCTGTCGACACGAAATGGATTGCCTCTGCGAGCGTGTCGAAGAACGCGTGGCTGCCCCCGCCATCGTGGGCTTGCTTTACTCCTTCTAACTTATGTGCGGACTCGGAGTCCTCAGGCTTCATGAGACCTCCAATGAAGGGGTTCGCATTAATCTCCTGGAAGGTCCAAGCACGATTCAACCAATGGCGCTTGTTGTCAAGGTCTCCAGTGTGGAACGGAAGACCCAGTCCGCAAAAGTAAGTCATGATGTTCTTCTGCTCCTTGTATATGTAGCCGATCGTCGGCACGTCCAACTTCCACTCCTCTCTCCTCACATCCTCCAGCTCGGGGACGCCCTTCTGTCTCAGGCACAGCACGTCAAGCCACGCATACTCCGCCCCGTAGCTCAGCAGCTCCTGGCGTACGTGCTCGAGAGTTGTGTCCCTTGGAATAGGTACAGGCCACTTGCGTCCATTTATGGGCGTCGTCTCGTTGCGCAAATACTCGCGCTCTCTCCAGCTGTGAGACACCACCCACACGTCCTCTTTCTTCGGCTGGACAACCCACCAGGGAAGAACGCGGTCACTGTAGAGATCCCAAAGGCGCCGCGGCGGGGTCTGAGGCTGGATGACTCTGTTCGTCTCGTGGTCCAGTGCCATCTCGCGCATCTGATTATCTTCGGTTTCGTAGGTGCTCAACAACAGGTCGAGCTTGGGGAAGAGCGAAGGCGTATTCCAATATGGACGCAGCCGACCGTAAGCCGACCCAAAGTCTTCGCGTGCGTCGAGACATATCTGAAGCTGGTGCATAACGCCCTTTTTCTCGAGCGTATAACTTGTCTTCATGAGCTTGTTGAGCTCTTCCAGCATGCGATCAATGCCAAGATCATCGCACGCTTTAGATGCGAATGCAGCAGATATAACGGGGGTGTCGCCTGAGGAAGCATGTTCCGTTGGCAACATACCTATCCTAAGCTGTAGACCGTGAAGAACATTGAACTACTGGTGATGCACGTACGACTTCGTTTCTCTAGTTCAGCCGACGCCTCTTGCCGGTGGGCAATCGACATCAGGACGACGGCGGCTGAGAAAGTTGCTTTAACACCTGTCTTGTATTCAATACTAGTAGGGCCTTTACTCACCACATTGCGATGTGAGGGCGATCCCACCTTCCGCCATACTTGCCAGGCTCATCAGTAGTGTATATCACGAACGTTGAACGTTGAGAGAGCGCTTTCGTGACAGATGATTGCGATTGGGAATCCACCCCAGCACTGACTTCCCAGTGTTCGCCGCAGGTCTGGCGGTGTTATGAAGACGCAGTACAGCACAGAGAGCGAGAGTGTCTTGTGTCGAAGACTTCTCGAAGGCGATGCCTGCCGCTTTTCCATTCCAATCTATGTTTGCTCGTCTATTCATCTATGTATCATGTCAACAATCAATCAAAGCGAAAGGATCGGCACCTCGTACCGTCTACCGACGTCTATTTCTTCGAGGTTCGAGGTGGCAGGACTGGAACAGCCAGAACCATCTCGTGTGCACGTCTACTTAAGTCGATACGATACAACGTCACGCTCACGCAGCCCTGTACATGCAAACATCTTCATGCTATTATACCCAATCTCCTGTACTTCTACCCTAGGCCTACTATGAAGTGAGTAATGTTATCCGAACGTAGGCCTCTAGAACAAGATATGCTTGGAACACTGCTGATGGTAATAAATGACGAGTAATAAGAAATGAGCTTGCATGAACAACAGAACGTTTGCGCCGCAGATTGAAGACGGCATACATGGATGGTGAGTGGCAGGGCACAGGCTCCCGTAACGGGAGTTAACTTATACGTACAAAATCCGCTCATTTTATTCCTGTGCCACTGCTTGTTCACATCGTCCTCGCAGCGCGGTCGCGCAAACGCTGCTACCAATGGAAATCTGCGCTCGTGTTCTATACACGCTGACGAGGGCGGAACTTAAGCAAGCATCCGTCCTTGGGGAACAGGGTCGCGATGATCCTGCAGAGTCCGGTCAGCACGTGTTCCCGCATACACGTCCACAAAAGCCAAGACACTCACGAAACCTGCTCGCTCTCCGGCGTGATCTCGTGCTCCCACTCGCACATCGCCGCCGCATCCGCGAGGACGATCGCGATGTTCATCATCGCGTACTCCAAGCCGATGCACTTGTGCGGGCCGCTGCCGAACACGAGGTAGTTCCGCGGGTTCTTGTTCGCGGGCGACTCGGCGTCGAGCCACCGCTCGGGCAGGAACTCGTCCGGCTGCGGGAAGACCTCGGGGTCGTGCAGGGCGTTGTAGAAGGAGGGGATGACCATGCTTCCGGACGGGACGTTGTAGTCGTCCGAGATGGGGAAGGATTTCGTCGTCTTGTAGGGCACCTAGATAGTCAAGGGAGAAACAGAGTGACGGACTGTATGCGTTCGATAATAGTACCACACACCATTGTAACTGGGGGCTTGACACGGAGGGTCTCCTTGACCATGGCCCTCAGGTATGGCATCTCGTCGAGCATCTCAAGAGTCAGAGGCCTGTCAACGTCGCCGCCACGGACCTTGTCCTGCTCTTCCCGAATCTTCTTAAGGACCTCAGGATGGTCCGCAAGATGCTGGAAGCCGTAAATAAGACCGCTACTCATCGCGTCCTGGCTCGCGAACAGGAAACTGAACACGACCATGGCCATCTCACGGTCGCTGTACTCGCGCTTGCCCTTGTAGCCGGGGTCGTTCAGGATCGTGACCCACTCGTCAAGCATGCACTCAGAAGGGTTACCGGCGGCGATGTGCTCCTTACTCCTGGCAGCAGCAAGCTCGAGCCATCGCATAGCAGACTTGCGCGCCTGAATAGCCTTGTAGACCTTGGTTCCGGGAAGAGCAAGAGGGAAGTTGACAAGCTCCAGCGCGAGAGTGATAGCCCAGTATTTCTCGGAGATCTCACGAGTGGCCTCATCGGGAATATGATTCCCACAGAAGACCTTGAGGGAAGTCTCCATGTTCATGTCGCGAGCAGTCATCATGATAGGCTGTGCCTTTGGGTCCTTGGCGGCGGCAGCGAGCCATGCATTGAGATGCTTGCGCGCAATCACATCCTGGATACCGACATAAAGACTAACGAAAATCACTCTCGGGAAAGTCGGACAGAAGACGATGAGATACACACCCGAGAGCCTTGCGTGTGAAGAGAAGGTTGAGTCCGCGTCTGTAATCAACGTGCTCTTTGCCCGTGAGGAAGACCCTACAAGCGAACAGATGAGTCTGATGTCGTAATCACGGTTGTCGCGCGCGCAAATTTACGAACCAGTTGTCAGGGCACAGCACCGACTTTGCAGAGTTGACGAGACAAGGCTCGGCGTAGGTGGGCGAATTCAGGATTTTGTGCGCGAACTTGGTCGTAGAGGCCATGACGATGAAACTGAGTTAGGGGTGAGTACGTTCCGACAAGCGCGCCAGTGGTAGCGAAGACAACGAACATGTTGAAGACGCTAATCGCGCTCAGGGCACCGGAGTTCCATTGCTTCATGTAGCCCTCCATGGTGGGCTTCATGCTGTCCGCGAACTTGCCGATAATAGGGATAGTCCATTTGTCTCCGGGCAGATGGCGTTTCTTATACCTATACACGGACTGCTCGAGGATGAGAAGCGAAACGACGATGGCCGCGGTGGTGTAGAACCAGTTGCCGGACGGGAGAAGCGATGGGATGGCTGGGAGTGGGTTGGAGGAGGAGGCGGAGACCGCGGAAGGGAAGGAGGCCTTCTGGGAGGCCATGTCTGCGAGAGGACCGAAGCTAGGGTTAGGGCCGGGCGTTTAGGGTGTCGAAGGCGGCGTCTGGGGCGGCGAGGAGAGGGTTTGCGGCGGCGACGGGCGTGGTGGATGTCGAGAGGAAAGAGACGACGACGACTTGGGTTTGGTCGCGGACGCGTGTGATATGGGCACCGATTGTGCGCGCTCCCATTGGCTCTCTCAAAATCGGTCGATTTCTGAGTGATGACTAATCGTCCTTGTGTAATTCGCACCGGCGACCCCGGCCGACACTGACGAGACCGCGCTGGTTTCCTCCAGAACATCTCGGTTACGAGCTACTGTACATCATGCAGATATCGACATTACATTACTTGCGGACCTCTTTCTCGACATCAGACTTGAAATCGCGAGTGCCTTGCCGTACACCAGCAGCGGTCTACATAGAGTCAGCAATCGTCCCCCAAGACAACGTGGAAACGCACCTGGTTGGCTTTCTGTTGCGCCTCGGTCGTCTTTTGCTTCGTCTTTGCCCCTGCCGTGCCTTTCCGACATCAGTCAGACTCACACCACTCGACCAGAAATACTCACCAAGCATCTCCTGCGTCTTTGTTGTTGCTTCCTCGCCTTTCTCAATCGCTGACGCCAAGCCGCGACCGGCACTCTTGTTGATCTGTAATATGCCGTCAAACACCGCGGAATACACAAAGTCACGCAACTTGGACATACGTTGTCTACGACCTCCTTGACGCTTGAGCCGCCTGGAGTGCCGATTAAGTATTATCTTTTTACGGAATGCAAAGCTACGCACCGACTGTCTGCTTGGTTGCCTCGGTCGCTTGCTCGCCCTTCTCGATCCCACTGGCAAGCGCTTTTCCAACTCTCTTGTTCACCTTGTCTGCAACATCTTTTACTGTGTCCGTCATGCCCTTGGCTGCTACGGGAGACGTATGGAACGCCACGCGCGAGCCAGAGGCGGATGCAGCAACCAAGGCCGTGCGGGAGAGCGAAGTCGATGCAATAGCGGCGCGGAACATATTGTGCTGAGTAGATGGTGGTCGTTGTGGTTCAAGTTGTGCTCAACATCTGCTCAAGTACTCCTTGAACTTCATGACGTAGGGTTCTCTACATTGGTGCCCGTGGAGTGTTCGGTGGCGGCACCAAACCTTCCTCCGCCTTGATGTCATTCCGCGCCAGACGCGTCGCGTGCACTGTCACGCCGTGACAAAACGCGTCCTCGTCACGCTCTTTGTCCTGCTCGACATGGTGTGCGCTGAATCTGAACACCTTCATAGGAAGTAGAAGGCATGTGGTCATAAGTCTGTCTCATGTTCTTTGGTTGACTTGCGCTAGGCCTTACGTCGCCCCATACAGCCATGCATCTACGATCCAACATCGTGGACCCACTGCCTCTTTGTCGGCCTCTCGCCATCTGATCAGAAAGCCTGCGCAATCCATGCAAGCCTTCAAATTCAAAGATGCTCTAAGGACCAACCACTGTCCCGGTCCAACGAGGTCCAACAACCGGCTCGAAATAGACCGCCGTTTTCCCATTGCTTAGTTAGCACCCGTGCCGGTTTGATGGCATCAGGCGCGAACTTCCCTTATCGAGTAGAAAGGCCGTCTCGGGGTGCGCCGCGCCGTCCACGTTGCTATCGTACTGCCATCTTGAATTGCGTACGAATAGATCCATAGGTCAGTTATCTGCGTGTATAGGTTGCGGCTAGTCAAACTCATTGCTGTGTCAAGTGGTATGATGGCTTACAGTGAATATCCCTCGATTTATAGGCGGCACAGCATGTTTTACGCTTGGATTCTTGATGAAGGTTCCTAGAGGACGATCTATATCGTTGGCTGGATCTACACAGATCATACTCATAATCATTGACAGTCGACTCTGCGAGCATCAGTCTCTCTCTCAACCGGCTATGAGTTTCGTCCCGCAAACAGGACTTGGTCGCTGAAGATTGTTGAAGACCGCGGTAGTCTATCTAGCCCTGTCGACGAGTGAATTCCTCGATATGCAGCGGGCCGAGCGACGGGCCGCGAGCTCAGGTAGCTATAATTTATATCTCCGTTGGTATAGCTTCGTGCGTTACTAAGACAATTCAATGGGTAGTCACCTGGTGTGTTGAAGAAAATAGAATACATTCAACAGGAAAAGAAACATATCCTGCGGCCCCTGTAGACCTTGTGGAACCAGCTCACAGTAGCTTTCAAAGGTCATTGGGACTTGCGGGCCACGAGCATCAATAAACCATTCTGCCAAAACCAGGTCAAGCGCGAACGGGTCACGATGACTAACAACATGCGGTCTATGGCCTCTACCTCACTAATCTCGTTCATACGGCGTACAGCCTTCTGCAAATGATCCTCCAATACATAACTTGCAGATCTGTAAGCGGATATCTGGGCTTAGGCAAGCCCTCTTTAAGTCGATCCACCAGCGAGCTTCACTGAAAGTGGTCAAGGCAGGGTATACTTCTCGCAAGCCATGTGAACGCTATATACCGATCACTTTCTTTTGATCGAGGAACACCGGACTTGAATTGACGTTAGGTGCAGCTCTGCTCTATAGACGCAACACTCTAGCTCTACACCCCTCCATCCAACGGATCTGCATCACCACACCCGTAATTACATGTCGCCTTCACTTGTAACACCACAGCGCACTGCCAACGGTGCCTCAGCACATGCGTCCGACGTTTATCCGACTCGTCCGTGTACAACGAGATGCCCCTCCACCTGGTCTACGTCTCGCCACATTGCCCGCGCACGAAGCTCACGAGATCGTGGCGTTACACCCATTGGGGCAGATTTTCACTTGTACGAGGCGCCGATTTTGACTAGCATCACAAGAGCTTGAATACGGGAATCGTATAGCCCTTACGTTCGCTCATTCAATGCTTGCACTATGCTGATCCCGCGGACACCCAGTGACAAGCCTTCTGTCGATTTCGTGGTGTTCGCTGGTCAGCTGGAACCTGCTGCACAAGTGTATGTGTGCTTCGCTCCATAGAGCTGTCCGTAGCTTATAAGGCCTTTGCAGCGATCTTGTTCTCCAGTGTCTACTCTGCAACGATGAGGTCCTTCATTACCACAGTCGTTCAGCTTGCGTTAGCGTTCACCTCCCTCCAGAGGGTGCGCGCAGACGATGCGTCTACGGACAGCCTATGCCCCACTGCCGACACCCTCCCTCACTTCAACGACGCCGCACTACCCGACCCATTCCTCTTCAATGACGGCCGAACCCGCGTCCGCACGTCCAGCGAATGGGAGTGCCGCCGCTCTCAAATCTCGCAGCTAATCCAGAGCTACGAGTCGGGCTTCCTCCCGGGGCCTCCTCAGTCGATGAAAGTCGACTTCAACAGGACTGGTAATGTCGGCAATCTCACCATCACTTCCACGCACGAGGGGAACACGATGTCGTTCACGTCCCTCATCACCTATCCCAACACTACCGTGCCCGCGGCTGGATGGCCAATGGTTATTGGGTACGACGGCGGTAGCATCCCGGTCCCAAGCGGGGTAAGCTCACAGACATCATTACGCACCGTCCACATATTGACCACATACCCAGATCGCCGAAATGAACTTCCCCAACTCCCAGATTGCACAGCAGAACTCCGCCTCCAGCCGCGGCGTCGGCCTCTTCTACGACCTCTTCGGACAGAACGCGACCGCGAGCTCGATGGTCGCCTGGGTCTGGGGCGTGAGCCGCGTGATCGACGCGCTCGAGCGCACGCCCGCCGCGCATATCAACACCAAGAAGCTCGCCGTGACCGGCTGCTCGCGCGACGGCAAGGGCGCGCTCATGGCGGGCGCGTTCGAGCCGCGCATCGCGCTCACGATCCCGCAGGAGTCCGGCTCGGGCGGCGACGCGTGCTGGCGGCTGTCGCTCTTCGAGCAGGACAACGGCGCGGTCGTGCAGACCGCGACGGAGATCGTCATGGAGAACGTCTGGTTCTCGGACAACTTCGCGAACTACGTGAACAACCTCAGCGTGATCCCGTTCGACCACCACACGCTCGCTGCGATGGTGGCTCCGCGCGGTATGATCTCGTATGAGAACACGGACTTCGTGTGGTTGAGCCCACTGAGTAGCTTCGGGTGTATGACCGCCGCACATACCGTGTACGAGGCGCTGGGTGTCCCGGAGAATCATGGCTTTGAGCAGATTGGAGGACATGCCCATTGCGCCTGGCCTGCCAACCTGACCGCGTCCCTGGACGCTTTCTTCAACAAATTCCTGTTGGACCAAGATGTCAATACCGACTTTTTCGCAACAAATCATATTTTCAATAACGTCACCTGGGACCCAAGAACCTGGATCAACTGGACAACACCAAAGTTGTTCTAGAGGTTTAGTGAGTGCGACCCAATAGTTTTCGAGCATGGCTCACCTGTAGTCAGACCTCTTAAGATGAATACATAACGGTTCTGCTTTCCGAGCTACTGCAACAAAATATATCCTGTTACTCCAAACCTGTCGAGTAGTTGAGAGCGATTGTAAAACCTGTATATTGGCCTTATGAGTTGATATGTGGATGCGATAAAAACAGCTCTATTCGTGTATTTGCCAGCCAATATTGGTTCCATTGCGTAGTACTACATTCTCTTGAGTGTATCCGACATCTGGGCTAGCAAATCATTAGAACTATGTACAGTACCATAACGGACCGATGCATGAAGAGACAAGTACAATAGACGATGAGGACATTTAACTTGGTCAATCCCAGAACAAAACGAGTCTTGTGGTACAATACCATATTCATACAACGCGAGAGTGATTGAGACTGAAGAGAGACGTACGCCCCAAAGCCATTAGTCCATTCCAACCACGCCACAGGCAACCATCAGCGGCCGCCGGCGTATTGCTGTGGGTATTGCATGTACTGAGGGTGCTGTGGCATAACCATACCCTGCGGCGCAGCCGGGGCCGCTTGCATTGGCGCGCCTTGGAATGGCGGCATGGCCTGTTGCGCAAGATAGGCAGCGTGCGCCTGAGCCTGCTGAGCGGCATGTTGCTGGGCCTGCTGCTGGGCCTGCTGTTGCTGGGCCTGCTGTTGCTGAGCTTGTTGCTGCTGTTGAGCGGGGTGGTGTCCATGAGGATAGTTGAACGCCTGGGGTGCCATGGTTCCGGGGGCAGGAACAGGTATTGGCGGTGGGCCAGATGTGAAGTAGGGGTGCTGCAATGCTTCAGCGGCGGTGATACGCTTCGCTGGGTCGAACTGAAGGAGCCGCTCCAAGAGATCGATGGCTTGCGGCGATGCCTTGGGAAGGACCTGTTGGAAGGGTATTTTAGGATAGCGGGGATACTGCTTCGGTTGTTGTTGTGCGGCGCCCTCGCCCTAACATATACTTGTGAGCAGCGAACAACGAGAACGTGTTGTAGACTCACCGCTTCGCTTAGAATCCGCCGGATCACTCGGTCATCGGGTGTGCCAATAATACGCATAATATGGAGGAGCTGGTCCTGGTTGTCCCGTCCTCGGAATAAAGGTACGCCGGAAATCATTTCTGCGAAGATGCAGCCGCAGGACCAGACATCGATCGACGTGCTATATGTGCGGGAGCCCAACAGAACATCCGGTGCACGATACCACAGAGTGACGACCTGTGGATCTTATGAGTATCCTGTTTCCGTATCAGCACAGATACCCACCTCGTTGGAGAAAGTGTTGACTGGGACACCGAACGCCCTAGCGAGACCAAAATCGCCGAGTTTCAGTTCTCCTTTCCGGTTGATAAGAAGGTTCTGAGGCTTCAAGTCTCTGTGCAGTACACGATTCTCGTGACAGAAGGCGGTACCTCTCAAGAGCTGGTACATAAAGCTACGAACGGTCACAGGATCGAGTGCGCCACGATCGCCGTGCGCGTCCATGTACTTCTTGAGATCTCGTTCACAGTACTCGAAGATGAGGACCAGCTTGGTTTCTGTGTGGATGACATCGTACAGACGGACGATGTTGACGTGCTTGAGCTCCTTCATGAGCGAGATTTCACGGATGGCCGTCGATGGTGTACCCTCTTCCGCATCCAGATGTATTTCCTTGAGGGCGACGATTTCATTTGTCGCTCTTGACCGCCCCTAGACGCAGGCCTCTCAGAAACCGCTCCGATCAGTAACATGAATGCGCGCGTACCTTGTACACGGTGGCGTACGTCCCCTCGCCTGTAAAGATGTATCGTGAGACTATAAGCAGAGCATCTCTAAGCTCGGCATACCTAGTTTCTCCAGCTATGGTTTTATGGTCAGTATCGGTTCCCCAATACAACTCCAAGCCACTCACCTGAACGTAGTTCATGGTTAGATGTTACAAAGACTGGCCGAAGTTGAATGATATCTGTTCCTCGGTCTAGAAACCAAAGTCGCGTCGGAATAAAATCTATGAGGACGTGAGATGGTGGTTCGAGTCAGAGAGGGACAGTGGAGGACCCTGGTCCGAAAGGTTGCGAAGAAAGACTCTTCCACCGGCGTTTCAACACAGCTGTGGCCAGCGCCAACGCGGACAAGGGCGGCGGCGTCTATCTATAAAGAGAGCTCGCACGTGGCATCCATGTGCTCCGGACAAGATTGCCGGCGCCAACCAAGATTTTTGGTCCAACGCGCTGAGCTCACTTCAAGTCTTCAATCCTCTTAGGTGCGTTAGGTATGCCTTGAAATTTAAACCAGTTAAGTTTAAACTACCGTAGATATGGCCTCGACACCTTCAAAAGCGAAAAAGCCTCGCCACAAGCCCCCGACCAGTCGGCCTGCCAATACCTCAAGCTTAGCGCATCCCGCTGCCGAAGTTATCATCTCTACAGCACCAAAAAGAGCTGTGGAAGAAGAGGAGGATGCGGTTAGTATTGCGTTTGAGAAGTGTGTCTTGGGTTATTGACGCTGCGCTTTGCAGGGGCCCCCAACAAAGCGGTACTCAGAATCCGCATCGGTAGCCGTACGGTCTGGCATTGAAGCCGGTCAGGATGAGACCATGGACGACCTGCCAGATACTCAAGGGGAGCTCGACGTTGATCTTGCAGAGCTAAGTCTCGGGCAGAGACTTACAGCCATTTCCGGCAACTCTGTACCTAATGGTACGACGTCGGACGACGAAGACGCAGAACAGGCTGCCCAACCCCCAGAAGAAGATACCCTACGCACAGTCCCTGCCGCCTCTCTTACACGGACGCTCATCCAAGCCCTTCACTCGTCCGATGCCGGTCTCCTCGAGACATGTCTGGGACATACAAACGCGAATCTCATACAAAATACAGTGCGAAGATTGCCCCCACAACTTGCGGTACCGCTTGTCACCGCATGTGTTGAGCGATTAGGTAGAGGGAAGCGGGCGGGTAAAGGCAAGGGTGGAGGTGCTGGCGCGGGCTCCCAGCGCGGAACGGGCCTTGTAAGATGGATCCGGGCGGTCCTGGTGGTTCACGGCGGACATCTATTGACGGTACGATTACTGTCTTGTTCGCTGGCTCACTCGTGAATTTACAAATGCCTGTCCAGATGCCCGACTTAGTGGCGCGGCTTGCCGGCCTCCACGCCACCCTTACTTCTCGCCTAGAGTTGCAAAACAGCTTGCTATCCCTCAGTGGTAGACTAGACATGGTCATCTCACAAATTGAGATGCGTTCGTCTGCAGCACCAGCGCCTCTACCCATACCAAAAAGCTCCAAGAGCAAAGGCAAGCAAAAGAAGGAGCAAGAGAAGAGGGAGGTGAATCGGTATGTGGAGGGCGAGAGTGAGGACGAGGAGGCAGAGGCTATGGAGGTTGAAGTTGAGAGCGGCGATGATGCAGGAAGCGTAGAGGATGTTGAGCTTGGCGGAAGCGACGAGGATGACGAGGAAGAGGCAGAAGAAAGCGAAGAAGACGAAGATGGGGACGAGGACGACGAGGACGAGCAAGACGATGAAGACAGCGACGAGGGTGGAGGCCCGAGGATTAACGGTTTCATTGATGATGAAGCGGAAGAGTACAGCGAGGAGGATGACGATGAAGAGAGCGAATGATTAGGCATCCTCACCCAAAAGGATTTCGTGCACACGATCTATTCATTGCTATCTTTTCAGGGCTACAGGCGCATTACTCTAAAGCGGGACCAGGGATCCAAGTCCCACGTATAAAAGGTGAGGACGTTTTCGACATGACACTGGATGCATGCACCGTATGTCCCCACTCATCGTTCTGCGACTGACGGTCGTCATCTCACAATTATTCCCGGGATGTGCTGTTCTGTCTATGTATCAGTCTGGTTGCTGTTAAGATGGTCTTGGTTGAAAGAGACATCACCACGCCAGGTACACGATAAAGAAGGCTCATTCCGGTCATCAAACTGCGGAAGATAAAAGTGCGATTCCTCAGAAGCGCAACCGCAGACTCTGTAAAGCACTTGGACTGAGACTACTGAGAGCAGCATGAGAGACAACTTTTGCAACGGCAGAGGATGCGCAGAGAGGGTCGCGACTCGGTTGTCATTGGTCCCCGGAGACCGTGCTCAGCGCTGTCCAGCCTCCGTCACCACCGGCACTCTTTTTCTCCTTCCACCGCCATATCATCCCAGGCTTGCTTCTCTCCTTACACCGTCACTCAAGGCCCTCGGCCAATAAATTACATTTATTGTCTTTCTTGACCAGACATCCTCTTGTATTCCTGCTTGGCGCAAAACGGTCGCACAGGATAGACCTCGGCTGAAGAATCCCTCTTGATTCCTTTCGACCGCACATGGGAAGACCTTTGTTTGGTTTTGAACGTCAGACAATAATTCTCTACCTACTGTTGCTAGAGGCTAGCTAATGCTGTAATTTGCACTCTCAAGACACTACAAATTGTACCTGCCCCAAGTGCATCGCCGACACCGCTTCCCCACTGTCAAACCTTGCATCTTCACAACCTCGGGCCCAATCTAACAGCTTGTGGCACCGAACTACCAGTAGGGCGACACCTGCCGTGCCCCAAGATATCCCTGAAAGCATCCTGCAGACCATCTCAGAGTCCCAAGCATCCCTCAGCCGCGCATCGTTCGTGATTGAGGCGGCCTACGAAAGACTTATTGCTCTCAGGATCAGACTGCGCCAGAACTCAGAAGCAATGTCGAGGCTCTCCCGACTTGTCCCCAACACTCGCATGGGCCCTGAGCATTCTGCCATCGTTCTCTCTGACGACTCGCAGCCAAACCCGCGTCCCCCAGCCGGTACCGAAGTGCCCGCCGAGTCAGGATCATCCGCGGATATGGTCGTAGACGTTGTGAACCCCGAAGTTCCTCAGGTTGCGAATGCCCCAACACCCCCCGAGACGACACCACGCATGCCAGAAGAGACCATTCTCCGGCGATTCCAAGAGCTTGCTGGCCGTGACCGGAGTACTACTGCGCTGCCAGACCTCGCGTCTTATTCAGAGGAGACCAACCCGTCGTATACCCCTCGCTTTCCTCCCTTACCTTCGACATCTATGATGCGACCCTCGACTCTCAGAGTGAACGACAGCGATACGCTGTACTTCAACGTCTACTCCCGGCGGTCTGGACCGAGCTCGACCGAAGCGGCGACCACACTCGGACAGCGAGTGGAGGCGCGAGCCGCCGCAGGTCGAAGTGCTTCCCATAACGCTGAAGAGACTGCCAACCGTATCACCGAGCTCAGAACCAGCATCGACAGCTATATCTCGCGGCTCAATCGGCACGGCGAAGAGCTCCTCGCTGCGGCCAGTAGTCTGCGGCAGGAACCCCGGCAGTCGTCAGCACGGCGGATGCCACGGATATCTACAACCGCAACTGCTGCCGCGGCGTCGTCCGATCCCATAGTATCGGGGGCTAACAGACGGCTACTTACCGCGACACAACTGCAGGAGGAGTTTGACAGGGTGACATCGCGAGCGCAGGAGGACTTGCGAGACTCGGAACAACGCTGGCGGAGCTTAGAGACCCGGCCGCTGGAGTCGCGATCACGCTTTTCCCTCATCGACTGGGATGCTCTGCCCAACTCGGCAGAAGAGTTTGGGTCGTACCTTTCGTCGCTGCAGGAGTCGCTTCGGAATCAGCGGTCCTCCGAAAGCGAAAGTGCCGCCGAGCCTCCTGCCTCGAGAGAGCCGCTCCCTTGGCCCATGGACCTGGCGAGTGACTCGGACGACGACGACGAGCTTGACTGGTTGCTCAGTGCGCCAGAGCGGCGCAGACGGAGGATACAACCACCGGCTGGAGGTTTGGAGTCGGAGCGCGCACGTTCTGACATGCTAGGCCGGGCACGAGCAGCCCTGATGACGAGCCGGACTTCGAGTCAGGAGACATCGACTGGCTTCGATATGTCGTCTATCCCCCTTACTGCGAGTTCTGCCATCACAGACCCAACTCGTACAAGGCGACGGAGACGTGGGTGGGGTACGTCCGGAAGCCTTTCCCAGCGTCGCACTGGTGAAACTGACCTTCCCATCACTGTAGCGCGCCTAGATCGCGACGGCAATGAGATTCCCACGGACGAAGAGGAAGAATACGAGCGTAACAGGGCACACATGCGTGCTCGGGCGCAGGCTCTGTCTAGTGGAAATGGTGCCGAGGCTACAAGCACCGAAAGTCTAACCGTTCCCCCACCCCCACCATCTCACCAGCGCCACTCCTACATGTTCAATGCAACAACGCGCAACGAGATGTCCGCGCCCCAAGAGCCCGCCGCGATCCGTGTGCGTCTCAGCTCGCGCAATCGCGAGGGTGCCGAGTCCCTTGTCTCGCGCGAGCAGCGTACACGATTCCGAGCCCGAGCGCCCTCGCAGACGACCCTCAGACGGCGATCGGATACGCTGATCGTCCCTGTGCGGGTGCCCAGCCCTTCGCCCAGTTCGACGCCAGTCATTTTCCAGGCGAGCCCCTTGCCGTGGTCTACACCCGAGCTCGTGCCCACTGTATCTAGAATAAAAGAGCGCAGGATGTCAGGCCGCGTCCGCGCATCGATGAAGCCGCCGGTCGCGGGGCGCTGATAGCATTTCGAGCAGCATACACACATTCATTCATTGTTTCAACCGTCGCAAAATGGACATAGATACATCATTCGCTTTTATTGGCTCACAAGCCTGCGCCCGATACCCCATTACTCGCTGGGCCATACATTCGCAGCCCATTTTCCGCCACACATGCAATTCAAGCGTCGAGTTTCTAGTTTAATCATTCGTATCGCATGGTCATTACACAAAATGTACCGGTATCCGATGCAACACATAAATCGATGTTAATGCAAGTAATGTCCTGGTATAATCGTTAGATGGATAATGGAGCGTCAATGACAATCGTGCTGGGTCAATGGGTATGATGCTAAATGGGGTATATGGATGAGTGGATTAGGGGCTATGTTCGACAGTAGGACTCCGCTTCCATAAGCCTTTGAACTTGTTTGCTAGGCTCGTCTTTCGTTGGGGCGTACTGCTAGGTGGTGTGTCAACGGGATCAAGTCTGAGTGTCGTCAGGTCCGGAATCTCGTCCTCGAGAATCGGAGCGGTAGGCGAGCAATACTCGAACCATGGGAATGGGCATTCTCCCGGCTTGTATGCGATCCCGCCAGGCATAGTGATACCTTCTTCGATGGGAAGCTAGAGGCACATGCATGCGTTATTGAAGGAATGAGAGCTGACCAGACCGCGAACTTACAGCGCTCTTTTTCTGATGAATATAGGCTGATACCATAGGGTCAATGGCCGTCTTCCTGCGCAAAACCGTTTCCCAGCATCTACCCTTGTGCTCAGTACATCATTCTACGTTCGTCAAACGTCGAGCTCGACTCACATGCCGGCGAAAAACTGGTGCTGCTTGATGTCCGAGATAGATATTCTTCGTGCAGGATCCTTCTCCAACATCTAGACATAGGTTAGACGACTGCACGCATGGAAATTGAACCAATCATAGTTCTCACCCGCCGGAGAAGCGTCCTGGCGTGTCCAGGAACTCGTTCATCCATGCCGAATTCTAGCTGCAGGACTTTGGTACGAGTACAGAGCTCCTTGTAGCTCTGTCTAGCAGGAATCATGCCAAAAGGGAGCTAAACAGTGTAGTGTAAGCATAAGTATTCACGTGAAGTCACGATCATCACTTACTCGGCCCATGAGAAGAAAGTGGATAACGACACCTGCACTCCAGATGTCTGCTTCGTACGAGTATCCCGTCTTCTCATATGCCTCCGGTGCCATAAACCCCGGTGTTCCACAAGTTGTGCGGCTCCTGTCAGACTGGCTGCGACCGTCGTCCGTGTTCGACGGGTCCGTCACAGGTTCTGGCGTCCTATTCGCCCACCTGCGGAATCGCTCCCACGGCCTTGCCTCAGACCCATCTCCGAACGAACGAGACACCCCGAAATCTGCAAGAAGGAGATGCCCCTCGTCGTCGATGAGGATGTTGTCCGGTTTGATATCACGGTGCATGACATGGCGGCGATGCAGTTCTTCCATGGCGACAATCTGCTCTGCAGCTTAGTCATTGTGGCGCACTATGCTCAGAGTGAACTTACGAGTTCTGCGGCGTAGTGGCGTGCTATATTGGTTGGAAGCTTGGAGAATCGACGGACGAGCTTGGTCATGTCCCCGACAGGATGGTATTTCTACATTTCGACAAGCAATCCATTTAATTGAAACCTGATAGCGAATCTTTGATCGACACTCACCGAAAGAAAGTAGAAATACTCGTTATCTTGGAAACTTGCCTCCAGGCGGAGCGCCCAAGGGCAGTCAAATAGCCTTTGCCCCACTAGTTGTTCCTCGAATATTCTTGGGTAAGAGCTCAGATGCAGGTGGTCCTTTTCCACAATCTTCAGAGCGGTGTACTTATCGGATACATTATCGTGCACAAGAAGAACCTGTCCGTGAGCTCCTTGCCCCAGTCGGCCCAGAGCTGTAAAGTCCGTTGCGGCGAAGAGTCGCGCAGGCGGATCGTACAAGGCTGTGTCGAAAGGCGGTATTTCCAGTGTGCTGCTGTCGTCCTGAGATGGTGCCTGGGTTGAGCCTGAAACGACCGCGCAAGAAGAATGCAGAGACCGAGGCTGGCGTGTGTAACTCTTGTTCAGAGATGATAGAGCTTCGTGCGGGAGCGCATAGTGAGGTATGAGCAGATTTTGTGATGCATCGGTGTCTGAAAACTGGAGCAATCACAGTAAGGCACGAGTTTGAGATATGGAAGTGGTGCTGTCACGATCACTCACCGATGGACCAAAGCTGTGGAGTATCTCTCTATTACCAGTCCGCGGGCTCGGCATTCGCGCAGAACGTTTCGTTTCTTTGTTGTCTAGTTCGCAATTGTTGCCTCTGAGGCCATCAGCCCCCTGGTCATAGAAGCCGGAATAATACGGGTTAATGGATCGGCATCGCATTTGAGCACGAACTCACCAGCTGCATCGCATGTTGAGGCTGGGAGGCCAAAGCTGAAGTCGACTCGGGGTGCATCATGAGGGGAGTTATGGAGGTACGGTGCTCCTCTTCAGACCGAACATCGAAATCTTGGGTATGAGCTGACAAGAGGTCAGCCTCGATCCAAACTAGGTGCCCAATCTTCCCACTGCCAGCCGCATCGCAATTCTGAATAGCCGGGTCAATGTCTTGACACCAGGAAGACACAGTCGAAGCGAAAAAACCAGGAAGGAATGGATACTTTCCAAGCGGGGTCTTGTGCTGACAATGGATGGTTCAGTCCACGCATGTGCTGTTCTCGGAGGCATTCCGACGTCGTGCACTCCGGCTTTCACGTGGAACCCCTGAGAACATACTCAAAGAGCTATTTGCTGATGATGTCAGAAAATAAGAACGGCCCTCACAAGTCAAACAGAGTTCACGCAGCAATGGATCAAAGATACATAAAGATGCGGGGGATGAGTTTATCCGGACATGTCGTGGAGAGCAGTCGCTGTAGCTATATTACATTTTAGACCGACTAAGTTATTATACGAGGGAGCGGCTGACCTAGCACGAGATGTTGGGGGTCTCAATACAATTGGCTGCAAGTCCATTACGATAGTTGCGATAGTAATACAGACATTTCCCATGAGGGTCCGTCGAATGAAAAAGTTCGTATTGCCGACAGCAAGCCACTCAGATGACATCCGAAGGTTTGTACATTCTGAAACTAAAGTAGCTGGTGAGTGCTGGTTAGCATTCTGTGGATTGACATACGTACATATCATACCGCGGAGGTTGACATCTCGTACGATGGTGGAAGTTCGTTGTTAGGAAGCTGCTTGCGCCAAGGGTAGACGGCCCGTGCACCTGGGATGGATCGCATGGGGCGCGGCCGGGACACTGGTGGTACATTGGGTACATCCACTGCAGGTCGGGTCCTGGATGGTGATGTCGTCTGGGACGCTGAAGATAGACTCGGTGGGCTATTGACCAATCGAAGTATTCTACCCTTCGTTTCTGGGATGATAGGCGGGCCCGACTCGACGAAGTATGTGTAAGGCTCCGTTCCTGATGGCGACACCGAATGCACCTGCTCCTTAATCTCGACGAACTTTTCTTTCTTAGCACCTACTCCCCTCCTTCGAAAAACTCGGCGCCGGCAGACATACAGCAGAAGAAGCAGTACGATCACTAGGACAACCGTCAAAGCTACCACGCACGCTATGATGATGGTTTTGGTCGAACTCGACCCATTTGAGTGTCCATGATGACCGTGGCCTCCTGAATCGCCATGTCCGTTGTGTCCGTTATCGTCATCGTCGCTGTTGTCGTCTTCGGCTTCATCATCCTCCCTGAACAGCAGGCAAACTCAACGTGAGAAAATACGGCTGTAAATTTAACGCACCTGGTATACTGGAGAAAATCTAGTAATACAGGGGGGCCCTTTCCTCCGCCGGCACTCCAACGAAGAGTAAAATTGTGAAGGCCAGATGCGATTGAGTTGATCGCAAATAGTGTGACATTGTACCGAGGCGAGTCAGGTGTATTGGACGAATCATACTTGGAGTTGTTGACGACCTCGCCATCGACGAGAAAGGATAGGTCTGCGGTGCCGGTACCGGTACCGGAAGAGGGTACCAGTATGCCATACACATAGATAGAGGAACCTGCGTTAATTTTCAGGATTGTCTGAACCATCAAGAATGATATTCAGCTCTGACTCACCGTTGAAGACAAAAGACGCTGTCTGTTCCTGTTGGTTCGACGATCGAACTGAGACTGTGTGTTCAGTTCCATTGACGGCAGACTGTATTGCGTCGGGACAGTGATAGCAAGTGTCCTCATCTTGCCATCCAGAAGTATATACCAGCATTTGGCCTGAGTAAGGGTCGACGCCAGAGTCATCGACTGTGACGTTCGTCGAGCGACCAGCGACCAAACTCGGCAGTGAACAACATAATAGGCAAAGAGTGAAGAAGTAAGAAAACATTAGGAAACTGTCCTGCCTGCAGTTAACAAGAGATGATGTGAAAGGGACACGTCCATGTCACCCTGGCACAGGGCGAGAGACGAAAGTGAGGCTACGTCCGAGGGGATATATATCTCACGGAGTCAGATTCACAGCCATATAATGCGCAGGAAACGCAGAAGGCGATCGCGGAACAACCATCGAACCAATTGTGTTGGGAGCTAGTCAAAGCACACTAGCCTTCATTTCTGGGCGGTGTTGCAAGCTCACCGTCACGTCCTGATCCTGTTCGATGACCGCCGAAGTAAGATCACGGAGCCTGGGAACCAAGCCGCCATATAACTGTCTGTGAAACTGGTTGCTACGCAATCATCAACTATGATGCTTTGACTTTACAAGGAGCGTATATACTCACACCCAGCCACAGTTGGAGCCCATATTGAATACCCGTATACCCGTCCTACGATACGGGAAATAGCTCGATTGTATGTTCGAAGACACAAGCATGCAAACTCACCGATACTAGTGAATCTATCAGACTTTATGCGGCGAGGCTCTATCGTAGGGTGGAGGGGGCGATTCCACTGTAGCTACTGTACGGATGCTTCGGGCGCTGTTCTGCCGTCTTGCTCGAGCAGCCTCACCCTGGGTAGCTAGCAGCGATGACTGTCGAGGTGGCCTTTCCTCCTGAGCATTGCTGCGTTTCGGCACGAGGAGCGTGTTTGGAATAGATTGTTTCTGCTCCAGGGGATTATCCACCACTGCCATGCCAATCCCATCGTCTTCTACGATCCTGCTGGTGCTTCCAGATGTCGCATAAGGATGGCGAATCGATGGCCTCAGCGAATCCGAGCCCAGAGAGCTCGTACTGGGGTTGGGTTCGCGAGTAGCTGATGAGCTTGTGGCGTTCAGACGTCGTGAAGTCGGCCAATCCGAAGCCGCTGTACCTCGGCTCGCTATAGTGCCGTCGAAATAATCATTTAGGTCCGTAGTTGTTTTACCACGTAGAATGAGTGGCGAGCGCTGAGGTGACAGATGTGGCAATGCCGGTTGTGGTGCATTGATGTTTTCTGTGGGATCCCAGGTGCCATCAACCCACCCACTGCTTGTGGGGTCAAGTGAGATGTCTGGTTGAGGAGGAAGGCCGAACGAGTATGGGCGCTCACTGATGACGCTCAATCTGCGGCGTCGTCTGCAGTATAAGAGAATCCCAGCAGCGAGAAGGGTGAGGAGGCCACCAACCGAACATACTGCGGCAATGATGATTGTGCGTGTATGTGAAGAAGAGGGAGGCCCCACCAGCGTGCCCGTCGAAGATGTGCTACCTAATGGCGTTGATGCCACAGCCACAGGCGGCGTCGAGAGGGCACTATCCGATGAGGTGGATGTCATCGATATAGGCGATCCTGGGAATGAGATGGGCTGTGATTCCGAATTGTCTTCGTGACTAAAGATTGATCAGACAGGTAACATCCGTGAATGACTCAGTGCTCACGAATAAATCATGTAGTCCAAGAGCACCAAACTGGTCTCGTTGTTTCCAAGCCCATTTTGCAATGTGAGTGTATGGAAACCTGACGGTATCGACGTATTCGCGTACACCGGGACGTTATATTGATAGGTTGTTTGTGCGAGCGAGATGAAGGAACCGACAACCTGGTCATCCAGATTAAATATGAGCTCCGTATTACCGTTGAGCATGGTTCGTGGAGCAAGTATGCAGTATACATAGACTGCAGTTCCTATTTTTATCGTTAACATCCCAGTTCCAGCTCTCCACAGGATATTGCACACACCATTGAAAGTGAACGTTGCCGTCTGCATCGCATCAGCATCTTTCGTAGTTCGGTATGTTATGTCGTGCCAGGTTCCGTTGTAGGCTTCCATCGGGTCTGGCCGCGCCGCGCAACTCGAACAGGTTGGCCCTACATTCCATTCGCCACCTGGTTCGTAGTATATTGGGAAGCCTATTCGTGGGTCGGTAGCGTTGTCATCGACAGTAACATTGACCAGCGCGGCTGCAGATAATAGTGATGAAGAAAGAAGGTAATATGCGAGTGCGACCAAAATGTCAAGGAAGGGCATAAGAAAGGACTGTGAAAGGTCGGCACGGGAAGGCGACGACTATGAACGTTGAAAGAGAGTTGCAAAGACGCTAAGCTGTGAGCATGACCACAGGTTCTGCCAGCACCGACAAGGCGGAGCTCAATGCTACCGAGTGAGTTGCCCTGACAGGATCGTCGTAACAGATCGAGGTGAACCATACGCCTTCCTTCTCGGGCCTATCCGTCTAGTTATGCCGGAGAGCGAACAGCCCATCATCAGCATCTATCAATGCAAAAAGAGCTCAGTCACTTGGCCCGACACTCTCAGAGATACGATGCACTGACTTGACGGTCCGCGGCTGTCGCATGCAGCAGTACGATAGGGATGCACCGGTAAGCACGGTTAATCGCCTAGAGCATTCATGCTATGCAACAAATCTTTATGGGATACTGCTCTCGTAGACGGAACCTGTACATGAAGGATCAGCATCACGCCCATGCAGCTGAACCCAAAGCTCAAGCACTCACCCCGCTGATGATTCACACGCTCTTGCATGGCGCAGCTCTGGTTCCCGACATCTTTGTTCTCGCATCCATCGTGAGCAGAGTGTTAGCGGGAAGCAGGAAAGCAAAGCGCGGCCATACGCAGCAATTCGGGCACGGCGGGGCCAGCAGCACTTGTCCAAGCGAGGAAATTAGTCGACGTCCTCTTCGGTTATAGGATGAATGAGCACATCGCTAGGGCAGCGAGACTTGGCGAGCTTCGCAGAGTCATTGTCAAGCGCATCGATTCGTACAGTAAAGAGCCTGAGGCGGTAAGTCCTTAGCTTCAATGTGTGCAGCTCAGGTTGAAGTGGATCTGGAAGAGAAAGAAGTTCAAAGAACGAACTCAGTCACCGAGCGCTCTAACTCTTCACATACTGGCGCCCAGTCACTGTCGACCTGAGCGCGCATTCTAATGTCATTGTAGTAACTTACACTGTGACACCGTCGTATGAGGCGAGTACAGTACCCCATGTCGGCCAGTATAAGTGTTGCATATGAAACAATGCGGCAATTCAACTACGGTCCATCTCAAGTCTTCCGCTTCTTCTTCGAGGGCCTTCCTAGCTCCTGACTCTGTGACATGTTCGTCGACATGGATCGCGTAACCCTCCTCACTTCCGATAGTGAAGCGTTATCAACAGGAAAGAATTTGGAGTGCGACAGAACGGCGGCATCTTTTTTCGCATTTCCCTCCACTCTATGCGAGTCCCCTTCCGGTGAGCCTTCGAGAGACGTGAGATCGCTGACATCCGAGTCATCATGCTCCTAGAAGTCTCTGAGTAACGGAAATTAGCAGGATTTATTATGACTTGAGTCCTGACCTGAGCGTTCGTTTTGCTTCTTTTCTTTTGCCTCTTTATGTGTAACGATCCATCCTGTGACGACAGTCGCTGCAGTTCTGTAACGTATGCAGACGTCCGGCCGCCCACGGTCAACCACTTGATAGTTGCTGGTTCACCTGAGGGCTGTAAAACGAGTTGAGTCACGATACTGAAATTTTGACTAGGATAATTCTGACCAGTACGAGAGTATGTTTCCCTTTTTTACCCTTTCCCTAACAAACGTTGAATGAATTTTCTCACTTGTGGGATTGATCTTACCCATCTATGCTTGAACAGCCAATTTTCGGGAAACTTACTGTCGTCTGCGTTCGCTTCCACAGCAGTGCGGCAGACATACATCATGGAATTGTGGAGGGCTTCTAACTTTTCGTCTGAAAGTGTATTGCATCTATGTTCAGGATGAATCCGCGCGTGATAGAGAATCTCGTCTATCTTCAGTGAGTCAAGGGAGACCCTACACTGGACGCGACATACCTGCTACCCAGTTTCCAACCCCAGCGCTGAAACTTTGGTCTAAGAGGAGAGCCTTGATGGGACAACTCCGTTTGAGTACCATGCGCTTGAAGTCTTCCAGAAGTGGCATACATAGAATAGGATCGAATCCAAGGGAAGATATAGGATGTTCAGAAAGAGGGGAGGCGCAGAGTCTTATACGACCCAATCTTCTGGCATCCAAGAAAGCGAGTTCTGTGGTGGGTTCGTCGGCATCTCCACGAATATGAAGTATGAACTATGTCTCCTTGGTCGGTAAGGCTATTCGAAAGAGAGCAATTGGTGAAAAACCTTCATAAAGCGTGGCGGCCAATCAGTAGAAGCTTTGCGAGGCGTCTCTTTGTAATATGTCGCCAGCTGTCCCCTGATCTACTGCAACCGGTTGGATCCTCGATATCAACACCAAAATATACAGCCCACCTGGAGCATTCCCGTCATTCCAAAATGAAGAACAGGCATTCTCCCTTGGCCTTCCAGTTCAATATAGAAGACCTTGCCTGTAAAACAATAGATTCAGTATCAATGCCAGCTGGGAGCGATATATGCTATGAACCATAACGGCCTACACTCTTGACGGTCCGACCTTTGATCTCGGTAGCCTGATACTTGTGAGTGGTGGATATATTCCTCGTTTCGAAAATACACATACAAATTCTTCGTGTGTGATTCCGGAGAAGACTATTTCATCTTGAGTTGTTTCAACGTCAGTAATTCTTTTGCCTAAGGCCACAGATCTTATCATCCCCGTGGCGCGTTCAACCTCTTTATAGCATAAGTGGATAAATCTACAGCATCAACGACTCAGCGCACCAGGTAGCTCAGGCATGTTTGTATAGGTGCAACTGAGGTTCGAGTCCTGCCATCTCGTTTAGGCCGAAGCGCTTCAGAGTCAGGCCGGTAGCGGGGCAGCCCAATATGGCATGCCATCAACTCCATCAAACTCTCGGCCTATTCGTTGGACGCCGAGGAGTCACGATATCAGCCAAGTTCATCCCGACGGTGCTAATCCTCCGGGCGACTTCTACCGGTGTACCACTGTCGTTTATCTTTCCACCTCGATTGCGCTTATGGATTCGAATATGAGGAACTCAAGCAACAAAACGCAGCCATGGGGATTGAAGTGGCGAAGCTCTACCTGGTTCATCACATTCAGTACGTCATTGTTTGAGCTGATAAGATGTGCTTTCACTATGCTGATTATCGTGCTCGTTCACTACCATCTCACAGTTGTTGGACTAGGTTCATAATATTCTATTAGTTGCTACAAAATTTCTTATGCGATTGTCAGGTGTAACGGTGGACCTTCTTGTCTATTCAATAGTAATCCCAGTCCTACCCTTCCGGCTACAGACACTTGGTTACGATGGTGTCTCGGGATTAGTTGGCTGGCTTTTGTTTGCATATGTAGGCACCTCTTTCTTCTGAGTAACAACTCTAATGTGTTTCTATTAGTCTGGAGGCCTTGTTATTTGTGAGTATGAGCGTATTTTCCTCTTTCTATCCCATAGTTCAGCGCTCATCTTCCAACCTAGCCACACCTCCCATCGCAGCACTTTCGGAAAAGTATCAGAACAGAAAATATCCCCTGATTGCTGGGCAGGTCATCCTGATAGGCTCTCAAATACTACTCATGGAAGCGCCGAGTTATTGGGTAATGGTACTCGCCCGCGTTATCCAAGGCATCAGTTCCTCCATGATATGGGTAGTAGGCTTAGCTATGATGTTCGTTGAACTCATCTTATGTCGTTTCAATTGCTGACATATATGATATGTTCTTCCAGATGTGACACTGTTCCGGAAAATGTCGTAGGACGTAAGCTGGAATTCGTGCTTTCGCTGCTTATGTCTCATCCCCGTCCGTAGGTCAGCTAGGGATAGCGATGACAGGACTTTCTTTAGGGTATGCTGTATTCGTTTGTCTTGAACTACTGATAACACCGGTTCCTTAGCATCCTGATTGGGCCTCCCGTAGGAGGCGGACTCTACAGCAAGTTCGGCTTCCGAGGGCCTTTTATTCTTTCCATCATCATCACCGCTGTGGATCTCATTGGTCGACTCTTTATCATTGAAAAAGCCGAAGCTGACGCATATCGATCTGAGACCGAGTCTGGTATACTCGAGGCTCAACCTGTTGAGCAGGATGGACCCGGTACCGTCGGTGAAACATTGGAAATGCAGCCCATTCAAAAGAACACGGACAAGGCAGATTCTGCCGTTGTATCTTCAAATACTCAAAAAGCTACTCCACCTGCTGCACTGGTACCGAGGCCCTCTTTGTCCTTGGTCCAGGTTGTCAAGAAGCTACTGGGCACATCTCGAGCGCTCACCGTTCTGCTTAGCACACTGATTTACGGGTATGTTTTTGTGACGACAGTAGCATAGACTTCATCGGTCTGATATGACACGTAGAATTGTGTACAGTGCACAGGAGCCAGCTGTCCCTTTGTATCTGCAATCGCTCTGGGGCCTAAACTCTTCGAAAGTCGGACTGATCTACCTAGCGGCTGTCATCCCCACATTGTTCTGTGCGTGTCTCATCGTCCTCATACGGGCCAATATTAACCGAAGTATAGCATCACCTATTGCTGGTTGGTGGGCCGATCGCAAAGGAACCGAGTGGATCACAGTGATATGCTTTGCTGCTTCGATCCCATGGTGGGTCCTGATCACAATTCGAAGTTCTCTAGCTTTCTTCATCGTCATGTTTGCGATCGAGAGTACGTACAACACGGATCGTCATACGAAGACACTACTGATAGGGATACAGGTTTCTTCACATCAGCAGTGGTGTCTCCATTGACAGCAGAGCTCGCCGCTGTGTCAAGAGCACATGCCGGTGTAGGCTGTAAGTCATTCGTCCGAACATAAAGCGAATGCTCAACCTCAACGACCGTTTCAGATGCACATGTATATGGCGCATTCAATCTGAGCTATGGGATTGGCGCAACGAGTAAGTCGTTCTGGATTTACAATCCCCCTTTAACTAACGTCACATTAAGTCGGTCCTATAATAGGTGGTCAAGTGCGAAATATCATCTGATTCTTCGATACGCCACTGACACTCCTTTTAGATGTACGATCACCTTAAGCAAGGCTGGACCGCAATCTGTCTGTTAGCTACCGGCCTGTTAGCTGTTTCTTCAGTGATGGCGACATGCTTCACTGGAGATACACCCCTCCTACAAAGATTACGCAGCCGACTCATGCACAGGCACACCGCATAAATGGTCTCTGGAGATCGATTCCCGCACCCGCTGTTCAAATGATCATCGTGTATACTAGAGATGCAGTGTAGTAGGGATACAGATACAAGTAAGTAATGTTCAATGTTGTTATGTGAGATGTATGCTAAATATTCCATGATGACGAGTAGATATACATGCTACGACTACCGATACGTATGCGACAGATATAAGCGACATGCAGTTGACAAGTACAAACCGAGATAAGTTATCGACGATAGATAGATTACGTTGGCGAGGTTGCCATACTGTCGTCTGGTGGCTTGCTAGGTGCTGGCCCGAATGTAGTTAACAGAGAAAAAAGGTCACCTAGGATACAAAAAGTTAGACCAAGGTGATCGTGCCTAGATAAACAGCGTACTTTTCTTGAGCGGTTTACTCAGGAAAGAGTTCATGCCGGCGCTCAAACAGAGCTGTTTCGTTGACTCCTGGCAATCAGCACTCAAGGCGACAACTAGTTGTAATGTAAGTATACGCTCGTGATATACGTAGCAGTGGGACTTGCTTGGTAGAAGTATAGGCGCACGACGTTTATTCTCGAGAACTCTGACTCGTTTGCACGCTTCCACACCATCGCAGATAGGCATATCTGACTCAAATGTTAGCTTGATACGATATGAGCCACTGGCTGTCGCTTACGGTGGTCGAAGAGTGCGACAGAGAAATAGCCTGGATCGTGCGACTCCCACTCTGGGTGAGGCATTAGCTAAGCCTTTGTATGTGTTGGTTGTCACGCACCTGCAATGGCCTCCTCTCCGTTCGAAGTGGCAACTACGTTCAGATCGTATCGTTCTAATTGTTTAATTAAAAGTTTCTGAGCTACCGGATTATCTGTGAAAGCAGGATTACGAATGGGTCAGTCACAACGAATAGGCCGTACATACCTTCTGCGACTAATACATTTCCATACAAAGTACGATGCTGAAGGGCGCCCTCTCCTTCTGATTGCGGACCGCCTAGACGCGCCATTGGCTTGTCCGAGGGATTTTTGACGACAGCAAGGAGTTGCAGTAGTCGGGCCTTCCGAGGTGGCTTTGTCATTCGTACGACGCCAGGGGTATCACTGGTGAAGGCGTTGTGTCCAGATAAAGAATCGGTCGTGGGAGTATATAGATGAATAATCTTGACGTCCTTCAGAGGGTCCTTGGGTATGGCGTGGATGAACCGAGCGAGTTCATCGGCGCGGAATTCGGACTGATCGTCTAGCAGAACAAAATCTAACGGCGGATGCACTGTACTGGCGTTTCGGAGATGCTCATGTGCTTCTTCGATAGATGAGACCGACGTGACGAAGAAGCCGCTCAACATCGTGTTCAAGAGCGATACTGTCACGGGAGATTTCGATACCACCAACACTCTCAGTGGATAAGGCTTCATAAGCTGCGTCTTGACACGCTCGATTTCAACCAAGGCCTGGGCGTGCATGAGTATCAGTGAACTACCAACACTTGTTAGTACTACTGACCTCTTTCGATTCCTCGTTTTCGCAAATTTTCACTGGGATAGTGAACCAAAACATGGATCCTACACCAAGTTCGGATTGAACACCAATGGCGCCGCCCATCAGTTTGACGAGCTGTCTTGATATCGATAGACCTAATCCGGTGCCTCCAAAACGTCTTGTGGACGAATTGTCGGCCTGTTGAAATGGAACGAACAAGAGGTCGACATCACTGATAAGTTATCAGCATGACTTCAAATAAGAGTCCACTAGACTAATTCGTACCTTGCACTCATACCTATGCCCGTGTCCCTAAAAAACGGTCATATTCGATTCTAAGAGTCCGAGACAATCCGTACGTACTGTATGACAAATTTCAACTGGACTTCGCCTGCTGAAGACGGGGTGGTTCGGTCGACCGAACAGGTCACCCTAACGAACCCGTTGGCTGTGAACTTCACCGCGTTGCCAATTAGATTCATCAAGACTAGAGGTACTCATTTCAATCTTATACAGTACGAAAAATAAGCAATCTACTGACCTTGACGTATTCGGGCGTAGTCCGCAGTCATCCCTTGAGCGTCCATTTAGCACCGCTAGAGTTGGAATATGGGATAAATGGACTCAAGCTCACATGGAGGAACATCCGAAGCAATGTCGAATGATAAATCCAACTTCTTTGCTGCCATGGGAAGCAGTAACTCCATGCAATCCTGTAAAACATGAGTCCTAAACCGGGCTGTACGTAAATGAAGCGCACCGCAATGAGATTTTCAACTGGAAAGTTGGTAAATTCCAATTTTAAAGCTGCAGGAGTTGGGTTCAGACTTGCGGCTTGATTTCAATCTCAGCGACCTACCTGAAGCCTCGAGCTTGCTATAGTCCAAGATAGAATCAATGATCTTCGAGCCAAGTGAGTGGACAGGTCATTAGAAATGAAAGGACTCCGAACCTTCAACAACAGTTCACAGGATTGCTTCGCCGTTGTTACTGTGAGAATATGAGATCATGCCCGAGCGATTGTTAGATTACACTTCACCGATTTCCCGTTGTCCACTATTGAGCTCAGTACCGCTCAAGATGTCTAATAGGCCATAGAAAGAACTGAAAGGTGTTCGTAGTTCGTGGCTCATGGAAGCCAAGAAATTGCTCTTGATCTGTCGTACATAGAATAAATCAGCAATCTACTCTGCATTGCAAGCATCTTTGATACCTTGGTTGCTTTTAGAGCATCTTCTCGGCTTCGCCGTGCAGCTTCGAGGGCATCCCGTTGAGCTGCAATCATCTTGAGGTTCTCTCGCGTGCCTGCTTGTACCGAACGGAAGAGAAGGGCATTGGATATGCCGATGCTAGCTTGTTCGCACAACAACGTAAGAACAGTCACGGTGCTGGGAGAGAAGGTATACTTGGACGCCAAGTACACGGCACCAAAAGTTTGACCGCGATTGCTGAAGATCGGGAGACAAATGATCGATCGAAAAGGACTTTCCCGTGCTTCCGAGGCGAAACGAGGTTCAGAAGCGACGTCCTCTAGGTAGATCCGAGTCTTAGTGTTCAACGCTAGAAGACAGATCAGACAGGATTAAGAAAAAGTCCAGTTATCACACACCATGCTGCATCACAGCTCGCTGTAAGGGATCGGGAATAGCTCGCACAGATATCGGGTCCCTGGAAATTCATTAACGATATCCTAAAAACGAAAGAGAGTACTTACTCATGAACTTGACATGGCTCGGGTGGCAGCATGCTAGTCGCGACGGTGTAGTCACCAGCTTCTCGGGCTATCACTACAGATGTACTCTGACTTCCTGAGATGTCTGTGTGGATCATATCAGACATGTCTTTTCAAGACGAGAAGACTGAATATACCTGTTGCAATCTCTGTCAATCGCTGAAGCGCAAGTGAAAGGTTGATGTCCCGCGATATCTCCTTACTCCATTTCAGAATGGAAGCCAGATCTGCAGCCGTCAATTTACTCATAACGTCTTCTTCTGACGGATTTTCCTTGTTTCGGGGAAACACATCTTCTTCGGGAGGCGGGCTTGTGCTGACCATGATACTATCCGTCTGGACAGCTACATCAGACGAGAAAATGTGGCGCTTGAGAGGCAATTGAGTCCGCTCGTCAATAAGGGAGGTCAAGTAGTTGCTAGACAATGTCAGTCATATTGTCAGAAGCAGGCGTAATAGAAACTTACACAATACCGCGGGCCCCCCATTGAGCTTGACGGGAGATTCCTCTCCTTTGTAACTCGCTCCCCAATCCCTCGACGCCGCAGCGTATAAAGTGAGATCCTTGCTGTCGAACAAGATGAGTAACCACGTCTTACGGAACCGTCAGAACATACCAAAAATAAGCCAAGACCTTCCTCCAATAGCCAATCGTTGTTCACGGCCAACCTGATAGTGGACGATGAGCATCGAAAGCCATGTAGTGGAAGTATGCATACTTGACAGCAACGTCATAGAGCTTAAACGCGTCGGGACTGTTCAAAAGCGAGGCCATCTCAGCGTCCTAGAGTGCGCAAAGGATGAGATCCAATAGCGAGTTATGAAGGTTGAAACGATTTACCACTAATGCAACCCACGTACTGTTGTTGACAGGACTCGGTGACAGCCATCTGGCAGCATAATAAGCTTCGATGTAGATATGCGATAGTCGAAAGAACGCCTACCTCTTGATATATGATTGATTCGCTTCAATCTGTTTCATATACCTAGTATACTGGTCTGGTAACAGATCCCCCCTCCGGACACAAGCGACCATGGCTAGACTGTGGAAGAATAGACTATATCGCGTGTGTCGATGGCTGCAAATAATGTTACACAGATGCTCCGATACTCGGCAGTCTCGCTTACTTTGGATGTGCGTTCCGAGTCTCATACACCATGAAACCAAGCTCGGCGGCGGCGTCTGGGAACCCGAGACAGAACAAGGCAGCAACCTGCGGATATGATCAGACATGACTTTTACAGAAGATTAAGGACAATATACGAACCTTGAAAGAGTTATACCTTGGAGGAACATGAGCGATGAAATCACAATTCCTACACGAGACATTGACATACCAGTTCATGGCGAGGGTCAGGTTCCCAGATTGTGACTCAGCAAGCTTGAGGAACTCTTGCTCATTGAAGTCGTCAGTGTCAAATACCGTCTCGGGCGAGGTAGCGTATGTATAGCCTGCGTAGGCTCTGATACAGTTCAAATGCGCTGGAGGCATGTTAGTTCATGATCAGGTATGACGCTCGTGACATACCTTGAGCAAACATAATGAGGTCTCCGTTTTGCGACCACAGAGTAACGTCACTGAGAGACTGAAGTGTATGTTAGTATGAGTCCGCGGAGTGGCCATTGTACGATACCTCTTCCGCTGCCGGGATGAGTTCGCTCACTAATCACGATTAGACTCCTGGTCCAGTCAAGTAGCAGACAACGCTTACGATGGTCGCAGATGAAAAGGCGACATTTAATTAGATGCATGCTGGAGAAACTGCTGTATATCCTGAGGCATGCAATCAGTATCTAGAGAGCATTGCATGTGCTATGGCTGCCCATACCTATCGCCTGCGCTCTGTCCATATTTGAGCGCTTCCTCGAGTCGAGCAACATTGGTGCGTATGTGGACGCCGTCGTATCCTGAAACTAGAGCTGAGAAAAGCAGAAGTGATCGGCTGGTAGGAAGTTTAAAGGGTGTCTGGAATAGATAAATGTCATGATGACTGACCATTTTTCGTGATTCGACCCGTACTGATCTGCCAGGTGAAGAGCAAGTTTGCCCAAATCAGCTGAAAAGCGGTATAGCTCCCTGCGCTCTGCGGCAGCTAGTGACAAAGTTCATCGGTGACTGTTGGACGAGCTATAGAATAGGCGTACCTCCTAGAGCCCAAAAGAAACCTAGAGCCGTACCCGGGCACATACCGGATCTACAAATCACAATGAGGGCGCCACCCGATTAGGATACTGCTTCACGCACCGAAGGGCGAGACGTATGGTCTGAACACAACACATTCGAGTTAAGTTCCATCAATGAGAATCCTTGTGAGCAACTCACAGTCAGCCCTATCACGTCTGCAAACCCTTCACCTTTACTCCAGTATGCGTTTGCACCTTTTCAAGTCATGAGAATGAAGTCATAAGAATCGAAGGAAGAATCTCTACCAGCATCGTTGAGGAGAGATATGGCCAAATCGGTTTTCTGATCGCGTGCCCGAGGGATGTTAAGGATGTCATCAAACCCAACAGCCAGTATCTCGTTCTTCACTTGCTCGAACATGGTGTCCGCTTCACGTCGTGTAGGCGCAGGATTAACATCGACACCCAATAAATGCAGCCCGAAAATGGTGTCTGTCAGCGCAGCATCGTAATTTTGACGCATGAAGTGATTGCGGGCACGGATCCGCATGATTTGGGCTCGCATTTCTGGATCACTCGTCTTGGCCAGACATTCCTCAATGTAAGCATCTGACCGCTCATATTGACCTGTGAATGGTGAGATGTAAGCTGTAAGGGTTTACTGATTGGCATACCTTTCCAAGTCGATAATCTAGAACAAAGTGAGTATAAGACTGTAGACATGGCATGAGAACGCTTACTCGGCCAGCTTCAAGTACAGTGCCATGGTCCTGCGAGGATTGGTTTTCCACGGGTTCTCGTCGAGCAACGACAGTGCGTTCAGATATGATTGCAGTGCGAGCTATATCAATAATGAGTGACGTATAAACAAGTGAAGTACAAGTCCGCTTGCCTCGTGTGCTCCTCTTGCCGCTGCAGAGTCACCTGCATCTATGGACAGATCCAGGAGTTCGTCTCGTTTCTGATGCTCTCGAAGAAGAGGAAGACAGCTGGACAGTTATCAGTGACGAGAACCATGGCGAGAGTGTGTGAACCAACCGCTTCGCATGCTCGGCTATACGGTAGACATCAGGTGCAGGTTCGTGCAGCATCATCAGGATGATCTATGTAAGCGTGAGGTCCTCTGTGTCAACGTTGAGTAACAACACCAACACAAAGAACGCACCCTGAACGACATCTTCGGGATAGCACCCTCGGGGAGATGCTGAGCTTCAGCCTGTGCCGCTTGACGATATCGGTCATGCGCAAAACTACACATATCGCGAGCCCTTTGCACCAACCAGCCCTCTTGTATAGCGATCTGTAAGCCGCGCATAGATCCACGCGTAGTGCTCAGCGCAGTCTCCCCGCGCATAGACTTTGGAAAGTTCCACATGCTGTCAGTGTCTTCGTCACTACTGCTGCCACTCGAGTCCTCCCAATCCATCATCAACGCAACATCTGTTACCTTGAACCTAATCAATACCCGTCAGTCAGATTCGAGGGGCGAGTAAAGGTCAACGCACGACGAGCCGAAGAACGAGGCCCATATGAGATACTTGCGTGCATCTTCAGGAAGTTCTCGTAAATGAGCAATGAGGTAGGAGATGTCGTTGGGGTCGCTCTCCGCCTTCTTGTCAGCCATGCTGGCTTCTATGGCTTCAATCTTGTAATCCCAATAGTTCTTCTCCCAGTCGTATGTAATCTGAAACAAGAGTTCAGTACGACGCCGAATATGTTGAGACTGATAGTTACTTACCATGTGTTGACGGTGGAGCGTCGTGAGGATGTTCCGAGCAGAGAACGCGTTGCCCAGCGACGCGGCGTGGATGACGCGCGACAAGCTCTGTACCTCCTCCTTTGGCCGGTGAAGGGTACGGGAGACCATGGTCGAGATGGCTGTAAAGCTCAGAGGCTCTAAGTTAATCCAAGTTGCTGCACGACTTGAAAACGTCGACCGTAATACATCGAGGACCTCTCTAGAACGCGATATCAGTTCCATCATTCCAAAGTTGACAAGGAAGTACCGACGGCTTGTCAGATCGAACTGTTGCAAAGATGAGCTAGAGCACGATACATCAATACAACTTCTCTACAATGATTATGTTTAGACTTACGATGCGGCTTCGGGAGTTAATCAGAGCCTTTATGAGGTCCAACGATCTACGGGAATAGGTCAAGAGTTAGTCTATAATGGACATGAACGCTATTACGACGTACGAGTCTGGTGCTTCTTGAAGATCATCCAGAAAGAGTGCAAATAGTCTGGTCTCCGCCAAAACGGCAAATACACCTTCCACCAGCGACTCGAAGCGTGCCCGCAATTCGTGCGTCTCCAGAGCTTCCACAGGCGTGTCTATCGAGATGTCGAACAACGCCAGGATATCCTTGAGCTCAGGAACGCTCTGATAGAGCAGTGGCACGTTCTGGAGCATTGGGCCAAGTCGGACTCGGAGAGATGTAACAAACCGATGAAGGTCGGTATGGAAGACGATCAGTTGTCGCAAAACCGAGGAGAGGCACGCTAACTGCTCGCTGGTTCAGCTCTAGAACGCGCCTTCAAGACGCGAAATGTTACTAACCAGAGAAGCAAACGGTGACGATTCGGAGTCCAGAAACTTGGCTTGCCCCCAAAGACCGTGCGCTGTAACATATGAGTGAGAGACTATACAGATATTAGACTAAGAAGTCTTACACCGCCACCTTGCCTGATTGGCTAAGATCAGGGAACTCTTCCCGGCCCTGGGAAGATCAGTAAGTTTGGATGTTAACAGGATATCAGTGATATTTACCCCGGTGGACCAACAACTACGACCGCATGCGTCCGGGCTCTTCGTGTAGTAGGCCCAAGGGCTGCTCTCCTCAGACCATCGCTGGAAGTTACTGGTGGACTTGTAGAATGTCCACTTGACGACACGGCTGTTATTCTTGGACTATTGAGGGGCTCTGCGGGAGACTGGACGCCTTGACTTCCTGTGCCATTCCCCCAGCTAGTATTGTTGCCCTGTCCAAAGTTCGGGATCACGCCATGTGAAAGATGCAAGGGACTCGGCGCGTTGACATTCCCGCCTATCGTAGCACTGCCACTGGGGGAGATCAGAGAGTCGCTTTTTGAGGAACCAGATTCCGAGCGGGTATCTTCTCCCGTCCCCGTGTTCGTCCCTGTGCCATGACTAGCAGATGAGCTGACAACGACAGACTCGCCCGCCGATGTGCCAAGATGTCGTGAGTAGCTAGTCGATGCATGTCGGATGACGTTCCGTATTATCTCCAGCTCTCTATCACGCCCAAACTGAAAGACGGGGGTAAATCTCAAACAATTCCGAGATTGCCGGGTTGACTTACTAGAGGGGATGGTATTGTAAACTCCTGTAGAATACATAAGAACAAGATGAGATTTTCGCAAGTCAAATCCACATACCATGAATCTATCTTGAGTGGCGATGTCGAAATATGGTATGAGCTGAATTGATATGAGTTTTATTTCTGTGCATTTTACAAAGAAACCTACCTCCGTCGATACCTGATCTGTTGCTAGTGTCACAGACGTCAATAACCGACGTTGGCATTGTAACAAGTCTGCCTTCAATCCGTAAGCACTTTGGTAGCGGGCGTCAGGGGATTTGGCTAGAAGCTATTTCGCGCGTCATCGGTTAGGCGTCGCGCGTGGTAGGGTAAAGTTCCAAGTTTACCTTGTCTATGATCAATGCCAATACCTGTGGCACGTCCCGACGGACTTCGTGTACTGGCATTGGTCTCTTTTGTACGATCGCGTGTAGCAGCTCCAGGGGTCCCCCTTCGAACGGGTGTATGCCGCGGCCGACCAGCAGCGTCCAGAACATTATACCAAGCGAGTATAGGTCCGTTCTGTTATCTTCGCTCGTGGATTCCATGCCACCAGTTTGCTCGGGGGCTTTGCGCTGTTTAGATGCGAATACCACATACAATCCGAAAAACACGTACCTAGATAGCACAGCGCCTCCTTTACCTTCGCTTTCTTCACCTCCTCGAAAGCATCCGAGCGTATGACAAACGTTGACGGGACGCCGAACTGCTCAAGCGAGACTGCCCGATTGCCAAAATGGACGAGTCGGACGAGACCACTGTGTGAATTCAGATGGAACGCGTTGGCCCGTACTGAATGACGTGTAATAAGTTAGCAGAGGTCTATCGTGGGTTTTTGATGCGCGGTAATACCTTCTCGGTGGATGAGATTTGCCCGATGCAGCATCTCTAAACAGTGAGTAGCTTGTATAGCAAACCTGCAGTGGCTCAGTTGTACATTACGTGTGCAAAAAACTGGCGACGCACTCGAGGAACGACGCGAGGTCCATGATCTCCATAGGCTCCATGTCTTCAGTCATATCCGGTTCTTCGACGCCCATCATGTATATGTCGCCATGAGAAGAGGAGGGACGCGCCCTAGACACATCTGCCAATAGGAGGTCGTTGACCTTGGCCGGAGGGAAATATCGCCCTAGGAGGTTCAGGCCTGGGTGGACCAATAGTAGTACGACACAGTCGCCGTTCACTTTGGGGATGCTGAAGAAATCGAGCATGCGAAGGGTGACGTTTGCGCCTTCGGTGTTGGCAGCCATACGTTGGAGCCTTGCACAACACACCTGCTCGTAAGTTCTGCTTGTGAGGGAAGGACAATTGGGACTCACATATGCGCTTCACGTTCGATACACATCGATGCATTCGTGTGCGCGGCCGCAATCTTCGCTAGTACGCTCGACCCATCCTTCAAGCTCACTCCCTCCGCAAGCAAGGTCATACTCCCCGTATCCTCCCATGGTACGGCCTTGCAGGACAAAAGTCGTAAGTCTAGGAGAAGCCGAAAGACATTGCGCGGTAACCGACCTTGTCGAAAGTATAGCCCGGAACAGAAAGCACCCCCTCCCTGAAATAAAGGTTAGGGAGGGCGGGTTGGGCATACTTTCTGCGCATGAACGAGAAAAAGCAATGTGCAGATCCGCACGCTGCGGGAGATAGTCAAGGCTGGGGATGTGTTACTGAGAAGCGGAACCAGCAAATTGAGCGCGCGAGGGCCGTTTAGAGCGTGTGAACATATGACCATAAAAGGCGCTAACGCTGACCTCACACTATCACACGCAGGGTAGGCACATCAGTCTAGACCCTTCTCCCGGTCTCGAAGTGTAGATCGACCACGAGCACACGCAGCAATCCTGATAATAGGCGGCAACGATATCCATTCGAGCGCAGAAAACATAAGAGACGACAAGTATACGGTTACAGTCTCGCGCAAGGCCATACTCGAGGTACAAGACAAACATAACAAAGTCGAGAAAAAGAAACGCAATTGGACATGGCAATTAAGATGTCACTGTAAACAGACATGGTTAGTCCGCTATATCCGGCTGGGAACTTAAACTACTTACTGTAGCTGGCAGGGTCAATGTGATCGGGAAGTTCAGGTACGGCCACCTCGAACCTTGACTGGATAGCCGCCATCACCTGCTGGTCGCTTTCGGAAGCAACGAAGGTAATCGCCAAACCCTTGGTACCGAAACGGCCAGCACGTCTGGATGCCACGTTAGAAGTCCACTCTTGGGATAGCATAAAGATGATCACATACCCAACACGGTGGAGATAACTGTCGGCGTCGGGAGGGCAGTCGTAGTTGATCACGATGTTGACACGTTCGACATCAATGCCACGACCGAAGATATCAGTAGCAACCAAGATACGCTTCTCAAATGCCTTAAAGGCTGTGTAACGCGCGATACTAAATAACAAGACGTTAGCCCTCTTCACACGTGACTGCACTGCAATGTTACGCACCGCTCCTCCTGAGCCAAGCCAGAGTGAATGGCGATACTGGGGAAATTGCACGAAACGAGAAGCTTATCCAATTCAATCGCACGAGCGACAGACTTGACAAAGATAACGACCTATGGCGACGTGAGCAGGCGCGAAAGAAAGCAGATTCGAGTGAATCACCTGGTTAAATTCCAGGGTATCGAGCAACTCGTTTAGCTTCCGGTTCTTGCCCACTTCGTCGAGCTTCACGTAGTGTTGTTGCAGACCGTGGAGAGTCAGCTTCGTCTCATCGTCGACGAAGATCTCCAGAGGCTGTGGTACAAGTGTGAATGGGACGCTTCAACAGAGCACAATTGCACCTACGTTAGCCATGAATTTCTTACATGTAACCCGAATTTCCTTCGCCAGTGTTGCGCTGAACATCATGACTTGCTTGTGGTGTGGCGTAACCTTGAAGATCTCTTGAACGTCTCGGCGCATGTCTGGATGTACGACGTCGAAAAGTGTGAGATGCAAGTCGAAACATAGGCAATAGTAAGGAAAAACGCAGGCGAAGAACGGGCAGGAACGAGGAAAAGGACGGGACCCGGCACAGATCGCAAACGCCTATTCGTGCTATCGTTTCGCTATCGTCAGCTTGTTCCAGACCGCTGGTTCCGACATCGTCGTTCGTCGACTATCTTCCGGACCATCCTTCCTTGGGCTTCCTCAACAACGATAGTTCCCATACCAGGTCCCAATAAAGGGTCCCAAGATCGATCGTAGGAGGCTGCTCAGCGCTTGAAAGCGCAGTGACGGAGGCGTACAGCAGACAGGCGTGAACAACTTCCAGAAACCCCACAAGGCCGGGACGATGCGACGCAAAGAAGTGATAGGCGCACGAGCGGGACGTGCGACCTAGGTGATAGGGGGTGTACTCGCAGGGCCGAAATTGGCAGGATGACTAACCGAGCTGTTCGAGCATTTTGTCGCACTCGTCCAGTACGAAGTGTTTGACTTTGGAGGCATCGAGCGATTTGTCCCTTATGAGCGCATTGAGACGGCCAGGGGTGGCGACGACAATGTGGGGGCATTTCGACTTGTCCCGCAGGAGTTCAATATCCTTTGACACGGGAGTACCACCGAAGAAGGTGGCGACCCGGACATCAGGCATGTACTTGGCGAAACGGGAGTATTCGTTCTTGATCTGGTACGCAAGTTCGCGCGTGTGACAGAGGACCAGTACTGATACCTCGCCGTCCACGGGCTCGAGTTGCTGCAGTGTGGCCAGAACGAAGACGGCCGTTTTTCCGTGACCAGACTTGGCCTGGCACAGAACATCCATACCAAGCACAGCCTGAGGAATACACTCCTGTTGAACTAGGTTGAACGATGAGTCACTGGGTTCAACAAATCCTATAGTGGCGTGGATTACCTTCCGAGGGGTGCTCGAAACCAAGGTCACTGATGGCACGCAGCAGCTCCGGCTTCAACAAGAAATCTCTGAAAACAACGCGTATCGTCAGCTGAATGGCCTGGCCACATGCACACTTTTCGCGCCACACACCTGAAACCAGTCGAGTGAATGCCCGAGAAGTTTTTCTTGTCGGCGTCGCCATCAGCAGCTGGTGCTGCTGCAGTAGCAGCACCATTTCCTGCTGAAGGGGCTGCTGCGCCATTCGCGACCACCTCGTGCTCGTCCTCGTAGTCGATAAGCTCCTCGTTGTCGGGTGCGCTCATTTTTGTGTTGTTGGGTGTTGCTGAGTCTGTTGGTGCGTCGAAGAGGTGCAGATGAAAGCGAGAGACAAGAGATGAAGACGAGGCAGTGGTGGGAGGAGAAAAAGGACGTCAACGCGCGGCGTGAAAGACCAACGACGCACGGACCCGCCCGGCCGGCGTTGGCCAGGATTCGGCGACGTCCCGGCCACCCCGGAACAGGGCCGGGGCCGGTCTCCGAATTGAGCTGGGCTCTGGCGCCGGCGGACGGGGGCGATTTCGGAGTAGGCGATTGCATTCGGAGAAGCGTGGGCTGGGGTCGACGAGCAATACGAATACCACGACCTACGCAGCTCTCTCAGCAACCACCAGCACCGTCTGCAACGCGCACTCCTGCGGCATGCCACCAACACCGATATTACAAACGCCTCGGCACGCTTGATGGATTGACGCGAGTTGCCCTACGAATTCTCAACAAGCGGCCTCCATGCAGCCATCGTCGAGCACGGTATAAGTGCCCCCGCACGCACCCCGGAGGACGCCCCGAGAAAAGTGCTCTGCCTTGACCTCGCTCGGACACGTCGATATGGCCGCGACCCAGTCCTACCCGTTTGTGTACGTCCAAATTTCCGACTTTTCAGGCGCATACATGCTGATTAAACCTATAGGTTAGGAGGTCAGTGATTATATAGACCATGAAACGTGCATACAACGTTGAACCTGCTACACCTCGCAGGCATAGGGGCTTCCAGTACGTTGACACGTCTTCCTCTCCGCGTTCGCGTCATCCCTGACCTTCGTCGACAGTGGCAGCGGCATGCACCCATCCGCTGGACTTGACGAAAGTGTGAGTCATCGTCGGCCCCACCATGTGCTCGCATTGACCATAGCCTTCATAGTCGGATGCAGACCATGGCACACAACCACATCCGGCCGTCCATGCTCACCGTGTTCCGCTCCACTATCCTCGAATCCGGTCTGCGCAGCCTGTACACGGGATTGTCTGCGTCGATCCTTAGACAGATGACCTACTCCATGGTCCGTCTCAGCAGCTATGACGAGATGAAGGCATGGCTCTCAAGACGCAAACAACCCTCCACTGCCGAGTTGTTCGCTGTAGCCATGCTTGCCGGCGTCTTTGGTGGAATCGCCGGAAACCCTGCAGGTGATTGCGAAGTGCTGGCTGTGCACTGCATCCACTGACCATGCATCAGACATCATGCTCGTGCGTATGACGAGCGACTCCGTCCGTCCACCCGAGCAACGTTACAATTATAGAAACGCGCTTTCCGGTTGCATAGACCTCGTGAAAAAGGAAGGGTTGGCCGGACTAACACGAGGGTTAAGTACGAATCTCGTGCGTGTGATCCGCTTAATCTCCTCCACATTCTTATATGGTTTCTTTGCAGACTAGAGCCGTCTTGATGAACGTGAGTAGAGCTGCGGCTTTAATGTACCATGCGACGGCTTCTCACCTTTCGTCCACATCAGGCGTCTCAAGTCGGCACGTAAGTATTCAAAATCGACGGCATCCCTCCGTGTATTTACATTATATTCCTAGATACGACTTCATTAAAACGAGATTACTGTCAGCGCCTGTACCCGGCCTAAATTATCAGTTCCAGGACAACTTGCTGTGCCATGCCACCGCAAGTTTACTAGCTGGAACAGTTGCAACGAGTAAGCCGGATGCCAGGCATGTAGCTATCACCGCTGACATACTGTAGCTGTATGCTCGCCTGCTGATGTTTTGCGCTCGCGCCTCATGTCCGCGGTATGTCCTTTGCTTTGCTTTGAAGTTGTCCATGCCGTTTTGACACGGTTTCCAGACTGGCAAGCAAAGTCCGATAGACATTCTCAGGCGATCATTGCAGGACGAAGGTCCGAGATTCCTCTTCAAGGGCTGGACTCCTGCTTTCGTCCGCCTGGGACCTAACACCATTCTGTTGTTTGTCTTTTACGAAGTAAGTTCCCATTGGCATTTTCATAGCGCGTCTTCTCAATTTGTTCTGTCCGCAGCAACTCAAACGCGGTTGGCGAACCCTCTTCCCGTCTTCATGAAGGCTAGACAATGTGTCTTCGATGTTTGGATAAGGCTGGGTATCTATTGCTATAGAAGCTACGTTATAGCTCTCGCCCGTTTAATCATGACAGTTTCGATTATGATACTGAATTCTATTCCCGCGTGCAACCGTAGTGTTCTTGATCAGCCTCTTCGATTCAATTGTACCGGTGGCGCCGCCCCTGTTCGAGATTATGTACGCATTGAACACGACCCTGATTCGAATTGGACTGTACACTTTCCGTCTTATCTTGCGGCCCGGCCTTCTACCTCGCTCGACTAACATCTAGGTTCTGACAGATGGCGATTCTGGGGAGTCCATCATTAACACGGCGCGCTTCGCGAGCATCTGCCGCTTGCCTTCGGTGAGCCGTTCCCTTCTGCGCCCAATGTGCGTGCTCAGGCACTGACCTACACCTTCCGTGTCGGTAACAATATTCTCAAGGGCTGTTGATTATCGCCTTGGCCTCCCCAAAGGTATATGTGGCGTTAACATACCTGTCGGGCTTTGGCGGGAAGAATTGTGGGGTTGAGCATTAATCTCTCCCAGCGAACCCTCAGAATGTAAACGTAAGTCCCCGCCAATTACCTACCCGTGAAGCGAAGAAAAGTCGCCACCCCACAGGGAGCATGCCAGTGCACTCATATCGTCATCGAGCGGACGAATAGAACAAGCGTGGCACGACTCCGCTGCAATGTTCGGGGAACTCGACATCTCAACTCCCAAGGAGCACAGTTCCGCAGCAAGACCAGTGTTCACCGCCTGCCTACGCAAATTCCGTTGACATAAGTCAAAGCCGGGATCTCATTGGCCAGCCCTTGCATAGAGGAAGAAGTGGCCTCAGAAGATTCCACCAACCAGCCATCGCCGCCAGAGCCAGTCCAATTAGATCGGACACCGATCTACAATCTACTGTTTTGGCAGGTTACATTGAGTTTCCGAACTATCTTTGACGTCTGGGCTGATAGGCCGGATATGCGAATGGGCAGACGGGATTTGGATTCCTGCTGTCGAGGTACTTAAGGCCTGACTGCGAACAGGGTATGGCATCACGACTCGCCACGAACCCACACTCCTCTTGTGAGACATTTCACGCCAATCTTTTTGCCAAATGGGACCTTTTGCACGCATCACGCAAGTCCGGGGATCCAAGGTATGTTCCCACTATGCCTTTCACTGTGTTATCGAAGTGAAAACATTGTACAGCCCAAGAAAACCTCTACGCTTCCCCCACAATACCCAAAAGGCTATGACATGGTGAGCATGAACCTCCCCCTGTCCGGTCAGCTCGAATCATACGACTTCTACAGACATGGACCGATTCACAATCCACGCTCCAAACATTCATGACTTCAGAGAACTCTAAGGTTCGAAAATTTGACGTATGTGCTTTCCCACGTGGTTTACTGCGGGCAGCTCATCTGACTGCCCTCATAGGCACAGATGTTAGAAGACGAGAACACCGCCTGGGGAAAGCCTCGATAGTCGGCATACGAGCGCGAGCGTCCGCAGCACACACCTCCGATACCCATGCCGCTCGCAAACCCGTGATCGTTACGACAACACGATACCCCACGGGGTTCGACTCAATGCTGAGCGAGCACTGAAGCTAGCTAGAGCGCCCTGAGCGGGTGATCTAGCCAGCTTAGTGCAGATGTCCCGTTCGTAATGGAGGAGAGCGTCCACTATGCGCGTATGAATTACGAATAATACACTTTCCATCGTCTACCAACAGCGTCACATGCAAAGAAACCTGTACTCGGGCTCGAGTGATGAGCATCATATGGAGAACATCTGTAACGCATGAGGTTGTGAGCAAAGAGTTGAAAGCACCATGCAAATGCCGCTAATGTCCGTATTGCGTCGTGGATGGGACGATACAATGATAACCCACCTAAAAGTTACGGTGAGGAGACGAGCGGCGCCTTCCCGACCCACTCTTCCGACATCAGCTGCTTAACGCAGAACGCTGCAAACCCCGGTCTCGACAACTTTGCCTTGACCTTTCCGTCCCCGATATACCCTGCAACCGTTTCTTTATTAGGGTCGTCGGTCAACAACGGGACGCGGGCGATAGTCCAGGCAAGCCCGTCACCCTCGGCGCGAATCGTCTCCCCGATGGCAACGACGTCTTGGTACGCACTGTGTGCGAAGATGCCCACCCCAGCTACCAGGAGCTTGAATGTCAAGCTGAAGCCATCATGCTCGTCTTTCATGCTCGGTGTTCCCAAGGCTATGAGCCGATTGACACTCTTCTCCTTCATGACTTCGAGAAGTAGCGAGTATGCATGGGCGAGGGGTGTGTTTGATGGGTGTAAAGGGCCTTTCTTAACAGCGGGTCCTAGAGCGGATAGGACAGCATCTACGCCGGCCAATGCCTGACTCAATGCGTCTCTATCCGTGAGCTGACCCTCCACGATGGTGACTGACGGGTTCGTTCTGATCTCTTCGCTCAACTTCTCTGGCGAGCGTGCATAGATGACTATTGAATGTCCAGCTTCAAGGGCCTCTTGTATTAATAGCTGTCCGCATGGGCCTGTGGCCCCGAGGATAAGGAGGTGCATGGCTTGCAGATGGTCGAAACAAAGAAGAAATCGCGCGCCTTCGGCATAAGCATCGAACACTGCACCTGCCTAAACGAGCGATTTCCTCCCGCTCGGCGTCTATAGTTTTGTAGTTTGTTTTCAGCGTTCATGCACATGGATCGTATCTCCTAATCCCCGAACACTAAGGATTCCCTAGCTTCCCTTGAGCGGGTGACCTGTGCCGCAATTCTCTCTAAACCTGACCATGCGAACGTGCTGATAGTGGCTTGAACCTCCGAAAGGTTGATTGTCTTCGAAGACTGGAGCACATGGCTAAACAGAAGGAGAACCCGACGTAAACATGGAGAGCACCGGGCTAGACCTTTGCATTGCCTTGTTCTGAGGACGGTGGCGGTAGTCGCTGGGAAATCAGCGGTGCAAAGCTAAGATGTTGACAGGTCAATGTGGGAACAATGTGCGTAACTCGGTAGCTCGGTCTGTTGGATGCACTGAGAAGATGCAGAGTAAAGGATGGGGAGCCCATATTTGTTATGCGGACAAGCTGAACTCTATGCTAATGAGCATGTGTTTGGAGAGCTTACGACAGAGACACCCTCCTTATGCATCCGCTTGCAATTCGGATGCGGTTGAAGTAACGGATCACAAAGTAAGCTGACCTGCTATAATTACGCTCGGACTCGATGGGTATAAGATTCATCTTGAGGTATGCTCTATCTCGGATCAGCTGTTCTTTACTCACTCTTGTACACCCCTGAAACCCTAGCTTTCGTTGCCACTAGCAAGACGGCCTGCAAGCTACTAGCGCATCTGTAGATCTTTGACGATCGCACTGTCATCGAACATATATTGTCCAGTTTCCGAATTTCTAACAAGCTCTCCCCATGAGCCTCAAAATTGCACTATATCCGTACTTTCTCTCATGTCTCTCCGTGGCCGGTCCGTCAGATGCCTTTGCGCTGCTCCATCGCATCAGTAACCATCAATTCGCTTGTTCATAGATGACATTCAGCAGATGAACGCTGCGCCACACGGACTAACAGTGTGAATATAAGAGAGCACTGTACGTACGGTGGCTGCATTCCAACTCACCTGTCCGCCCCCACAAGCACGTCAATCAAGTCCAGCACGATGTTGGCATTTTGTACGATCCCGTCTGTGATCGGTGTTTTCACTGTGCTTTCAAGACTCGGCAACGTACTTGCCGCAAATTCGTTCGCGGGCTCCAATCTGTACTATGCTGCAGGTCTCATGGAAGACGATCGCACCGCACTGTTACAGTGAGTTCTTTGATGTTCGGACGTTGAACAACTATTCAATGTTAGTGCAGGGGCTTGAACGTAGCTGGTATGAAGGTTCTTCGTGTATGGCTGGATGGTCAATCGGAATCACAGAAGGTATCTCATAGATCGTGTAATATCCGGAGAAACCTCTAACATCTGACTATTATAGGGCACGAACATCAACCCATTCCCGGACCTCGAACCTACGCAAATCTGTAACGGCGACTCCAGTTGTTATGATGACACAGTTCTGGAACGGCTCGACGATTTCATGGTCGCGGCCAAGTCGTATGGAATCAAGGTATGAGCATTTATTTTATCCTCGAATCGGTATCAATGTCGTTTTGCACAGCTCCTTATCTCGATGCACAGCTTCAATGCACTCCAGGCTGGTGATGTCTACGGTGCTGCCTACGGCACTGAAAATTTCTACACGGATTCGACAGCACAATCTGCTTTCGACGCTCGCTTGCAGCACGTAATGAACCATGTGCACACGACCCTTAATCAACCTTGGAAGGAGCTCAGTGACTACATCTTCGCATTCGAGGCGGAAAATGAAGCCATGATTGGCTCGGGAAGCGATGTATGTTTGCGCAAACCTTTGTGACCCATTGTTAACGCCTCAGACTTGCAGGGACAACAGTTCATTGAGGATCACCAAGAATGGTAAGCAGTGCTTCGTAGGTCCTACCAGTCGTCTAATTGTACATAGGCAATGCGACAGAGCGACAACTATTCGTAATGAGCTCAACGGTAACACCGGGGTGGGCACATTCACAGTTCTTGTATGCATTGCATTGCATCTGACAAATTATGCAGATACTCGTCACCACGGGAGGTGAATCTTGGCTGTCCGAATCGGTTCAGCCAGGCTTCCTCTCTTGCGATGCCCTAGATGTAGTCGCCATTCATGCCTATGGTGTCGGCGACTACGATACTTCGTCGATTGAAACATACGTTCAACAGGCACAAAATGCCGGAAAGAAGCTCATCATGGAAGAATGGGGTGCATGCTACTTCGATACGGAGAATAACAACTGCCCCACGGGCAACCCGCTGTCTGCAGACACGCGCAATAGCAACATCCAGACGTGGGCCAGCCAGATCACGGCTGCTGGCTTGCCTTGGATGTACTGGCAAGTTCTCCCAAATGCTGATCCGCATGTGAGTGGACAGTGGCTAAGCCATATATATTATACTGACAAACGTTGTGCAGTTCGGACAAGACTACGAGATTGGTATCAACGACACTTACTGGGATACGTTAGTAGCGGCAGTGCAGGAGGCATCCAGTTCACCGGCTGCGTTTGATTTCAGTGCATACCTTCTGTAGTGCGATGCAGCGCACCCTCTCCGAAAGACTGGTAACAGTACATTTCGGTCAGCAGCGTACAACAAGTACCTACATCTACCGTAGCGTCACAGAAGGCATTCCTATGGTACATTTTCGTCATCAGTGCGCCAGCGCTGCGGATAACTTTGATTTCATCCCAAGAACCTTATGCAAACTCTATGCTGCAGTCTACTGGTAAACGCGAACTGCGGCGATATCCCAGTAGGCGTCCGTGAAAGCGCCTGGGTTATTGTTCACATAGTCTGCAGTAACGCGCGGTAAGCTACGAGAAAACTTCACACAGATGGAGTCTACACTTACCGACACATGTGGAAGGGCACCCCGACGCCGCGTATATCGCGGCTTGTCCAGCCCAGTCGCCGCCTACAATGCACCATGTCAATATCGTTGCGTGTTCTATAAATACGCAGCCACGTACAGAACGTCAAATTGATGATGATGTTGTTCTCGTCGAACATGCCTCCGATATTGCAATCAGTGTTCGGGTAATCCGCAGCGGGCGTGCCCTGAGATAGGGCATTAGTAACTAACTCCTTGTGACTGTACAAGGCGAACTCACCCAGTTGCTGGTGTTGATGGAGGAAGCACCGTTAGCAAGGTCGCTCGGGGCGCTACTGCGCGGGAAGAACCACACGCGGATGTCCGTGGCCGTGCGTTCCATAGCATAGTAGCCACCGCCATTAGCGTTGAAGGACGGGCCGTAGCTGTTTGCCTGGGTTGCCGTGACGCCGCAGCCTGTGTATCCCTCACAGTCGAGGGTTGTGGCGGCGCCCGTCATATCACGTCCAGCTGCGGGCATCGTGCATCCAGGATTCGTGTGCAAGGTCATCGTGTTCGTGCCTTGATCGTTAACGCCTTCGACCCTACATACAATCATGAGTTATCTTCCCTGCCTAGTCCAGAATAACTTACTTGGTGTGTAACGCACATTTCCCGACAAAGAAGGGAATGCTAGAGTTGAGTTCATGTCGCAGGGATATGTCAACTGCAGACGCACGATATCGACTTCCCCACCAGCGGGCCAGTCGGCCTCGTCGGTCTCCCAGGCAGCAGGCCAGGTACCGCATCCTTGGGGCATGTGGCGGACATCGAAGCTAGTCACAAACAACTATGAGCTTCTGTACAATGTACGCCTTAATGGAATAGTGCTTACACAGCTACGTGTTCAGTGTATGTCGTGACGCTGCGAATGCGCACACTGTTCCTGCCTGCACCGTTTGGGTCGAGTGTCGTCCAATGATCCGCGCGAAGAACGAGCGTGTTGCCGCTCGCGTAGGTCAGGTTCTGTGCCAAAGCAGTAGCCTGGTCCACGTAGTTGCTATAGGCATCAAGCTTAAGCACACCGAAAAGCAACAACCAACGAATCAAACACCTACACTCGCCCGTGCGTTGGGTCCGAGATAGCTTCGTGGGTGAACGTGGACAGGAAGTCGGTACCGACGTGGTTATCGACGAGACCATAGGTAGCTGCAAAGGCCACTGGGAGCACAGAGGACGCAAGAACGGCGAAGGTGGAACGCATCTCGACGACTGAACCAGCGAGCACGAGGAGAAGGAGTGGGGCTGAGGAAATTCCGCAGATCCACTCGCTCTCTTTATGTTCGCTGGGACCCCCGCCAAGTTCCTCGAGATATGTCACGCTCTCGTCTCATCTTGTACGCGATGCGACTGGAACAAATCTGCGAAAATCGTGGATAAACAGTGGTGATGAGTAGATCACACGAATGTTCTGTCGTACAATATGCACGATGTCGACCAGCATGTGCAGAGGTGTAGGCTAGATAGGTCAATGTCGGCTAGATGTCTCAAACATAGAACACGTACTCATGAACATCATTTTCGCATTGATCAAGACCTTGTGTCGATGTGAAACCGCGAGTGTCGAGAATCCTAGTTACGCGTTGCTTGGGATAGGACACCGGGTGTGCCGGAACGAGCTGTGAGCAATATAGACACGAGGCTCTAGAGATCATATGCATGAGCTTCTCGTCCGCGAGGTCATTGGTCGCACTTTCTACGCAGCTGTAGCAGGAGTATCCACCAGACAAAAAGCCAGAATCTCACATGGTAAAATGCGCGTTGTCGCGTCGCAGCTCTCCATGTGATCTTAGGATGAACGTGGACCGGCGCTCTAGAGGGGACCGAGTACTTGCGGAAGATGGTGAGTACATCCAAAGGTGAGGGAGGACATTGCCTTGACATTTACCCGGCGCGAACACCTCGAAACGAGTGGTTTTGGGGCGGAAGTCGAGCTCTCACTTGAGACATCGACGACTGCAAGGGTTTCCAGGACCATTGGACACAACTGGAACCTGGAAAATGACAGAAGATGGGGTCTTCAGATCCCATGCGGATCGTTGAGAGAGCCTCGACGCACGCGGACCGCGTGGGCGCCTGCTGACAGTCGTCCGCACGCTTGCGGCTCCAAGTGTTCGTCGACGTATGAAACCACCAATACCGAACGATACCGACAGGGCCGACATCAGCTGAAGATGCGGACTAAAAAATCAAAAGACAAATCAGTATTCTCCAAGCCGTCAGAACAAACATGGATTCTATAAGACGTACAGCTCGGATATCGATGCGGATAGGCACTGGGTCTGAGTGCGATCATGCGGTCTGTAGCCTGCATGACAAGCATGCAATGCATGCTGCAGTTCACATGTACATGGTGCTGGACCTGGGTTTCGATGTGTCGGGGAGTAATTCTCTTACCTGAACCAATATTTTGCATGGACTGTAAGCTTGTTTGCGAGAAGAGTGCGACCAAGTAGACCACAACTTGTTCAGAATAGCAGTGAGACGGATAGTACACTGAACCCGTAGAGATTTGAGAATGCGCGGTCGACGTGCTTGATTGACCACGAAATGAGGTTGCTGGAGAGGTCAGAGTTCGCTTCAAGCTTGTCATGACGGTCATCGTAGGTTTTTATACCGTGCGCGGGCAAGAATTGCCGCTATCTGACAGAATTAGTTGGATATCCTACGCAATAATTGGGCGGCAATAGGTATTGACGTACTGATAGCATGATTTGCGCGTGCATCCAGCGAGAAAGGGCATATATGCGTCTTGGAGTCGTTATGTTGGTGCGGTTTGCATGGTGCGTGCGTGGCCCAGGATGAAAGAGGCTGAGAGGCCACGGACATGATTGAACCTCGTGTGATTGCCTCTGAGGCTTTGGTTGTCGCGTAAACCGGTTCTTTGCTGTTGACGAGCACCATCGACCTCACATAACTACTACCTAGACTTCTGTGCAGCCTATTGCTCACAATATACACCACAGCCGCCATGCTCAGGCCACTTTTCTCTGCCAGTCATTCAGCACACCTCGAGAACAAGGCTCGCGAGACACAACATCCCGCGCTGGTGAGATGGAACCGTCAAATGGGCGTGCCGGGCACTGCGTTTGATGAGATATGGGGTTCCTCTGTTTGGGAGCCGGAGACCGTGTATCAGCCATCAGACAGCGACGACGATGAGACAACGACGGCGACCACCCAGGAGCACAGCGAGCAGCACGCGGAGGACGACCGAGACAGCCTGGACAAAGAGACCAGGCGCGGCTCACACGGTTCCCACGCTCGTTCGATCAGCTCACAGCTGCTTGATGAGACCACTCCTCCTTCCCTACCACCACCACCATCCCCCATGGCTAACAAGACGCGTCTTTGGGTCTCAGCTTGGTCAGTGAAGGGGTGCTGCGAATATTAGGCGCAGTCCTGACCCATCGCTACAGGTTTTTGATCTCCATCCCGCTTATTTTTTGGGATGCTGGCTACTGCTTCATGAGGTTCGTCCGAGCCTAGATCTTGGAAAAATTCCCGCTCACTCGCACTCTTCTTGCATAGGCCTCGCTCGATGAGAGGCGGCGACCTGCACTGGATATGGTCGCCATACTCGCTCTACCAGGAAATCGACTACGTGAGTCCGTCGCCACGGACTGCGCTTCATGTGTTCTCACGGTGATTATCAAGGTCTACGGCTTGAGGGCCTACGAAAATGGAGAGGGCTTCACTAATGCTCAATGTACGTGCATTATATACTCTCAGACACGTCGCAACTGATCCTGTTGGTAGCTTTCCTCAACATCGTTGAGAACTTCATGAACATTTACTACTTGTACCTCGCACACGTCCAGGACTCGCCGCTCGCCCCCCTGCTTGGTTTTGCCAGTGTCGTTATGACACTTTCAAAGACAGTCCTGTACTGGCTACAGGAGTACTACTGTGGTCTCTGCTCCGTTGGACATAACGATCTCTACACGCTCGTCGTTTACTGGGTTATTCCCAACGGGTACGTGGTGCAGCTTAGCTTAAAGCAGCATACCATTAGCTTACCACGAATCTACAGCGCATGGATTGTGGTTCCCAGCTTCATCTTGGTGGCGTTCGCCAAAGACCTTGCCTCTGCTCTTTTGACCGTCGACAGGCTGAACAAGGGTCAGAGCGTCAAGAAGCGTCAGTGAGAGCGTATAAGTTATCCGCTACTTTGGTATCTATGTGTGGATGTAGGGAACAGTTTTCATTTACCGATAGCTATACCCGGCTGTATCATGATCTTTTTGCTTTCATCTGTTGTCAATATCCAGACGATGTACATCCATGATGGCTGTTGTATAACACACATTTCATTGCTCGTTCGCGCTTTCTCGGCTCAAACTCCGTTTGTCATTCTGTGATGTCAAGAATGTCGTCAAGTTATTGCCACGAACGTAGAAATTGCGCGGAGCCATGTTCTGTTACGCGTGCGCGTGAGAACGCGTGCGACGCGTCTCGGCTACCGACGCGTAAACACGTGGATCAGACGCCGGAAGTCTTGGTGCAAAACGGCGCCCATTACCGGAGCTTCCGACAACGACCCCTTCCTCTCCGCCCTCCATGTTCCTCTCGCGATGCAATCGCGGCACCTCAAGGCTCATATCTACCACTCATATAAAGCATAGGCTGATTACAACCACACAATGCTTGCGGAACGAATTCACTAGCAATGCTGTCAAGGCCGCTAGGGTCGACTATGCTACTAAGTATGCGGAGAAGCTCCAGAAGAAAGCTGTCGAGTAAGGTGTTTTATTCCACTATACTCTTCGACTGTTTACTTAACTAACATAACTGGTGTACTAGGGAAGGACTCTCTGTGGATGAGCTCAAGGACCGCGCAAAGAAATTGGAGAAAGCAAAACGGAAGCTTGAGGCTGCAACCAAGGAGAATCGTCCTCCAGCAAGTATCGCCTCAAAGGCGCCTTCAAGCTCCCCTAGCAATACTGTTACACCTTCAATAGATTTACAGTCTCGAAAAGATAGCTCGCCGGTCAAGGTGCGTATGACGTTAGTCCGATACCATAACAGATTCGCTTAATCTGCGTCGTTTATCAAAGCCTCTGGGAACTATCCTCAACTTAGACAAGCTCCTTGAAACACCGCATACTGCGGAGCAAATATCTCTCTTATGGAGGGCTTACCACACGTCCCGGTCTGGAGGCACCGGCCGAGGGTTCCTCTGTGCATCAATCCCTGTCGACACCTACGAGAAGATGCTCTCAGTCGCCCAGCGTTACCCATCGTTCCTTCTTCCCCTACCCCGAGACTCATCAAGCGCAGCACAAGATCAGAGCGAGGCGTCAGACCAACGACCGCACGAGTTCTACTTTATGGAATGGGGTATGCACGGTTCGCCGCTTGAGTCACGCCGATCCTCGATCGACGCGCTCTTCGACAAGCCGCAAACAAATCCAAGTACGACCGCGAATCCACAAACATCCACAGTCTTATTCACGCCGCTTGGCGAATACAAACTCCGCAACTCCTTCGCCACCCCATACCTCGTATTGACCAATTACACCGACCTTGCACGATCGCATGGGATTGTATTGCTTCGAGGAGAGATTACACCATCATCAGGCGGTACTGGCGACGCGAGTTACTTGCTGAGCCAGCAGGACGCGCAATTGCTTGTCATGGGTCTGCAGAAGTTCTACCTTTGGAGTGGGGCAGAGGGTGCGCGCGAAGCATTGCTGAGGACCTTCCATGAAAACCCTACTGACTTCAAATGGGAGGAGCTGCTGAAGCATACAGACTTCTCTGCGTAGGTACTCGTAGCTTGTCTTTAGAGATAGCGTTTTACGTCACCTTGTTTGGCCAAGCAACTCTGATCTGATCTGTCCCGTTATGGAAACGCTTCTCCTTCGTGGTGCTGCCATTTTTGGCAGCTGCCCCCGCCAGGCTCTAGCGAGTTTCTTCCCCTCTGTCTTTCTAAGTACGAAGATCAGCAGTGGATTCCGACTTATGCAGCGCTCTGTGATAATTTTAGTCTTTCTCTGATACCATCAGCAGCAATTCCGTCCTCGTCGAACGTGATCCGCACGCGTGAGAAGTGGGAAGGAAACGACTACAATTGGTCATATTTCTCAGTTTTCCCGACTCTGGCTGCTTTCATCCGCTTGTCGCTTGTTTGTGAGCATATCCTTCTAGTGTAATTTGTAGCCTTGCCCGCCTAACTACTACTACAACCAAGGATCATGAGCACCGCTCCAGAAGACTTTACTGTCGGATCGCTCTATCTCGCTGGACTGGCACAAGCCCGCGCCCCTCACGCAGGTCTAATCGTCCCTACAAGCATTACTTCCGGAACTCTTGTGCACATTCGCATAGATCGCGACACCTCGCCGTTCTGGGCCTACCAGTCGCGGAAGCAGAAGATCTCGGGAGATGTCTTCATGACGACCCTACTCAAACTACATGACATTTCGGATGGGATCATCACGAAAGAGCAGCTGGAGGAGGCCGCTGCATCTGTCCCTGTACCAGAAAATGACACATTTGGAGAGTGTTTGCCCTGGATTCTGCAAGTCGTGCAGAAACTGAACGAAGCTGGACTCGTAAAGTTGGTTGATGTGGAAGCGTTGGGGAAGGAATTTGAAGCGTTCGCAGAGTCCAACAGGGTCTTCGCCACTAGCACCCGCTTCCCTAATGTAAGAACATCCGAATTCTGTTCCTAATTATGCCTGTTAATGTAGATGGAAACCTCCGAGCACCAGCTTCGGTGGGCCTATGGAATGAGCTGACCGGCTGTGGCGAGTGTTGCTCCTTCTACTATGCCTTGGAATAGTCCTGGTGACTCAAGCTCAGGAGCTGTGTGCCACGGACCGACTCTGCCCGCTTCTTCCTCCACTTCTGCGATAGCCTCTTCGACCTCCCCACCACGTTCTACATCCAGCTTCTCCATATCCCTCCCGAAGACGCGCCCGAATCTTTCCACCAAGCCCTCTATCTCTCCTTCCACTGTGACTTGATCTGCGTCGAATTCTTGGCTCGCCTCCGCTATACAGCCAGCCTTCACGTCCGCAAGTCCACACGCTACCACTTGCTTGAACCACGCCAAGGGCTCCGGCGTGACATTGAATGCAAACCCATGGGTCGTTAAACGGTGTCTAACTTGCACTCCAATACTTGCGATCTTGGTGTGCTCGTCGAGGAATACTCCGGTGTTATCACTTGCCACAGTGGGAATGTCGTGTGCCTCGCGGAAATGCAGCCTCATCATTGTCTGCATCTTGCATATGTAGTCGCGGATGCCTAATGGAGGCGTAGTGCGTCCCAAGTCAAGTAGAGGGTACCCGACGATCTGTCCTGGCCCGTGGTAGGTGATTTGACCTCCACGCTTGGTCGGGACGAAGTCCGCTCCAAGGCGGGTGAGACGGCTTTCTTCCTGTATGACCTCCGGGTCGTCTGCCGACTGCCTGCGCCCTGCAGTATATACTGGCCTATGTTGCAGCAGCAGCAGAATATCCTTATGGGCATTAAGACGGCGCTGAGCTAGCTGTAGAGCATGTAGCCGTTCTTGCAGGCCTAGTGTACGGACGTAGGGCAAAGGAGTTTGGAAGTAATGAAAATATATTGGTGGCAGCGACATTATGAGCAAATGAAAGGGTATCTAGTGCGTGGAGGTCGTCAAGACGAGGCAGAGCGATGGTGGTCGTTGGAAGAGGTGGTACCGGACCGGAACGCGGGGTAGTAAGCAGCGCCGAGCAGGCGACCCGCGACACCGACTTTTTCCTCTACTATGAGCACACCGTATCGTACGACGAGCTCAACTACTGTAGACCGCAAAGTACATTCCTTGCGGGCCCGCTACCGTCTCCGCTATGCGTCCGAGCGCCATGCTTCTGGTCATGGGACACTCCCTGTCGCCCACAAGTCCCACCACCGGCATCGTCTGTAACCGGGCGGTTTCCATAATCTCGGCGTGTTCAAGCATCTCAGACGGCCTCAACCTCGGGTCAGACCAGCCAGCTGTCCATCGACGCCCCCATCGAACAACATGACAGCAAAGCGCGGCCAGAGAACGTTCATTGTGGGTGTAGGATGTACGGCGTTCATCAAGGTGAGTTGTGTCGCCTCCTCGGTCTGGCCCTTGACTGACGGGAGGGTCGTTTCAGCCTCGAGGACTACGGACGACCGAGGATGTGAGTCGAATGCTGGTCGTGCATCAAACTTACTGATGAGGGCGGGTAGATGGGTCTTGAAGCAGCAACCAAGGCGCTGTTGGATGCAGGTACGTTCATGATAGTCGAAACAGACGCAGTGCTGATGTGCATTGATAGGCATTACATACGACGCTGTCGAGGCTGCGTACGTTGGTTACTGCTACGGCGACTCATGCTCCGGACAAGTGAGCCCTGTCTCTCGCTCCCAAGATCCGTATCTGACGCACGGCTATGCTCACAGCGCGCACTCTACAATCTAGGCTTGACAGGCATCCCAATTACCAATGTTAATAGCAACTGTTCAACTGGCAGCACTGCACTTTACCACGCGAATACCCTCGTCAAGTCCGGTATCGCCGAATGCACACTCGCACTGGGCTTCGAGCGTATGGCGCGAGGGAGCTTGGGCAACAACTGGCCTGACAGGCCTTCCCCGGTAAAGCCCTTCAATATGGCATCAGAAGAGACGGAGGAACTTTTGTCAACTGGCAAGAACCATGGCCCTGGTGCACCCAGGATGTTTGATAATGCTGCACAAGAGTATTTCGATAAGTACGGTGCAAAGTTGGAACACCTTGCACAAATTGGTTAGTCCCTTTCACAGCTAATTGATGGCAGACACGTTGATGCTATGCTGTACCAGCATCGAAGAACCACAAACACTCAGTGAAGAACCCTTATTCGCAATTTCGCGACGGCTGGACTGTTGAACAAGTACTAAACTCGCCAAAAATCTGCAACCAGCTGACGAAGTTCATGTGTAGCCCGACATCGGTGCGTTCTGCTTTCGCATGCATCCCGCACCTGCTGACGTATATTCAGGACGGCGCCGCATGCTGTATTGTTGCTTCAGAAGATTTCGTCCATGCGCATCACCTGGAGAATCAGGCAATTGAAATCGTTGCCCAAGCGCTGTTCACTGATGACCCCTCTACGTTCGAGAGCAAGAGTGCCATGAACGTAGTGGGTTATACCATGTCCAGAAACTGTGCGAATAAGGTTTTCGCTGATGCAGGGTTCAAATCCGGTGAAGGAAGAGACCAGGTCGGCGTTGTTGAGCTTCACGATTGTTTTGCCGCCAACGAGGTGTGTTCTCCCGTACGTGCTACCAGATACACGAAGTAACCACTAAGACAGCTTCTGATGTACGATGCTCTCGGACTTTGTCGTCCTGGGGAAGCACACAAGATGGCCGAGCGTGGCGATAATACCGTACGCTGTTTCATATCTCTCACGCTACATGAATTCCTGACGATTCCTATGGTTCTTCAGTACGGTGGTCAATATGTCATCAACCCCAGCGGCGGTCTCGAAGCGAAGGGTCACCCTCTCGGCGCGACTGGACTCGGAATGCACTTTTACATAACGAGTGAGCGCGAAGCATCCTGCCTACCAAAGTCTACATGACCTTATCGCCGTGGTCTTTCCTACTCTTCTTACAGTGCAGCTACGAGAATGTAAGTCCTTTCCAGGTATTATGCAAATCCTAAGAATACACCTCTTACGACATTCTTGCGCGTGACCAGGGGCGGGACCGATGCAGGCACCTGGCTTGTTCGATACAGCTGACCCCCGCGGCAAGTACGGCCTTGTTCACAACATCGGAATCGGCGGCGCGGTGGTATGTTCCTTGTTGCGACGTCCTGATTTCTATAAACCAGGTGGGCAGACTGGGAAGGACAGGTATGCATCTGACACTTGCATCTTGCGCATGCACTGACGGGTTCGCCGATCAACTTAGATTGGGATACAACCACGCGCATGAGTGCCGTGCAGTTACCATGGCAGACGTTGACAAAGTCAAGTCCACGATGAACTCGCCCTATGTGTTGAGATTAGCTCGTCTCTGACGTCTGTATCATAATACAATAGCGAAACGGGAAGTTGGAAGATCATCTGCTCTGGACAATTGCATGAGTAATGTGGGACGTACGACTGGCCAGCAAGCTTGACAAGTGTGAGACGTGCGGTATCCTTCCCTCAAATGGCAGCACTTTCATAGCATCAGAGGCAGGCGGTGCCGGTGAGTTCCATGTGATTAGCTTCGCGCCCTGCTCCATCTACTAACATGATCTGAATGTTCAATGCAGATTATTCAGTGGGCATCTAAGGTAACATGTGCTGATGTACAATGGTTTGTTACTGCGTCACGTTTCATAGCCATCACGCCAAACGACTCCGCCGCGCCGCCCTTCTCGAGCTCTTCGTCGGAGGGCCCCACGCAAGGTTGTCATCGTCTAGCATCTCAGCTCGCATTGGCTTTTTTTCTGTGCCTTGCAATGGTGGGAGCTAGTCGTGGGTCAGCTTTCGGTAATATACGAGTGAGTATGGTACTCACAGATACAAGGATATCTTGGCTGAAGCCTGGGAATGATAGTGAAGTACGCTTCTTCTCGGTACCGCTGTGGTGTGTATCCTGAAAAGTCGTTGAGCCAAATGCGAGAGTGGAGACTGGTATAACGTACCACAGACTTTCGGCTGGAAAGGAGTTGGGAGAACTTGAACATGTTGTGGGTAACGCGTCTGTGGGATGCTGCAAGGACAAGGTGGCTGGTAGGATGGGTTCAAGGGTAAGATGGTGGGCGGTATATATAAAGATTTTGGGACCCTGGGCGGAACATGGTATGGCCTCCGGAGCTCTTTAATGCCTCTGGTTCCTAGGCTAGTAGTTCATGTCATGATCCTGTCCGAGACTCGCACATAGCGCTCGTGCGGAACGCGGCTGCGACCGCGCGCAAGTCCCGTACAAAGCGAGCACCTGACCTCAATAGCGGTGGTGTAGCGATTTGAATAGGAAAGGGTTCGTTCGAAATGCTGCTGAAGCAACGAATGCACGGGAACCCGAGGAGTCCGAGTGTGGTGGCAGGTGGCTGCCGCGCCGCTGGGACAGTGCATCAGTTGGAGGACTTCCAGAGAAGACCCTGGTCGAACCCTGGAAGACAGCAGGCTCTCTCTTGCCATGCGCGATGCGATCCGTCGCGTGGACCACGCCCAGGCACAAAGGTGCACTGTATGAAGTAGAGTTTGAAGCTTGTAGCATGGGAGCCGCGAAGCTGCAATGAATCCGTGAAGCCGTAAATATCAGCGATTGATTGTCAGTGGGTAGCCAATACATGAGAAGCTGTGGGTATGTTGGGCGGTATCACATAAGAATAGAGCAAACAACAGTCGCACACAAAAAGTCCAGACATGTCAGGCAGTCCAAGTGCCCCCTTCGTTTCTAGTCTAGCTCCATCCTTCGTTGTTCTGGGGGTAGCATCCGCGCTGCAGGCACGGTCATGAACTGCACCCAGCGGTTTACGGTCTCACGGGCGACTTGACGGTATGAGTCGAATTTGTCCTCAGACTTGCGCCGCCCATCTTCACTCAGAGACCGTTTACCAATACCCTTGGAAGGCAGGCGGAACGGTACCTGCAGCTCGGGTGAAGCATACGTGAACCAGGGGAATGGATCACATCCAGGCCCATAACTTTCGCCACAGGGCAGAACGCCGCTGTCGAGCTGAACCGTTCTGTCAGTTATAGTCGGATAAGATACACATACATAACAAACCGAATGGTCATGGTCAGATCTCCTTGGCATAGGTCTTGCGAGAGGGGGCCTGTCTGCAATTAAATGCCAATCACTGGGGGGACATGAGAAAAATAGATTGAATATTTAGAATTTATACTCACGTCGAGCTAAAATACGGATGGTCTTTCATTTCTACAAGTGAGATTCTTGTAAGAGGGTTCTTATCAAGCATCTAAACGACTGATCAGCTTTGAGATCACGCTTGAAAACGTCGTAAACTCACCCTTCGGATCAGGTCAGCCGAAGCAGGGCAATCTACTGTAGAGGGCAATTCAAGCTTGTCATAAACCGTTCTTACTCTGAGATCATCAATCGAGTGCATCCACGGGTCCATGCCGAAAGGAAGCTACAGCAAAGATCAGGCTTGGTAAGTGTAGTTTGGGATAGAAAGTTTGGCTTACTCGTCCGTAACACATCACGTGAAAGACTGCGCCCAAACTCCATACGTCTGCTGCATAAGACATGCTACCCGCCCAAGCCTCCGGCGCGATGTACCCCGGGGTACCGCGGACACAATTCGTGGCGTCAGGGATAGGGTCCATGCCTGTGATAGAGTCAGGCACGTTCTTCGTATTCGTGACGAGCTGGCATCTCCATGGTCGTTCTGAGTCCACCACGCCGAAGGCTGTGGAGTGGCCGAAGTCCGCGAGGGTTACATGACCGTTCTCATCTAACAGAATATTATCGGGCTTGAGGTCACCATGGACGATGTGCCGTCCGTGAAGGTTCTCCAGAGCCAAAACCTAGAAACATTCTTAAGTCCCAAGAAATGGAACATACGGTAGGTAGACTTACCAGCTCTGCCATGAACCACTCCGTGAGTACTCTGGAGAGGGGTCGTTGTTTGATTTGTTGTTGAAGGCTACCACCTGGGTAGTATTTCTAGTATCAATTCATATCCATCAGCCTTTCGAGCGTGAGCTCTCAACGGATTGATACGCACCGTGAGCATATAAAAATAACGTTGATCGTGAAAGCTGGCTTTCAGCGATAATGTCCATTTACTATCATGCAGGGATCTTGTCAATCTCAGTTCCTCAAAAACATCTGCGTAATGTCGCCATGAAGGGAGCTCGTCTTTTCGAATCGCCTTCAATGCGAACTCCTGGCCACTCGACTTGTCCACTACCAAGTAGACAGACCCATACGCGCCGTAGCCTAAGAGCTCCCGAGCTTCGAAATCTGCAGGGCTTAGTGTCCTTATGCCAGTTGGAGGGGCCTCTTTCGTTGGCGAGAAAGACCGTGATCGGAATGGGCGGCTGGCTTGGCCTGAGCGTGAGCGTGACGCGAATATGACCTCGCTCGACGGATCAATGGACTTGGTAGGCAAGCGACTTGACGACTGCACTTTGATATCGCTGAGGCGGCGGGAACTCCTTGTGCTGGGACTTGGCGGCTGCAATAAGTAAACGTCGGACAAGGATCAGCTGAAGCCATAACGCGCTCGAGTTAGCTCACCATATTGTCCGAGTCCCCAGATATCCTCTGCCCTAGGATAGACATGCAACCTACCATGGCTGGGTTATAACCGGAATACGTGAATGTTGTGGATACGATATAGTCAGAATGAGAGACGTGTACGGGAGGTGGGGCGTCTGTGTATGTTCATCTAGCGCACGGCCATATTTCCCTTCTTGTACACCTCCTTTGCACGGACCTTCCAACGAAGAGAGTAAGCTGTGGAAAATTCGGAGGCGGCTTACAGGTCCGATGCGCAAGCTTTCGGCTGGACCAAGTCGAGTACGATGCTGTGCCACTCGATGCTGTGAGAAACCGAGACCATAAGATTAGTCGTGCTGAGATGCTGTCTTTCTCCTTTCTACGCGCCACTGAGTGGTGACCAGAATAAGATAAAGAAACCGGCACCTCAATGACCTCGATATGTACCAGCGGACTCTTCAAAACCAGAATAAGCCGATACAATACCACTGAATGCGAAGGGTGCTGCTCGTGAAAAGTGCTAATATTGGCCCAAAATATGGTGAGTTACGGTATAGACCAATACGACACGTACGGACGGTGCTTGTGTACATGACATCCCTTCCGAAACAAGATGATTATGACGCATAGGCTTGCATTGCGCATGTTTTCGGGGGCGCTCACACCGGCTAGACTATACCGACGCGCTGCGGAGGATCTTGCGGGAGCAGCCCCGTTCGCGGGCACGACGAGCACGATCAACCCGGACGCGGAGTTTATTGCCGTATGAATGGTACAATGGCTGTGGCTATGATCATCTTCATTACACATCGAGTGCATGCAGCCCCTGGCTGCTACAAAGTCTTCCTATACAGACAGAGAGCTTGGAACAACGGTGGTTAAAGCGAAATCTTGAGGGATGACTGGTATGGACATACTCGGTAGTCGCTTGCAATAGCTCGGCTTCAGCTCTCAACTCAGGCTGGACTCCTGAGATATTCCTTCAGGCGGCCAGAGACTCGAGTATTCTGACACAGCTCATGACTCCCCTTGACTTCGGGATAAACACAGTGGGTCCGCTGTCGCTGTAAAAGTCAGGAAACCGTACGACCCGACGACGATCAGTCTTAGTTCAAACCCCGAAAGGGGGAGTAAGTAATCATGTTTGTGTTTACGTAAGCTCGTATGAACCAACTTTTACTCGGAGGTTACAAGTTTTCTGTGCTCTACCACTGTAGCTCCCTTCACGTCTTACATTCGTTCTATGGTTATGTCGTCTAGGCTGTACGAACCAACTGCACGTTTATGTTACAGGAAGCCTATGGTATACTCAAACATTCGGCCATTCCAGCAGCTCCTTAATGAATGCTCCCGTATCTGCAGCCCTCATCAACGCTTCACCTACTAGCACTGCACCGACACCCTGGCTCTTGTATTGTCGAACGTCCGCGGGGCCCGAGATTCCGCTGAGCGCGCAGAGGACGATATCCTTCTCGCGCACCATGTCCACGAGGCGCGTCGTGGTGCCCATATCGACGCTGAAGTCGTGCAAGTTCCTGTTGTTCACCCCGACTACCTTCGCCCCCACCTCCAACGCACGCTCCATCTCCTTCGCGTTGTTTACCTCCACCAACGGCTCCATTCCCAGCCCAACCGAGTAGTCGTACAGACGCTTGAGCTGCTCTTGCGCCAGCATCGCGACGATGAGCAAGACGGTATCCGCGCCGTGCAAGCGTGCCTCAGCGATCTGATACTCCTCAAAGATGAACTCCTTGCGGAGAATGACAGGCCGGTTAGGCAGCGCGTCAACTGCTTGGCGCGCGAGGCGCATGTCGAGCAGCGAGCCTTTGAACCACGTCGGTTCGGTGAGCACCGAGATGACAGATGCGCCGCTTTGAGCGTAGATGAGTGCCTGTTTTGCGGGGTTCACGTCCATCGCTATGGGCCCTTTGCTTGGGCTTGCACGCTTCACCTCGGCCATGAGCGAGAGCGAGGGGTGCGAGGTGGATGTGGAGGGGTTGGATTTGAGGCGAGGGACAAGCGGAATGAGCGGTGGTGCAAGACCCATCGCAAGGTATGCATCTATCTCAGCAGGACGTGTGCCTGGTGTGGTTTTCGATACCTCAACATCCTTCACTCGCTGGGCATAAATCTTCTGGAGGATTGTGGGTGGTTTGGTAGCACTACCGTTCTCTGCGGTCGACATGATGGTAGCTGCAGCTATGGTTTGGATCCTTGCATCACGTACTACTGATTTATATGAGTCATATGCTTAGGCGATTCTCAGGATCAATCGAGGACTACTCCGCCTATTCCCATATGCCAGCCCAACTCGTCATACGTCCATCCAAAGCAAGAGCCGCCCCTCGCTTCCGAATGAAAGCCGCACATGCTGCGATGCTTTCCAGGCAATTTATGGAACTCATCGAGCGTATGCATCTCTGAAGACGTCAGTACAATCAGCTGCAGGCGTTCGTCGAACAGTCGTCATTATTGCACAGCGCGTCAGGAACAAGGGGGTTACTCACGTTCAGGTTGTTGTGCATGCGCTGCTCGTTGATGGTCTTGGGAATGACCGAGGTGCCTCGCTGGATACCCCAGCTCAACAGCACTTGGGCACCAGAGACGCCATGTGCTGTGGCTATTTGCTGAACTTGTGGCTCGTCTGCTAGCTTGTGCTTCCCTAGCGGGGTATAAGCAGTGACTGCGATGTTACGAGCGCGGCAGAATTCGAGCAATTCGTGTTGGGGTAAGGAAGGATGCATTTCCACTTGATTCACAGCGGGCACGATTTCAGCATGCTCTAGCAATGCGCTGAGCGTCTTGACGCTGAAGTTGCTCACCCCTATGGCTTTCGCTTTATCTTGCAGGGCGGACTTAGTCAGAATACCTCACAGTCGACAAAGGAATGGGATCACCAGTGGCAACGAGCTTCTCCATTTGCTTCCAAGTCTCCACGTATGTCGGCCTTCCATTGGCCGGTATGGTCTCGCCTGAAACATTGAAGGACTTTCACATTACAGCGTCATTGTCGCCAAACGGCGGACTCCTTACCCGATTCTGAGAATGCCATGGGCCAGTGCATCAGATAAAGATCAACCCAGTCTACGGATAAGTTCTGCAGGCTTCTCTCGAGGGCTTCCTGAACGCGGTGATGATCATGTTGGCTGCGGATTTGTGAGAGTTGAGCCCCAGTGAGAACCCGCATCGCCCGGACGCACCCGGACGCACCGGAAATCACCCCCATATGGCAGGTGACTCCGGGCGTATGGCAGCGAATGGGGGCGATGTTTTGACGTTAGTGTGCACCAGGAGGCAGCCCTATGCACCGCCAGTCACCGGATTCCCTAGCTAGACAGATCAGGTGTATCTGGGTGTCTGTAGTAGTCCACGCTGATATTATTCGCAATAAATTGTACTTTTTATTCGAAAGTCACCCATATGCAACTAGATACACCTGAAAACACTCGTATACGACCATATACGCCCCAGCACACTAGGACTCATCCAATGCACCCCAGGTCACTCCCATACACTCTAGTACGCCCTCCACCCCCGCGCTCTGCGCCCGTATCCGTCCCTGTGCTCCCTAGCGCAGCGCTCCCGTGGGCTCTCTCCGGTCCAATCACCCAGTCCATAGAGCATAGAGTCGGCTAGAATAAATACTGTATCCAACATTTCAGATCGTAGACGAAAATACAGAGTCGAAACCCACCGTCTAGCGCTGATCTCAGCTCTTGATCCGAAAGCCAGACGCCAAACGCGTCGCGTCGCGTCGAGGTGGCGCGGGGATCGAGGAGAGGGTATGTCGAGCTCTGTGTGCCGTCAGTCGAACGTAATCAGTACGTTCTCCAACAGTTCATACGCGTTACTCACATTGGCGTACGGGACGGATAGCTACCAATGGGCTCTACTACGTGTCCCGTCCCCTTAGACACTAGGCAGCGCGAGTCTGCGCGACACGCAGGAGCGCGAGGCAGGGTATGGTTAGAAGCGCGTAGGTACACCTATCGCATAATTAGATAGGTAAGAATATAATTTGCGGATAGCGAGTCTGGGGACAGTACGTACCGTAAAAGTCAAGTTTGTAATGTGCCGACCAGTGGAGGAGCTGGAAGCGAGAGGGTCACAATGGGCACCACGACATAAAAAAGGAAACTAACCACATATTTCAGATCGAAGCATGCGCATATATGCACTAAATCCTCACGACGAGTGTTACTCTTGCCTGCCTAAGACCGAGATAACGGTCGGCTCGACCTCGCGTTCGCCCGCCGCGCTCTTGGCGTTCGTTTGTATCGGTAACTTGTAGTCTGGCGCGTGTCGCGCGCAGGAACGTCTGTTATCAGGCAGTGACAGACCTGTCAGCGGAATTAAAACTTAGACGCACGCATATATGGACCAAAACACCGTATGAAGGGGCTTCTCCTGCCTACAAAACCAATCTGAGTATGACGAGCTCGATACGGGAGGCAACCTACCAGTGTTGGCGCTCCGCCGGAACACCTGTCAATGATATCGGCGGGGCGGAAACAAGCAGCGAGGAGAGGACATGGGATGCATATGGGGGAGACGGGGAGATGGGGGGAAGAAACAAGATGCAAGGAAGCCGTCCAAGTTAGTGCCGTCGTTTTTAAGACAGAGCAGGGCGGGGTGCGCACACAACGGGATTGGTCGACGAAAAACAAGGTTCAGACTTTGACGGCGGGCGGCGTAGAAGCGCCCAAGACCAGCCGCGGTATGTTTTCTTTCAAGTCAGGCAAGCTATATCACGCGATATATTGTTTGCGAGTGTACTAACACAGGCAGGTTAGGGAGAACTTCCAGAATACATGTATTAACATATGCTATTTCACTCGGAGGGTATACAACAAATGTCGCTGCAAGTTTCTGCAAAGGGACACGGCGGGCTCGGTCCAGGAAGCGCAGGAAGCCGGTCGCGAAGATGGAAAGCTGGAGCTCGAGAGGGCGGGATCGAGTACGGGGTTGGAGTGACAGGCAATGAGGGCGGGAAGCAGGCCTTCGTCGGATCTTGGAACAGGCGGCTGAGTTCGAGGGCGCATCACGGTGTCCTGAGGCGACTTTCGGTGGTTGGGCCGCTCATCTGGTGCACCACGGTGCCTCCCGGCGCGTCCGGGCGATGCGGGTTCTCACTGGGGTTGAGCAACGCAGGATGAGATGTCACTCACTCTAATTTCGTAGTGAGGAATATCTCTCGACGGGGTACAGTAGACTGCTTCAATGCTTCCCCGACAGAGCTTTCATTTCCTGTCGCATCGAATCAACCGTCTGTGAGAAGCCCAATAGCAGAGACAAACCGTAATTGGATGCCTGGATGCAATCTGCTCAGGCAAACAGACCAACTCGTACGCGAAAGGATGACATACTGTGTCTATGTGACGATATCCGGTTTCTATGGCCCTCTTGACCATCTCGGTTACGTGTGGACCGTCTTCGACACCGACTCCCATCCAGCATCTGTGACAGCAGGATGTGATGCACAGTCGAAGGAAGAATGGTATACATACCCGATACCAATGGCGGGAATTGAGGCGCCATTGTTCAAGGTATATCGCTCCGGATGATGCATGGCTCACGATATCACGATAGCTGATGAAGCTGCTCACACTCAGATGCAAGTCTGCACTATATAACCTTTTACGCTTTACCAAGCGCGATCTCGGGTTAGGAGCTGATGAAAATAGAGCGCCCGGCACGTTGTGGCGTCCTCAGATTTTCCCGCGCTGCCTCAAAAAACACATCGTGAGTCTCCTCGACCTTCAGAAGGTCTCCAACTGACATCCTTCCATTTATCATAGTACTACAGTGAAAGCTATTGAGAGTGTATTGATGAGAGTTGCGCGCTCCTGCCCGCAACGAAGGAAATATCACCCCCTTTTCGGGAGCTACGAATGTAGGCCTATCAAAAGGCTTCCATGGAATGCCATATGGGTAAGCTCAGTGCTTTTATGCCACGAGACAACAGCTCAGACATTAATCTTTATCCTTAGAGGACATAGCTCAGTGTGGTAAGGTGTATGCCTCTCAACTCGAGTCACGCGGTATCCGGCATATGCGTGGATCCTGCGGTCTGATTCGAGCCGAAGACGACACTACCACTACTAACTTAGTAGGCTCAAAACACTGCATCACTGTAAGGTCCTCCATCTGACAGATTGGTATGGCCCCCCGTCAATAACGAGTTTAATCACTAAATCTTATATTGTGCACAGGATGTCTTGCTTTGGGCGGAGATTCACACTATCCGACCGTTATAAACCCTAGACGGTCTAGTGAGACTCCCTATAGCTCCCTTCCCCCCTATCTCTGCGGAGACAGAAGATATGGCTTTCCCTCCTGACGAGGTACTCAGATGTTCGTTTGCTCGTTATATCGTCATTTCTCACTCTCCATGTACAGTCAAAGCTTGTCTCGATATTTATTCAGACACTTCTCTATGGTGAGCAACCTCCTTTTGATGGCCAGCTGCGATGCTGAGATTGTCACAGGGGCCTACACTGTCGTCTTCATCCTCACAATGTGGGTGTTGCTTAGACAGCGCTCTCCAAGCCAGCCTGTAAAGAAGACGATGGTCGGAGTATCCGTTATCATGTTTACCTTAGCTACTATGGTAAAGCTGCTTTTCTGCTCCCTTTTGGGACGTATGTAAGTAACACTTACAATCACGGCACAGCATATTGGCGTAAATTATACTCGCATCATCAAAGCCTTCATTATTTTCAGGAACGAGCCTGGTGGGCCGGCGGCCTTCTTCAACCAACTTTCAGAGTTCACACAAATCTTCGGCAGCACATTGTATATTGCCCAAACAATCGTCGGCGATAGCGTAGTCGTGAGTATTCCGAGAGCATGTTGATCGACATGCGCTGGATTGACGCTGCTTGTGCTTCTCAGTTGCTGAGATGTTATATCGTGTTCTCCCGTAACTGGGTCGTCGTTGCCTTCCCTTTCTTGCTGTTGTTGGGTAGCACGAGTGAGTTCTGCACGTACATCATGCGCCCTCGCACCAACCCATCGTTTCAGCCTGTGGCATTGGAATCTTGGTTTCTTTCGCCAAGATCGGCGAAGCTGAAATTTTCGCTACGCAGCTTCAGCAGTGGATCGTGTCGTTTTTCTCTCTGACACTCGCTACTAATATCATCTGTACTGGTGCGTCATGCTCCCAACTCCAGTAAATCATACACCGCCTGACGTCCATCTTCCTCAGCTCTTGTCGCCGGGCGGATATGGAGCCTAAACCGTCGGGTCATGGACTTCGTTCAGTCCAGCTACCGCCCCGTTATAATCCTCGTCATTGAGTCTGGAGCAGTATACTCGGCCACGTTAATCTCGCTGTTGATACTGTATAAGCAGAGCTCGTGGTTTCAGTATGTTTTACTCGATGCGGTACGTACTCGTATTGCGTGTACGCTTCATGTCCCTCACTCAACGCATCCTCTAGATATCCCCCATCGTTGTGAGTGCTCCCATGGTCCATACTTGATCGCTACTAATGGGGTATGATAGGGTCTCGTGTTCTCCATGATCATCTTGCGTATCGGTCTCGGAATTACGACCATCTCAGGAGAAACCAAGGATCCCCGTGATTTGAGCACTTTCCACGCGGCGACGACAACAACATCTAGGAACGGGAAAGAAGCGCATGTGGCTCTGCACATTGAGCACGGCACTTCACACACAGACTCTGGGAGCAGCAACAGCGTTGTGGGGCAGCTGATGACTTTCAAGGAACCGGTCTGAAATGCTCATCACGATATACAATACACATCTGTGCAACTGTTATTGAGTTCAAATTTCCTCTAGCGTCTATGTACTGTGCATCTGTAGCTCTTCGGACCGTAAATAGATGCCCGGGGGTGGGCTGCTCAGACGGTCGACACCTGGGCAGTCGAAAAATGAAACTTATACCTTATGTTAATGGTCGACATCGAGGCGCAGTTTTTCAGGATGTATCTCCTGGAAAGGTGTATGGCTTACGATAGCTGATGAAGTTGCTCACTGCTCTGTTCAAACGTTGATGTAACAGCGATTTTCGGGTTAGGAGTTGATACAACGCCCGCCGCGGTGTGGCGTTTTCTTCGGCTTTTTCCCGCGCTGCCCCTTGGTCAGAACGATTGTGAGTCTCCTCTCACCTCGCACGTTTTGAAGATCTCCAGCTAAAATCTCTAGCATCCATTACTGTACTCGTCGTCAAAGCTGTCGAGAACGCACTGATGGCAACGCGCGCTCTATGCGCAGTCAAGGAAGAATCATCCCCTTTTGGGAGCAACGAACGTAACGCCTGTCGGCAGGCTTCTACAGGATGCCGTACCGTTAGCCCAATATTTTCCATGCCACGAGGCAGCAACTCAGACCTCAACCTTTAATTCTCGCGGAGGCAGCTCACTTCGGTAAGGTGTGTGCCTACCGATTCGAGTCGCACCCGGTACTCGGCACACGTGTGGATCCTGCAGTCTGATTCGAGCTGAAGGCGACGTTACCGCTACTAACTCAGGAGGCTAAGACGCCCCACCACGCCGACTTTCTCAGCAACGTCCACCATCGGTCTTTCAGTTGTCAGATTGGTATGGTCCCCGTCAGTGATGAGCTTTATCGGGGAATCTTACGCAGTGCACAGGATGACTTGCTTTGGGTTTCAATTCAAACCACCTGACCGCTCATAAACCTAGAGGGCATCGAGCGGGGGCTCCTGCAGCTCACTTTCCTCTTCTCTTCGGAGATCGCAGCTATGGCCTTCCTTCCCGATGAGGTGAATTGTATTTTATTTCTGCACGATTACCATTCCTGACTCTGAGATATTCCTTGTACAGTCAAAGATCGTCTCGATTTTCATTCAGACGCTTCTTTATGGTATAAGCTTTCTTGTTTTTCTAATCACAGCCCAAGGCTGACATTGTCCAGGGGCCTATACTGTCGTCTTCATCCTCACAATATGGGTGCTGCTCAGAAAACGCTCCCCTAGCCAACCCGTGAAGAAGACCATGGTAGGGATATCCATCGTCATGTTCGTCCTGGCGACCATGGTAAGCCCGCTTTCTTTCCCATTTCCCACAATCCTAGTCGGAAATGTTCACAATGATGGCACAGCACATTGGTGTGAATTATACGCGCATCATCAGAGCCTTCATAACTTTCAGGAACGAGCCTGGCGGGCCTGCGGCGTTCTTTAACCAGCTTTCAGAGTTCACACAGATTTTCGGCAGCACAATATATATTGCGCAGACCATCGTCGGCGACAGCGTAGTCGTGAGTAAACCGACGCAATCGGCATACGTGATTTTGACACTGCATGTGCCTTGAAGTTGTTCAGATGCTACATCGTCTGGTCCCGCAATTGGATGATCGTCGCCTTCCCTTTCTTGCTGTTACTGGGTAGCACAAGTAAGTCACAAAAGTATATTTCTATCGTTGAACTAACCTTTTCTTCAGCCTGTGGCATCGGAATCTTGGTTTCCTTTGCCAAGATCGGGGAGGCAGAAATCTTTGCCACGGAACTCCAACAGTGGATTGTCTCGTTCTTCTCGTTGACACTTGCCACCAATATTATCTGCACAGGTACCCCACATTGGGATTTGATGCCTAGTAGTGACTAACGTGGATACCCTTTAGCTCTCGTCGCGGGACGGATATGGAGCCTGAACCGTCAGATCATGGACTTTGTCCAGTCGAGCTATCGCCCTGTCATCTTCCTCGTCATCGAATCAGGAGCGGTCTACTCGGCCACATTGATAACGCTCCTGATCCTTTATAAGCAGAGCTCATGGTTTCAATATGTCTTGCTAGATGCGGTACGTACTCCTCTTGTACACACAGCTCTATCGCTTACCTTACCCATCCTATAGATATCGCCCATCGTCGTAAGTATCCGCTACCAATAACACAACGAATTCCACTTCGACTAACGAGTATCACAGGGCCTTGTGTTCTCCATGATCATCCTACGCATCGGCCTCGGAATCACGACCATCTCTGGTGAAACCAGGAACCCTCGTGATTTGAGCAGCTTCAGGGCGACGACGACATCGCACTCCGCGGGCGAGAAAGGCGAGCACGTAGCCCTGCATCTTGAACACGGCAGGTCGCACGCAGATTCCGGGAGCAGCAGCAGTGTCATGGGGCAGCCGATGACGTTCAAAGAGCCTGTCTGAAGTGCAATCGTCGCATCGGACTCATAGATTCGGGTGATATACGGACTCGTGCATAATACGCTCCTTATCAGCTTTGTACCGTTAATCTGTAGCACATATGCGTCGTCTATGCATTCTTGGTATCTAGGCATGATTATGAAGCACAAACTTGGAGGACCCTCTGACGCGCCTTCTGGACGGCGCACAGCGTCGAGAGGGCCTAGCAAGAAGGCGGCAGAAACGTAATGGAGAAAACCAGGTATTCCGGCCGTATGATACTATGATACATTTGCGATGTGCACTGTCTATATGCGACTTGTGGTAGGATGCCAACGTATCTGAGACAAAGCATGAACATGTGAGGGTCCAGTCCTAGTAGCGCCGATGTATGGTATGTACGTCCCAAATCCTTTTCAGAGGGCCCATATCTTGACTAGGGAATCGCGCCCGCCAGAAACTAGGTATTTGTCCATATACCGGAGTTTCTCCACAGGCCGGGTGTGTCCGTTGGTCAGTAAGCTCGAGTGTTGCATGCTCGTGCGGTTGTAGACCTGTTTGCATGCACTGTCAGTCTGAACATAACGGTGAAAGCCGTAAGAAGATACGCACGTTGACTCCATTTTCGCCGGTGGCTGCAACGATCTTCCGGGTGTCGAATTGCAGTGCCGTCACTGCATGGTCGTACTTGAGAGTCTCGAATGTGCCGCCAGTACGGAGATCCCAGATCTGGGCCGTTGTCAATACATGCTCGAAGGTCCGGAAGAGTGACCTACTCGTATCGACTTGTCAAGACTGCCGCTCATGACGTAGAGCTCGTCGAATTGCAAGCAAGTCACTGGGCCGGTATGTCCCATCAGCGTCCGATGAGGTTGACCAGTGCGCACTACGCCGAACAATGATCAGTTTTCTGTCGTTCATGATTTAACAAACGACTGACTGTCCCACATGCGTACGGCCCCATCGCCACTACCGCTTACGAGCGCGTAGCCCCAGAACTGTACTGCACCGACGAAGTCCTGGTACATCTCCCACGTGCCGTCCGCGTAGGGTGGCGTTGGAACCGCGAAGGTACCTGCAGCGGCGGCAGCACCCGGGATGAGGTTCGCAGGGATGGCAGACCCGGGCACGGAACTCGGCGGGTGTGAGATCGCCCAGAGGATGTCCATCGTCATCACGCATTGGCCCGTCGTGAGATCCCACTGACGCATCGTCTTGTCAGATGCACCTGTAACCTGTAGAGGTCAAGATGTCAGAGTGTCTGTGTAGCACGGATAAGGTAAGACGGACGTACCAGGCAGTCATCTTCGAAGTACAATGCTGTGACAGCTTTTGTATGACCCTCTAGTAGACGCAAGCAGGGGCCCTCCTTGTCATCTTCGGATGCGGTCGACCCTTGGCGAATGGAGTCACCGTTCGAAAGCTTCACGCGGTTGCCCATCTCATCAACGCCCTCCTCTTCAACAACATTCCCGACCTCCTTCTCCCAGTCATCCTCGTCATCCACTCTTCTCAAATCCCACACCCGCACGTTTCCATCCTCGCCACCAGTAAGACACAAGTTTTCTTCGACCTGCAAGGACTTCACCGCTCCAATGTGTCCCCGTAGGCGCCCGATCTCCTCGCCTGACAGTAGGTCCCATACTCGGGGCTGTGCATCCTCCTGAGACGCGGTGACGAGCGTGCCATAAGGCTCAGAGAAGTCCAAGGCAGTAATGGGGGTCGTATGCCCTTGCAAGGTCTGTGTAGGGGTCAGTCATAGCACATCGTGTGACATATGTGACATACCATAAAAGCTACCCCATGGGGTAACTCGTCGTGCTCCGAAGGCAGAAACACGGGTCCTATAGCAACGTCAACCCTTAACCAACTACAGACATTACATCAAGGTTACCTTTCCGCCTTCGCGAACTATGTGGGAGGTGTGAAGATGAGCTGCTGGGAGCAGCACCAGATGCCTCTTGTTCGAGCTCTAGACGTTCTTGAACGCCTTCCACTACGAGAGCGTGTCAAAATTGAATATAGTAGACATTTAGATGGAGCTTACACTCGTCATCGAGTTCCAGCTCGTCCTCTTGCAACTTGAGCAAATCCTGCTCCAGCTTGACTCGGATCGCGTCCAGCGCCTCTATTTTGTGTGTTATCTCCGCAATGTCGTTGTTCACGAGGGTCTGCAGAATATGAGCGTTCGGGAACAGGCAAGGATGGGGAGAACATACCCGGCGGACATGGATATTCTCCTTGTCTCGCTTTATTTCCTTCTCCTGGCGTAGGAGCTCGTCCTTCCCAAAGTGCTTTCCGGCACTCAAGCTCTGCCTGCCTTTCCGCTTCGCCTTGATCTTCTTGCCACTAGACCCAGGCTTCCCGACCACGACCACGTCGTCTTCGCTCGTATCGCCGTCGTTCTCCTCGTCCTCAGCCAACATACCCCTCGCGCTCATGCCCAGCCTTTTCAGCCCTAGCCGCGGCGCATCGACGTTCCGCGTTTGTTTTCGTCGCGTGCGACCCTTGTCTGCGCTCGGTATCGTGGCGTTGAAGCCGCGTAAGAGACTGACGTTAGTTGCGACACCATCCGGCTCGGGTACTTCCTCTTCGAGCAGCTCGTCCGTTGCTTCGACGATCTCGAGGTCGCGGGAGGTCAGCTTCCGTGAATTGAGGCTGAAGCGTAGCGGTGCACGCCCAATAGTCGCGAAATCAAGGGCAGAACTAGACACACCGGACCCGCCGACGGATGCCCGCGGGCGGCTCATGACGTTCATCATGCGCGGGGTCATGATGACGGGGGCGACTATGTGCGAGACGTTGTAGTTCATGATTCTGTAACATAATAAACAGTTTGACACGTACGGTCTGTGAGCAGCCTCGAAGAATCGGTCTTCCGGTGCGAGGTAAACGGTGCGAGGATGGCATGGGAGACCGCGTCAAGTCTGCTTCTGGAAGACGTGCCTTCGGCGAGGTCGTCGACGACGGCGCGGGGTTCTCTTTTCTTGCTCGAGCCTGAGGCGGCCATGGTGGTCGGGGTCGAGGACGATGGGCAGGACGTGTAATTGGAGGCTGCTCAGGCAAGGTGGCATCCGCGACCACGGCCGAACCGCGTCGAGCGTACTCCGCGGCATTCCCCGAGCAGCGCGCTTGCCTCGAAATCATGCGTATTTCGCAAAATATTCTGCGGGCACGGCAGGCGAATGTGAGAGCATCGATGGTAGCAATACAGTGTGCGAGGAGCGCGTTCGTGATTACAAGTACATCCTTGTGCATTAACAGCGATACAGTAGGCCGATGCCGACACCAATGTTGTCCCAGCGAGAGAGCGCATCTAGAACACAGGCTAAATTCATTGCGATAAATTATCGCGACCACCCAAAGTCAACCACCACGTCAAACCCGTACTGCCGCAGGTCGTATTCCCTCCGCAGCCCCGGGAATAATTTTTGAAGCGGCGTTGAAGAATGCGCTTGTCGCTGTCGCTGCTCAGCCTGCGATGCTCGCCCTGCCGTTTCATTGGTGGACGGCGGCCGTGATGATAACGACGGTGAAGGTTCGTTATGTGGAGATGCGCGCGTGAAAGGCCACACGTTCCCCAGGATGCCCAACGACGGACTCGGAGTCGCCTTGGACTCGTCAACCGGCACACCAGCTGACGAAGCACTCTCCACCTCCACCTCCACGGCGTCATCTTCGCGTTCTCTACCGGACTCTTCCAGTATCTTGACCTCTAGCTGGCGCGCTAATTTCTCTACACTGCTCGCCTCCCATCGCGTTGTATTGAACGGCTCGAATAGCCCGTTTGAGAAGTCGCACCAGCAGCGGTCGACTATGGGGACGGCGGTGGGTATCAGATGACTGGGTAGGTTGGGTATGCGTGAGAGCAGTGCATCCGCAAACGTGGTAATGTTATCGGACCATGGCGTGTTGAGCGGGGTATCGATGGGTACTGGCGGCCAGTAGCATGATGACATGAACATGGCAGACAAGAGAATGATACAGTAGAAGCTATTGAGGCAAGAATTGAGAAGCGTGCAAAAGATACCGAAAGACAGAAGATTTACCATGGTTTGGCATGAAGGGTCGTAGACAAGAGGAAGAGCAGCAAAAAATACGGCGGGGCTATTGGCAAAGGCAATAGCACGAGTGGTAAGTACCACCGCGTACACCTGCTCATACTATCAGGTTAACAAGGAAATTTTGTTACGATAAACTGAGCATACCACATGTAAATCGTCAAATGGTCAATATCCCGCCTTAATACCAAAGATTAGGAAGAGAAAGCGAAGCCGGAAGGATTTGCACGTCGAAAGCACTCGCAAAGAGCGGGACGGTCATCCACAGGCGCCCATATTGAGACGCGCAATGTTCTGGCGCCTAACGGGCCGCCCTGAAACCTGCCCTAAAGCGGCGTGACAGACGCGCGATGCTAGCGCCCAAGTGGACCGCGCGTTCTCCAGATTTCTGGAGCTTTCCAACTTTCAGTCTCGTCCTGCTTTATTTGCTCGCCGTCGTCGTCGACAACAACATCCACGACCTTTCTCGACCCGAAATCCGTTATGCCGATTCATCCTGAAGTGCTTTGGGCGCAGCGCAGCTCTGAGAGCGACGAGACCAAGGTTCGTCTTTCGTGTCGATCACCGCGACTCACAGCCACTCACACGCGTCGTACATACAGAACATCCTCTACGTGACCGTGAACTTGCCAGACATCATCCCTGAAACCTTCAAGTATGAGCTGACACCCACTTCGATCTCGTTCGCTGCAAGGGCAGGCAAGTGAGTGGCGTTTTCCCTACTGCTACGTACGCGTCTCACGCTCATTTCGATTATAGCGCGGCGAAGGGTCTTGAGGAAAGAGACTACGAATTCAAGCTCGATTTCTTCGACGAAATCGACCCAGAGGTATGCTTCACCGAGAAATGCACGCCCATCTCACTCAAACTCTATTATAACAGCAATCAAAGAAGAGCCTCACAAGTCGCCACCTTGCTTTGATCTTGCGCAAAAAAGAGAAGAAGGCAGAGTTCTGGCCACGTCTCACCAAAGAGAAGGTCAAGTCGCCGTTCCTGAAGACTGACTTCAGCAAGTGGGTGGATGAGGACGAGCAGGATGGCGAGGCTGCTGTCAAGGAAGACGACTTTGACATGGCTGGTATGGGCGGCATGGGCGGTATGCCCGGAATGGGTGGAATGGGCGGCATGCCTGGGATGGGCGGCATGCCTGGGATGGGTGGCATGCCTGGGATGGGTGGAATGGGTGGCATGCCAGGAGGTATGGACTTCGAAAAGGTTCGGATTCGGATTTTAATTCCGCATGAGCCTATTCTGACATGTGCAATGGTGATTCATAGATGCTCGCTTCCATGGGCGGCGCTGGCGGTGCGGGTGGTGCGGGCGAGCCCAGTCACAGCCACGACGAAGAGGCAGATGTTGAGGACGATGACGATGACGAGGGTCCCCCGCCATTGGAGGACGCCGCTCCCCAGGCATGAACATGACCTTCCAACGACGAATATAAATGTACACGCTTCGGGTCTAGAGGACACCGCTTTCTGCTATCTGTACGTGCATGTCGAGCATATCTTGTGTCACTGTGTTATACTTGCAATCTGTCGTACCCTACTATGCGTATTCGGTTTCCAGAGTGCATGAGCGATCTTGGATCTCGGTGACTGAGGCCTGTGAACTGGACCGTACCATCCATGGAGGAGGGAAGCTACTTACGCGAGACTCGAGGCATGTTCCCAGTCTTGATGACAGGGCCGCGGACGCGCACCTTGCACCTGGATTCATGAATTCATCGAGAGCCGCATTCGCGGACCCGATGTCGGAATGCGACAGCGTGCGGGGTTCGCTGGGGTTCGTCCGCTAGTTGTGCCGCGGCGGGCAACAGCGGTCCGAGGGTGGGATCAAATGGCAACGAATTAAAATGCTCCGTATTTTTCGTGTCAAAAGGATTGTCGCGCGATCAATTTGGGTAGATTGCTCGAGGAGTCTCTGCACCTGAAATGGCTCGGTCTGGACGTGACTGAAGAGGATTTCCCGAGTCTGCGTCGTAATCGTGCCCGCTGGGCTGTCTGAGCTAGTTCGAACGGTTAGTCTGCGCCTGTCGGGCACTGTCAATCAAATAAAGCCCCGCGGATTTTCGTGGGATATTTCGCTGATATTCCGTCTTTCCCATGGCGTCGGCTCCCTCGCCACGTCCAGCTCTCGGGGCGTGTCTGCCAGCCTGAGCGCCGACAAATGTTATATATCATTCCTGCCACCTGCGACCCTCCTAGCAGCCAGCCCCTCCCATGATCCCCCGTGCTCTACGCTGAACTCGCCGTTCGTTCGCCCCTAGTCCCCGGACGTCCGTCACTATCTTCATGGATGGAGCCAGCTTCATTGGAGACCCGACCGTAACCCGGTTCTTCTACTTGAAGTATGCCACCTCGTACGCGACTGCGTCGGCAATGGTCTTGATATTGCACGACTTCGGTATTTATCCGTCGCTGTCTGATTTTTGCACGATGACTGAACCGTCTCGCAGCGGTCAATTTCGGTCTGGAGGTACGTCGTCGCGCTCAGCGGAGATCGCGCAGGCGCTAATGTAACGACGGCTCGCGCGGACTTCGAACCCGGCAGGTGGACTTAATTTGGGTACGTGCACCGTCTGCTCTCTACCGTTAACGTCGACTTACAGTGCGCGGACAAAAAGCGTTCGTCATGGTCCCTTCCGAAGATAGTGTACTTGGCGGTGAGTAGCATAGTCCGCCGCCGCCGCGACCGCCTTTCATGGATTGGTCGTAATCTCACTGGTAACTGATACCTATTACCGATAGAACCGTTACATTTCCCTTATAATTGGTTCCGCTTATATGTTCAGTACGTCAACACTTCATACGACCCCGCATGCCCCGTTCATGTAACCGTTTACAGCTTTATTTTACTCGGACTATAGTGCCGCACGGTGGGTTGCTCGTCACCCGCCCAGCATCTAGTCCATCGCTCATCTACGTATGCTGCGCCATTTACCTATATGCAGATGTACGTGGGTGCATCGTGCCCGCCTTCTAGCCTCTTACCTGGACGCTGGACGCTGACCAATTGCTGTACGTAGGTTCCGTGCTAAACCATCTCTGCACGTGGTATGGTGAGTTCACCTTACGCCGCTGCACCTGGGCACCACCGCTGAGCACCCGCTCCGCACAGCTTGGCTCAGTACCGTACTCGTGCAATGTGCGTTCGTCCCTGACTCGGGCTTCATACCCGCGCTCGGCCCAAGCTAACCAGCAATTCATCACGTCAGTCGTCCTGCAGATGTGGCTTTACGCCATTTACTACCGGAGTAAGAATGAACATCCTCACTGACAGCGCGAGAAGCCTGGAAGCTTACTGTGTTCTTTCAGGTCGACAATGGCTATATTGGGTCAGCGTCGTATACGTGCTTCTGGCGGGCGTAGTGTGCGGGACGCTCATGCCTTACCTCTCCGGCGTTCACTGTGAGTGATGTCAGCTTGTTCCTCTCTGATGACTTACGAAGTATGCTCGCCGGGTTAGTTCTCGTTGTCGACCCGGTTTGTGTAGATGTGAATAGTGCATTCACCTCCACTTCGTCCGTAATGGACGACATCAAGAATGTCAGCAATAGCAAAATGCCGTCTTGGCTTCTCGGTGTTTGGTAGGTTTCGCATGCCATCCCAATGTTTCATTAACCTGATGCCATCGGATTCTAGCGCAGCTTGGGCTTCTTACACTATCATCCTCCTCGCTCTTTTGTCAGCGCGGGTGTGGTTGCTCTTCAGGACACGACCGAGTACGAACGACGGCATCGCTTTCGTGCTTTTCAGGGATTCATCCTTCTACTGTGTTACGTATGTTACGCATGATTTGTCTCGCTCAGCTGTCCTAACGTCTGTGCTAGGTTGCTGTCGTTGGTGGTCTTCAACGTCCTTATGATCGTACTCGCGCCGTACGCCATATACCAAATCGGCTTCGGCTTCGGTATCGCGCTCCCGAGCATCTTAAGCTCGCACATCCTGCTGAACCTCCGAGAGGTCGAAAAGCGCAGGGCGGACCGCGTTAACGTGTACGGACTCGCAGTCGAACAGTGGGAGACGATGTTCCACATTACATAAATACATTCCTTTATTTCAAAATACGTTGGGATCCGTTCAGCATGGATACGAAGTAGGTGCGTCGCGACTGTCAGTTGGCAATAACTCAAGCCCCGGACATGACAGCTCCCAACTGGTGGCGCATCAAGGACCCGAGGCCCGTAGCTCGCCCGTATGGCCCGCCTGTCATTTAGAGCCTGGTGACGGACCACTCTAAGAAATACGACTTTGCATCCGGGAACTCAGGTCTGTCAACCGTAACCAGCTGCACGTCGACCTTGACCTGCCCGGGCGCGAACACGTCCTTCGTCCACAACTCCTCCCAGCTCTCGGGGCTGTGGCAGAACATCGCGACACCGCCTACGTTGGGGCGCATCGTCTCTGTGCGTGCGCCCTTCTGCGGGCGACCGCCGTGTGCGCCGAGGATGAACGATCCAGGCTCGGGGGACAACAGCGACGCCAGGCGCTTGGCGAGCTCGAGCTGCCGCTCCTCGTTGAAGAGGTGGAAGAGCGACGACGCGTGTATGACAGAGATGCGCCCCTGCAGAGGCGTGAGCGTCGTCAGACTGGCGAAGTCTGGAAGAGGTTCGGCGGGCGGCTGCGACGCGATCGGCGCGGGCGCGATGAACGCGTCGTCGAAAGCGTCGCCGGGGACGAACGTCACGGGGAACGACTCGGGTGTATCTTTGAACATCTTGTGCCCTATGGCCCAGAACTCTGCGACACGATGCAATCACCGCGGTGAGTCCAGTTCGTAGAAAGAGAGTGTAGGTACCGTACCTGGATTGAGATCAGACGTGAGCGCCTGAGTGGGTGGGAATCCATCTGCGACGGCCTTCCGCACGTCGTTCCCCACACAGCACCCTATGTCCAGAAATAGAGCACCAGGACGTTCCTTTCCAAGCGTGAGCAGGTTAGGATAGGCCGGCAGACGTGAGAGTTTCAGTCTGCACGCACGCATCGCAGAAGGTACGTCATATAAGGTCAGTGCCGGTCAAACCAGACAGCTTGAGAAAAATGCGTACCTGGCGAACGCTAATGCATGAATGCATGGATAAGCCTGGATCTGTGTGAATATTGACGTTTATGTCGGACAACCTGAATTGCGCTACAAGTCTACGTACAGCATAGGCCTCTTTCTGGATTTGCAGTATGTGCTGTTTGAGCTCTTGTAGATCTTTGATACCTGTCCGCTGCGTAAGGAACTCTATGTCATCGGGCTGCAGTCGATGAAATTGCTCGATGAGTGGGAGTCCTGAGAATTGCGTTCCTCCTACAGGCGCGAACTTGACTGGAACACTTTCGACTGCATCAGGAAAATAGGGTCCGGGTTATAATCACTGACGCCCGTTATAAGGCTAGGCTAGAGGAAATATTAGTTGATTTTGTAGGATAAGCTCCCAGTTATGACCTTAGCTTGCATTAACAAGGCAGATCTTATCGCGCACTGGCTTAGATTAGATTATCCAAGGAAATCATACGCGGCGCCGGCAAATCACGGAAAATAAAGTCGCCCCGTCTCTTATAACATTTTATGAGCGATGATCACCTCGAACTTGGTCTTATGAGCTATGATGACCTCAAGCTAGGTGAGTATCTTCATGGATATTCTCAGATATGCCTGGGTGGCCTAATATACTATCTACAGGCGAGATGTAGGCGAAGGCCGCTGTTCTGCTACCTTTGGCGGTCCGCCCACTTCCTGGATGAAGTTGACGGGCAGTCAGAGGTCGCGGACCTTACGCTCATGCCTGCCGACAGCTTTCCCCCGCACCCGGATTAGACGCCACCGCAGGAAGGCGCACTCGACGTGTTCAATTGCGAACGCCAGCACACGCGTACCTAGGCTGAAACCTAGCTGGCAAAGCAACTATTGCCACCAGTACTGGCACTACAGCGGAGCATTTTACCTGTTGTAGTTGAGGGTGAGTTTTATGTATGCCATTTATTCTTATTGACTTGATCATTTGCTTTTTATACCCGTCTTTCACTCGCACTTGTACCCTCCGCAACAGCCGGGCCACGATTGTCTCGCTCTGTCCTTTGCCAATGCTACCTTTGCATCACACTCGCGCGGCGCGCACGGCTCTCGTTTCCACTCGGAGCACCACCTCAAACGCACGCGCGCAATGCCTCGGACGGGCCTCGGGCTTTGCACTTTGCAGAGCTGAGTCCTTCGCGCCGCCGCCGTATCAAAGAGTGACAAGAGGCCCGCGGCTATCATTACAAGGCTGGTTCCGGTGATCAGCAGCAAGACATGACCCCCGAAAACTACGAGGAGATCAAGCGGCTGCATTGCCCGGAGCACGGCGACGGCCGCATGTTCGAGTAGGTGCCGACGGCGCAGTGCGGAGACCAACACTCATGGATTGCCAGGGACGAGAGCATCGAAGGTATATACAAGCACTGCGTTACGACGGCGTGTCCCGCTCAGGACAAGCACTGCCGGCTGTCAGCGGAGCACCAAGCTCGCGACACGCATGCGAGCGGGGAGAACGCCAAAGGGCGGGCGCTGCACAAACGCGCCGATCTCGAGGCAGACGAGCCTGTGCGGCACGGCGAGCGCGGTCCCCGACGCCCGAGAGCGACCCGCGCAAGATGTTCGCCGAGATCCTGGCGCACCAGGAGACGATTTTGGCGGCGGCCAAGGTGCGTGGACAGCCGCGGTAGGAGATGGCAAGCGCGCCGCAGGTGTCGACGGCATACCACAGGCTACAGCATCAAGCTGTGCAGCCGAGCGTGAATTGCACTGCGTCGAGACGGGTAACGTGCAATCAGGTACTTACGATTGTGACAATTCTTGTGTAGATGATTCGATGTATGAGATTCTATGCGGAACGATAGCAGTTTTTTTTGTCGCGGCGTGTTTATGCTATACTTTACAACAGGCTGTAAAGTGACCAACATCCATGAAGGTGAAGGTTATACTCAGCCAGAAACAGAATGCAAACACTTCGCATTTATGACCGCTGGCGCCGTAACATGGTCAACAAGCTATGCAGCCAGCAAAGATTGAGTACGCGCGAGCGTACGCGACTGAAGTAAATGAGACGCGACTGTCACCTGAGCGCGTCGAAATCGTCATATAAGTCTAGACCCTTGGTCGGCTAACAAAGGTCACATGGCTCAGTTGGTTGCAGTGCGCGCTCAGGCAAGTCTCGCGGTCTCAGGTTCGATTCCCACAATTAACCTCGTTTACAATCCAGTAATAAAATTAGGTGAGCGCCAGCGTCTAAATATGCTAGCCTGGGAGGGAGGGGGCGGAGGTACAACAAGTACCTCAAGATGTTTTGCTTTGTCAGTAATCCGGGTACCCTACCACATAATGTTGTATCTCAACCTACCCTAGCATATATACCTTCATTTTGTCCATAATCACTGGTTTTTGATTATAATCTGAGCCTTGCATTATGAGCTAAGATATGCTATGATGATGCGCCGCGGGAGCTTATCATAGCTTATCTCCGTAATCGATGAAATTATGCCTGTTATCTGCGCTCATTACAATCTTCCCTTCGTATTTTCCTACATAACGTGGCCCACAAAAAATGAATGTTACGCCACTTATATTACAGGATATTCAAGTATAAGCCGGACCCCATTTTCCTGATGTGATGCCATCTTGACTTGAAGCGACCTAGTAGTAGCGTCTGGGAGCTGGATAAGAGTGGTGGCAAAGGACTATCTCAGAGACGAAACGGTGTGAGATGTCCGTTATATACGTTTTCGCAGAGAGCTCTACTAGGAAGATAGTAGTCCGTCAGCTTTATGCATCGGCACGTTGGCGCGAAAGAGGATTGCGCTATATATAAACCTAAATGCCGGCCCGCTTGTGCCGCGACTTTTTACACCACAAATTTGGTAGGTCATGCTATTCCTGGTTCTCATGAGAACAGTAAGAAGGTAAGAACAGTAGGCACATGTTGAATGTGCCTATGTGCCTGTGAGAACAAGTGCAAGTGTATGACGATGTTACTTTACACGGTAGTCCGAGTCGCGCTGTACGACGGCATTGACAGTACCATTTACGATCCCAACGGGACGCATAGCCAGTGAGGTATGAATGGATGTGGACGGTTGCAAAGCCTCAAATTCAGAGCCTGGTCACGCACCAAACCAGCATCCAGAACCTGCTCCCCTCCGCACTGGACAAATCCTTTCGTTCAACCTCGAACAACTGCGCGTCCACTTTCACTTGCCCCTCCCCAAACACCTCCTTAGTCCACAGCTCCTTCCAGCTCTCCGGGCAGTGACAGAACATCGGGATGCCATGGGTAGTGGTGGTACGCGCCTCGATGCGGAGTCCCTTCTCCGGGCGCCCTCCGTGCATGCCGAAGATGATCGAACCGGGCTCGGGGGAGAGGAGAGACGCGACACGTTTGGCGAGCTCGAGCTGTTTCTCCTCGGTGAAGAGATGGAAGAACGACGACGCGTGGATCGCAGACAGCCTCCCGTGCAGCGGATTCAGCGAAGTGAGGCTTGTTATGTCGGGAAGCGCGTCGGCCGGTGGACGCGACGCGATCGGAGCAGACGCGAGAAACGCGTCATCAAACGCGTCTCCCGCCAGGAACGGAACAGGGAACGACTCCGGCGTGTCCTTGAACAGTTTGTGTCCAATGTCCCAGAACTCTGATGTAGAGACGAGCTATGAGCCTGATTACTGCGTAGACATCGCGAATTGAAGTCGCACCTGGGCGGAGATCAGATGCAAGGGCTTGCTTCATCGGGAATCCGTCCGCGATGGCCTTCCGCACGTCAGTCCCGACACAGCAGCCAATGTCGAGGAATAGCGCTCCCGGGCGTTCCTTGCCAAGCTTCAGGAGGGTCTGAAAGGGGGGTAAGCGCGAGATCTTGAGCCTGTACGTCGGATTAGAACGAGAACCAGGACGATGGCAGCCCGATGGACTCATACCTTGCGAAGCCAAGCAGCCTAATGCAGGGATACGGATGGACCTATACGGTCAAACGAGTCCTTAGTTGACTCTTGATTGTGATCAGCATACAATAACCTGACGCACCGCATAAGCTTCCCTCTGCACCGTGGTAATGTGCTTCTTGAGCTCATCGGGGTCTTGGATGCCAGTTCGCTGATGAAATAATTCGAGATCTGTAGTCTGGAGTACATGATAGCGGTCTTCCAGTTCGAGGTTTGCAGGCTCGAACGGAGGAAGAGTTACAGGAGCAGTTGATGCCATTGCGTAACAGTAATAAAGGGGGACTGTGAGACTAGACGATGAGAGCTTGTTGGAAGTACGGTGCGGGGTGGTATAGCCGCAGCTGCATTGACAGCGACATATATATGTTCTAGTGCACGATCAAGCGCAGTAACGATGTTTCTAGTCGTCGTTGGCGGCGGCCGCGCGCGCCGCTCAGTCATGAAATATTGGTTTCAGTCGTCGGTCATCGCAAACCGCACCGTCGTGTGAACTACCGCGTCGATTCCCATGGCGATCTTGTGTTTTCCAGCTTCGAACTTGGTGCTCCGCGTTGAACAGTCCTCGCAGTCTTGGCTATCGCGGTAGAGTAGCTGGGCCTGGAAGTTCTGGAACAGTGCGTAGCAGTCTCACAAGCGCCATCAAGCATCAAGCCTTCGCGGGAGAGCGTCAGTAAATGGGACCACAGCGCTCAGCTACTTCACACCTGACTACGTGGACGAGGGGAGGCAATTGGGGCTCCAAAGGGTTGCTGTGAGCATACAACACCCAATACTTGTTACGAAACGCCATGCTGAATGTCCTCTACATACACGGTCTGTCATCATGCTCAACACGATGCGGTCGGAAGAAGCTAGCAGGAAGTCACAAGTACACGGAACCATCTTCGACCTAACTTCGACCTCACGCGTCCGACTCGTCAATTGAAAGTTCCAACGTCTCCCCGATCCATCTCGCAGATAGGCTATATATGTGAACGTGTACAGCCGCAGTCAGAACCCTCTTTGTGCTTTACGTGACGCGCCGAAAGCTAAAACGCACCGGCTCAGGTCCTTCACAATGTAGTCAGGCCTCGCGCCTGACGATATAATGGCCTGGCGGGTGTGTGAGGTGCACACAGCGATCACCTTGCACCCTGCAGCTCGGCTTGACATAATCCCTGAAGGTGCGTCTTCTATGACCACGCCTAACGAAACAGCAGTCAGCGCGTGTGGACGAGTAGCGAGGATCCGCGGGCTCACATCTGGACGGCTCGACTCCTAATCGCCGTACACCAGCCAGATACGGGGCTGGATGGGGCTTCCCGTTCGTAACATCGTTCGACGTGATCAGTCCTAGGGGCGGGAGAGGGACACCGCACTGCCTCAGTGCTCGTGGCGCGTACACGTTCGTTGCTGGCGGACAGTGAGAAATTGCACATCTGGTCAACCATGGGTCACAAGATGCCACACACCAGAGGTTACGATAGTCCACGCTGATGCAGCGACCTGGCTTCCCGACCCGATCTTGCGTAGAAAAGTCAGGACGAGTCAGGAGCGAGAGGCGGTCGGGTGCTCACCTGGTGTAGCAGCGCCAACGCTCCCGGTAACGCGACAGATCCGCCCGCTATCACCTCTTGCTCGAACCTCGCGATCTCAGCCTGGGACGTGATTATCAAGACAGCGCCATAATTCCGCAGTAAAAGGTCCAACCTCTAGCTTCTGCTCGTCGGTGATGCCACAAAATTCCTTTAGTGTGTCGTGTAGTCTGCGTCCGTGTGCTGCATGCGCGACCTGTGCAGCGTTGAGCCCATATTCTCTGGCGAAAACTTGCCAGGCTTTGATGTTGCCTTGTGTCGAGTCGATGAGAGTCCTGGGTATTTTTTTTGTCAGACACGGACACAGGCGAGGTGCCAGACGAAAACACCGACCCGTCTAAATCAAAAAGAACCTATTTTCTATTCAGTAGACAGTCAGGAGAGAGGATCGAAACACGCACTGCGTCTACGTTGAGGACAGGCATAGTAAGAGTACAACTAATGATGTGGTGAGCGGTAGGAAAAGTGGGACCGGGGAAATAGGCAGGACGATGACGAGCATGTTATAGTATCTGGAATACCTTGTTACTGAATAATCCGCATTGAATTATGATAGTCGGTCCGTGGCAGTATGTATATCTGAGCGTGCATGCTGCATGTATATCGCGGGTACGAAGAATTCTATCGGACCTTGGCCTCCTGCTGGAATCACGAGTCCTCGGAGGAAAGCCAACCTGCTCAACTTCCGTTTCCGGATCATACCACCATCTCCCGAACGCAAATGTTCACATGCAATCCAGACTGGATCCTCGAAAAACATTCTATGGGCTGCTAAGGCCTGCTATCACACCCTAAAGGCTATTTCCTTCCAAAAACCTCGGACCTCGGCTGCAAAAGACGCGCCGAACTTTGTACTGATCCTTCATTGTGCTTGCAACGCATACGTTGTCTTGCACATTTTATAGCACAATGGTGGCCACCAGAATCTGTCAAAGGACACATAGACGTATAAGATGGCCTTTGTCCCAATGGCAACCGCGACTTGTCCCCCAAGTACTACTTATTGACCGCGCTCGGCTAGCTGGAGCTCCTCACCTTTCTTCCCCTTGTTTGCAGTTCACGATCTGGGATCGTCCGTAGAATCGACCTGGTGTCTTCCAATTTCAAGCTATAACTTACGCTTACGATCATGAAACTCACCGCTCTCCTCACGCTTACCTGCGCTGCAGCGGTATCTGCGAGATCCGTCCCTGTACGCCGCTCATCGGTCAACCTTTTCCAGAACGGTGAAGACGCCATCGCGCTCAAGTATGTGCCCTCCACGAGGCAACTGCTCCCCAATTCACACCTTCATTTTTTACAGCGAGCAATTCGCGACCCTCAAGGCGAATTTCCCGTGTCAGCAAGGCCAGGTTGCTTGCGTTCAGAACCAGCTCGCTCATTGCGGCGCCAATGGCACGTTCCAACTCACAGCCTGTAATTCCGACCAGGTGTAAGTGTTCCGCCCCGTCTCGACGCGTCCGCCGCATTGCTAACTCTATTGCCTTCGGGTTCTCAAGTTGTGCCGCAGTGCCTAAGACGGACGAGCCGGGTGTAAACATCGAGTGCACAACGGCAGCGGACCGCGATGCTCAGATCGCCGCGGCCACCGCAGGGGCGTCATCCGGCCTTCCGAGCAGCACAAGCTCTGGTTCTGCTGCTTCCACGACGAGCACCTCGTCTTCTGCCGTAAGTCTATTCTACATGCTTCTCCCCGTCGACGATCGTAGGATTTACCGGTCCCCGTGACCTTCTGCCCACAGGCGGCATCCGCGACCCAGTCCGCAGGAAACACCACAAGCACCTCAGGCTCAGGCTCAAACGGGAACGCGACGGATCCGCAATCGTCCCTCACGCTCCTGTCCTCCGTGATCGCGACCGGTTTTGAGAACGATGGCCAGGATCAGTAAGTGTGGCGTCCATACGCGCCTTCTCATGAATCCATTTCCTGACCACGTTGATCCCCACTCCAGAGCCGAAGCTGGCCAAGTACCTTCCTTGACGTCCTCCAATAATTTCATCAACTTCTGTGCGACCGTGCCGCAATTACCCCTCACGAACGGCCTGCAGGTCAAGAACGGCTCGTGCAACCCTGCGCCGATGGGCATCATTGCTGCCACGACGAACATGCCGTCGGCCAAGTTCAAGTTCCCCACGCACGACGCGAAGATCCAGGCGAACAAGACCTTTACCATCCAGCTTGCCATTCAGCACCTCGAGACGGGCCACTTCACGAACGCAGACTCGAACTATTATTCAGCGCCGCAGCAGATCAACGACGCTGGGGACGTCAAGGGCCACAGTCATATTGTCATCGAACAGCTTACTTCGCTCAACCAGACGGATCCCACAGACCCCAACAAGTTTGCGTTCTTCAAAGGACTGAACAACGATGCACAGAACGGTATCCTGACCGCTGACGTTACTGGTGGCCTGAGCCCTGGAGCGTATCGCATTGCATCCATCAACTCTGCTGCTAACCACCAGCCAGTGCTGGTTGCTATTGCTCAACGAGGAGCGTTGGATGACATGGTTTACGTGAGTGTCGCAGTTGCTTGTTAGTCTGCTGAGACTGATCTACGTTCCTCTACAGTTCACGGTCGCATAGACAAAGGATCAAGACGGCCCCCCACACTTGTATGCCAACTCACATTTTTATCATCGTCATATTTATTCCTGCATCCCTCCATGTATAACCAACTGTATACTGTCATTCGTGTATCGTTATCATCATCCTCAATAGACTGATCGTGAAAGTCGTGATATCATTATTGTATGACAACATGGCGGAAATTATACAAGCAGCTCGTAATGAATGTGGTATACAGGTATCAGTATGCTATATTCCGCGGGTATGAGTAGTGAAAGACGCTTAGCCGCCGGCTGTGAGACAGACTGCGCGGGTCGCCACTAGAGAACCTGCATTGCTATCCAACGGCAAGTTCACGGTAAACAGAACATCGCTTCTGTCACCGTTGAGGTACACCGGCAAGTTGGCGACAGTGACCGAAAAGTCGGAGGATTCATCCATTTGCACCCAGCGTACTTGAGATGGGCCAAGGCGGACGGTCTCGCCACTGTTCAGCATCAGCTTGTCTTGCGTCCAGCTCGCTCCCTCTAGAACAAGACCTGTACAGACAAAGTCAGTCGTCATCATAAGTTTCGAGGGAGTATGAGCGCACCGTCGACAATGAACGCGCTGGGGTCGTTCACACGCTCGATGTCGAGTTGCAAACGCAACGTCTCGAGACTCCATTTCTTCCGGTGCGCGACAGCTTGCCTCGTAGCAGTGATATACGCCTCAGGGAAGAACAGGCCGCCGAGCCAGACCTCGACGTTGCTGAGATTATCGAGACCAGCAATCTGAGCGAGCTGGGCCAGCCGCCTAGCAAAGTCGGCAACCCAGCCGGAAACAGCCATGGACTTCTGGACTTTGTATCTGCGCCAGTGAGTTGGGATCGTTCCTATTATAGTTGTTAGGTTGACTGTACTCGAAGCAGATTCTCTAGACGTACCTTTCGTCAAGGAGCTGATAAGCGTGCGCAGGTGGTTCGTCTGCTTCAACTCTCCTTCGCAGACCTTGATCACATCAGTGAGATCTCTCCGAACTTGAGTCAACAATTTGAGACCGATAGAGCCTTCGCGATAGAACAAGCGGTACAGCGGATCTTGGTTGTCGCCGGTCTGCTTCTCGAGCGTGTTGAAGGACTGTATGCACCATTAGTCAAGTACGTTCATATATGACATAGGTTCAACGACTTACCGCAGGCAGTTGCGCTAGCCACTCGCGACAGCGTTCAAGCAAATTCCTCATCCATGCTGGCTGTGTCACGGTTTGACCAGTCGATGGGCCAGTGCCGCTCGCATCGTCATCGTCATCGGCTAGCATCCGCATCTTGCGTAATTTGCCGAGAAGTTCATTCCCTAACAAGACGGTGAGCATAAAATATCACGAATAATCGTTATCGCTTACCTTGGGCAATGGCAATTACCCTTTCGGCGGTTGGTGGGAGGTTGAGCCACAAAGGAGACTGCTTGTCCGGAAGGTTCTGCACCCAGGATAGGAAATGCTCCAGTTTAGTACCATCGGGAACGCCCAGAGCCTGCGACCCAGAGATGCTGGGGACAAGCTCGAAGTCGACGTTGTAGGCGATGGGGGTGAACAAACCGTCGACGAATGAGTCTAGGATCCTTTGGTCGAAATCGCTGTCGACTCTGCCTCCGTAAACAGACTGTTTGATAAGAGTCCTGATGGCGTCCCAAGGAATAGCCGCGGGATCCACGTTAGCGCGTCCTTTAGCTGAGGAATTCAGCCATGCATCGATGGTGGTGAACGCTGAGGCCATATCTGAGTCGTTGAAGTCGTACACCTTGCTCCATCCCAGAGGAACATAGCGAAGTCGCTCCTGCACAACAGCGTGGAACCATGCTAGTAGGAAGTATAACCTGATCTTTTCTGCGGGACCCTGTGTCAATCTCGGTCTACTGATACTGCGTAAGGAATCGAGTAAGTTGGCCTTGATACCAGGTGGTGGCTCGTTCATGAATATGCGGGATTGTCTGAGAATGTTGACAGGGATCGAAGGGTTCGTCTCCATTGTCAGGAACAGACGGAAGTTCTGATGAGGACCGAGGGTTTGGAGCTTTTTCTCCAGTTGACCCAGCCACGAGGGGGCCAGATGCACGTTTTTGAGGAGGACCCAAGAGCCTTGACGAGCGGCGTTCGCGATAGCTTGGTCAGCCAGCGTGAATCCTTCTTGAGAGCCCATCGCCACAGAAGTGAAGCGCGCCCCCGTGTTCTTGACCAAGTTCTCCACACGGTAACTAGCATCGTAGCCGGTCACAGACACTAGTGCCAGTGGTGTAGCGGGGAGCACTTCGTCGGACACAACTGCGCCAAGTTCGTAGCTGGAAACTAGCGATAGATCTGTTTGGAACACAGCGCGGACGAAGATACTCGTGGCTTGCAGCAACCGGTCTGGACGTAAGCATTTCACGATCATGACCTTGCGAACCGCTTCGACACAGGCTAGATAAGCAGTAGTTAGTGTTTGAATCTTGCGAAGAGAATTGAGAGCATACGTGTACTAGGGTCCCATGGGTACGGTACGTCGGTCTCCGGGGTGTCAGATTGAAGGAAGGGAACCCAAGCGTCTTCATTTTGCTCGACGTGAGTCAGGACGGGTTTGAATAAGGAGTGTTGTGCAAACTTTTCCAGTCGCTGACTTTGTTCCAACGATAATATGGAATTCCGCTGTTCGCCAGCTCCGCCAGCAGGAGGTGCACCATCCCCACTTTCGAGCAAGAACTCCAGCTCATCCCCAATCTCTTCTACACCACGCAGCTTGACTTGAGTGAGAAGGACTGCGAGCATTAGATGGTCCCGATGCAAAAGAGCCCTCGATGTCCTCTTGTACACAGTCAGGAAAAGGTCGTTCAAAAGGATATCTCTACGGCGTTCGTGGTCAGAGACATTCTTGAGGTTGGGATTATGGTGCAGGACGTAGTCGAAGATATCCAAGAAGAAACGCAGCGAGAACTGGTAGAAGTGGTTGACCAGATTGAGCTGCTCCAGAATGAAGAAAATGGCGGAACAGGCTTGGGCAAGGGAAAGATATTCCGCTGTTACTTGCTCGACTTCTTTCATCACGATATCGGTCTCTTCAACCTTGCGCGTGATTTCGGCGGCCTCTCGTTTCAGTGTCTCCAGGGTGTCAATGACCTTGTCATCGTCCAAGATGTTACCCGTGGACTCGTTGAGCGCCTGCAAGAGTAACTTCTCCAAGGTGCGCAGACGCAAGCGGAATTCTCCCTGCATCTTCATGAGGTCTGTGCGCTTGCGTTCCGTATCTGGTCGTTCGACCTTTAGAACTTGATCTAGCGACTGGCTTTGCAAGCTGCTTCTTGTCATGGTGAAGTTGACGAAGGTCACTCGACTGCAGATGTCCGGCGAAAACTCCACGGAGGGGTCCCGAGTCGCTAGGAACATCGTGAAGGATGGAGAGAAATCGATATCTTGGCTACCGAGGCGAATAAGCACACGACCTCCTGTGCGGCGAATTTCTTTGTTGAGCACAGGGTTCAGAATAGGGTCGAGATGCTCGACGTCCTGGATTAGAAGCGTGTTGCCGAACCGCAGGGCACTTTCCAGCACTTTGAGGAATGCCTCATCCAGGAAACTGGTGACAGTGATCTTTCTGTCCTTGTACTCGTTCAACAGGAAGTTTGTTGCTTGGCCAGTAGGATCGATAATGAGTGGATAGCGGCTGAATCGCTTGATCATGATTGCGTTCTCCGTGCAGAGGTTGTCTGAAGGCAGAGACTTCGATTGCCAGCTGAGTCGATCATCTGCAGTAGAGAGGTATTCGGGAAGTGACAGCTCCGTCTTGAACTTGATGCCGGCTTCTGACAGATGAGTCGACCATTCCTGCCACATCATCTCGCGGTATTGTTGGTCAAAGAAACCAGCATACGCCAAGAAACCGGCGGAGAGCAGTACGTCGCCAACGATGGTGCTCATTTCAGTGTCGAAGGTTCGGCTGCCTATCTCCCATCTAGTCTTCTCGGAGGACAGAGATTCCAAGAGTTTCATACTGCGATCGACTTTGCTCTGGACACGTTCCATCTCTGATTTGATAGCTTGAGTCTCTCTGATGAGTGCAGCGTACTCTTCTTTGTAGCGTTCAATACTGGCCTCAAGCTCAGAAATCATCTTGATAATCTCCTTCGCCTGGCCCTTTGTCTGCTCGGCCTGCTCTTCCAGAGAGCGCACCTCATCTCGAAGAGGCTCGACTTTGTCTAGAATCTCCGAATAACGGACTTGAGCGATAACCCACTTGACCAGAGGACCACAGGCTTTCGAAGCACGTTGCACTGTCTCGTAATTGAACGAAGGCCGGCTGAGAAACTCCTTTTTCATCTGGTCGCGTAGGTGTTTCGTCAGCCGCTCCGTGTTGAAACTGACAATGCTGGAGATGAAGTCGTCGCGCCGGATAAGACTTTGTACAGTACGCCAACTGTCGATCTTGTGACCAAGCAGCGTACAGACAGATTCCATAGCAAGTTTGACAGCTTCCGGTGGATTCGCCATGGTACGGACTTCCTGCAAGTGCTGCCTCTTGATACTACTGACTGCAGCTTGGGCATCGAGGACGGCTGGCTCAGCATCAGCAAGATCGGCCATCACAACGGATCGACGCTGTTCAATATTACGATCCTGTTCGACCAAAGCGGCTTGGATCTCAATCGACGCTGCCTTCTTCTGCTCTGCCTCTTGCTGGTCCGCGACCATGCGTTTCAGTTTCTCGTTCGCCTCAGCGTCCTTCGCCTGCAACTGAGTACGTTTGATAGCCAAGCTCTTACGCAGCTCCTCAACCTGTGTCACGGTGTCGCGGAGCTTGTCTAGTCCGACGTGCAAGTGACGCTGTTGCTCTTCGAGCTCGTCGCGTTTTTCGTTGTAGAGGCGGACGTAGTGGTTAATGCTGGATAAATCATTAGTAAGGATGTACTTGTCCGTGAAGCAACTTACAAATCGAGATAATGTCTTGGTGTCACATAGTTGTACCGTCCTTGGCGACGGCTGAGGCGCTGATTGACTTGATGCAATGACTGGTGAACATGTACGAGGGCATTGACAACCGCGGTACGATGCACGGGTGGCATTTCAAGTTCACGATATGCGATCGGGAAGTGGCCGGGAGGGCTATAGGAAGGAACATCCAAATCGAGAGTCTGAGTGAACTCGATACCGACTTGATATAGGGCCTGGTCGGACCAATCGCCGAACCAATCCAAGACACAACGATTGAACAGAGCTGGCGAAGTTGCAGCCCTTGATGCAAGACCGTTCTCGGGGGGGTTCATAGTGAAGACAACATGCAGGTTTTTGGCAACCTGCTGCGTGAACCACCGATACAGCTCTTCGTGCGAGTCAAGCATTAGGCCGTCTCGCTGCGAGCCCTCTTTGCAGGCTGTCATCAAAGCTGAGTGCTCATCGCCCTCAAATAGACCGGGGACTTCGGCGTTTGCAAGCAGAGTGTTCATACGCTCCAAGAATCCGGAATCAAGCACATTGGACTCGTCCATGATGAAACAGATCTTCTCGCCCTTGCATCCGGCTCGGCGAAGTACTGTACGGAGATCCTCGTCGAAGTCCTCGCCTGTATACTTGTTGGAAACTTTGATTTGGAATATGCTTAGGCCATTCATCCAAGCCACAAAGCGGGATAAGGTAGTCTGTAATCAATGTGATTAGCTTCGTGAGGTGTCAATGAAATACTGACGCTGACCTTTCCACTGCCGCTGACACCAATGAGGAGCAAATGGCCTTGAATTTGGCGGAAGACTCGGTCGATACGCAGAACATGATCGAGGACATCGTTGAACAGCACAAGAGGAACATCGAGTTCCTCCTCGTAGAACACCCGCAAACGGGCTTTGGTATGTTCGCGAAGGGCCTCGCGATCGACTGGGACATAGTTCTTCGATGTCCAGTTAGAGAACAAGATCGGACGTCCCAATGCTTCTTCTGTGTTGATCGTCGGGAAATGTTCCATAGCTGAGGCGTCGATCTGTTTGTCAGTCCATTGCTTCTCCTCTTCCGTAACGAGACGGTCTTGGAACAGACGTAAAGCTTCGTGGGCCCACACGCGCACAAGGCCCTCCACACTAAGCGTCTCTAAGGGCCGGATGGCCTCGTATACACCACGTACCCAGCGAGTCAGTTCACGAGGACTGTAGACGTAATGGGCCTGAATGTCCGTCGTGAAGTGTTTCTGAGAAGCAAGGTATACAGAAACCATGGCGTCGGTGAGCGGGCCTGAATAGGCACGAAGGGTTGGGATGACTTTTAGCATGGCCGAGTTGTAAGCGCCATAAATCTGTTTGAGCGACAACTCGCCGGGGTAGTCCACCATAATCAACGGCGCATGTCTCAAAAATCTGTGGCTTAGCGGAACACGACCAGGATCGGTGGGCGGGTTGCAGGCGCCGACAAACTGGATGCGCTCAAGCTTCACCCAAGCCATATCCGACGTCCGCCAGTATCCGCCACATTCGACAAGTTGGCGGATGAAGGAGATAACTCGCTGAGTACCATACTTGTCAGTGGCCGGCAAGTTGATCTCGTCGCAGAATACGACTAGCCAGCGACCAAGCTGTACAGGAGCGAGAATAACCCCATTGGGCGTCTTGCGGAACTCGCAGTATTGCTCGAATGTCTTGAGGACAAGTTCGGGTGTCGTGGCACTGGAGAAGTTCAGACCAACAACTTCCATGTCCGGCAGTTTGCGGAGGGCACTGAATAATGTCATCGTCTTACCAGAACCAGGAGGACCGCACAGCATCAAAGGCTTGTGCTCTGAGAGCCACGAGTAGAGCACTTCTTCGTGACGGATGGTGTCAATGGTAGGAACAACGACGTCGGAAGCGGTGATGGCATGAGCCTCGATATCGATCGTAGGCACTCTGGACTGCCACGCAGACCACTCTCCGTTATTCACCTGTACGTCGAAGTCAAGTAGAGAACCGCCAGGCGTCAAAGGCGGCAGGTCGACTCCGGTCTGCTTGCGCAAGAAATCACCCATTTCCGCTCGTAGATCCAATTTGGCATCGCCGGAGAAGGCCCAGATAATGTTGACAAGTAGTCGCTTAGTCACGTATTGTTCTACCTTCTCCGGTGTCAGAGGGAAGTCGCTGTGTTGTAGGTTATACTCTATGATGTTGCGGACTGTCTTGTTGATTAAGGAGAACAGCGTGTTCAAGGCCCTCGTGACGGTGAAGTCCATGATATGATCAATGGTCTCCGCATATGTTAGGGATGCTGCAATGAGGTCGTCGTCCGCAAAGAATGGCTCGAGGATAGTAGCAACCTGTTTCTGTGTAGTGAGGATGGCAGAAGTCGAGTCGTCGCCGGAGAGTGCGTCGATCCGTCGTCCCGGGATATCTCTTAGATCGTCTTCCTCGGCGTCCAGGGGAACAGTCGAGAGGGTATCAAGGTAGTGGCGGCACACCATAGACGGCTCCACAACATCTTCACTGAACCAGATCATACCACATCGACTGACCGTGGCGAGTGTCGCATATTTGAGGTGTTCCACTTCGAACATAACACGCACATTTGGAGGCAGATTGAGACGCTCGCCGTTCGGCAACGTCAGCAGCTTGTTGTCATCGAGCACACTGGGCCACGGTCAACATCGCATTCGACCTGATAAAACGCACCATACCTACCTGTTCAGGTTCTCCACCCATTCGGGATCGACATCACCATCGAAAATGATCCAATGGCGCTTGCCACTTTCACCACGAACGTCGTCCACGATTTTCCTGAGCGTATGCGTGAAGAGACCATCAGTCCATTCACGGGTAGTAGGATCGAGTGTTCCATAGAGAGCATCTTTGTGCATGGCCTTCGGATCGATGACGTACGAAACACCCTCGACGCCGTCGAGCCGTTCTAACGCAGCCAGGAGGACTTGCCAGGCATTCGTCTTTCCCGAGCCGGATGGACCAACCATCATGAGACCGTGCTGAATCTTCTGAATCTGGTATAGCTGCAGAATCTTTGAGATCCAGCGGTCGCTCTGGACGAGACGGCGCTCCTTGCAAACTTTGTCGATTTGTTCGCGTAGGCTGTCCAAGTTGACAGGAACATAGTCCGTTCCCGGGAACACATCCGCGAGAAGACTACACGTGATGGTGTTAGAGCTGTCATCGGTACAAACACTCGTGTACGGACCTTGTGAGTAGTGGCACATCATCCGCAACCAGTTTCGGTACGATAGTCTCCGTGACACTCTGGATGAGGATCACCTGCTCAGAAACGCTATCCGAAAGTCCAACAACGTCGACATCCGCATCTTCGGAGCTAGCAGCCTGCAACCGCTCACGCTTGAGGATACCAGCGCTGGCAAGCACCGCTTTGAGAGCACGAAGACCGAAGTCGTAGTGTGGCTGGGGTGACAGCTGCTCATCGCACAGATTGAAGAACGGCACGATCTTGGAGGCAAGTGACTCGGCGGTACGGAAACCTTGGGAGAACAGCATGACCTGCGCAATGAGCTCCCGATCCGGACGCGTCATGGCCATTCTGAAAGGTGTTAGTCAATGTTAAGTAGAGAGCGGATTACGAAACTTACGGCCTGAAGAGTTTCGTCAAGTTAGGTGGCAGCGTCGCTCGACCAGCGTAGCCGGGGTTAGTCGTTATGAAGATGCCTGAAGAAAATGCGAATCAGGAACAAGCATGAACATACAATCGAAGTCTGTACGTACCCATGTTCTTGTTGATCTTGACGTTCTTTCCAACGAGCTCAATTTCGGTATTAGGATTCTTGACCAGGGTAGCCAGACCCTGCTGAATACTCTGTACTTGTTGCGAGACAGCACTAAGAATTCGTTCTTCGAGACGGTTGAACTCATCGAAACATCCCCAGGCTCCGACTTGACAGAGACCGACAAAGATACGGCCCATGGCCTGGAAGTCGAACGTCTCGTCACAGCAGAAGACCAGGACGAAACGCCCAAGTTGCACACCAAGCGCCTTGACAGACTCCGTTTTGCCTATATGATCGTGAGCCAATACGAAAGGATATAAGTGAGAGAAACTCACCCGTTCCAGCAGGACCGAAGGGCGAACCGCCAAGCTGGTTGTCGAGGGCTTGAGTGAGCGTAAGGTAACATCTGTCCGTGAGAGGGGTCTGCACAAGACGATCGGGGACACCCAAGTACTCCCATCCGTATGGGAAGGTAGCATCGGCTACTTTGATAGCGAGACGTTCTAGCGGGTTCTCAACTGCGGTGTCGAGGTAGAAGCGCATTTGGTAAAGCCATGAGAACGACCTGTTGTCTGAGACACCCTGCTGGATGAGGGTACGCGTAACATCTCTCTGATGGACAAGTTCAGTAATGAGATGCTCGCACTTGCGCCGTGTAACGGGAGTAAGCTCGGTAAGCACAACATCTGCTAAGAGGTCCAATCCTTGAGATATGGTTTCGAGCGGCTTATCCAGATTGGCAGGCTGCTGTGCAAGTGCATCCTCGATAGAAGCTGTCCAGGCGACCTGGATAGCAAGCGTGACCAACTGGGCCGGGTATTTCTCCACCCACTCGATGAATGTCTTCTGATCCAATTGCTCGCCCGTGCCGTAGAAGGTCTGTAATTCAGCGACGGCGTCGCATAGGAGTAGAGCAAGTGAGTTCCTCATTTCTGCTTCCAGCTTCGTCAGCCAGTCGTTGATCTTGGGGTAGTCCTTGAGTAGAATCGGGTCCTTGAAGGTCACCTCTTCGCCTTCTCGCGAAGCCATACCCAAGATCTGCGTCAACTCGTCATCTAGCTTGATAGTGGATATACCAGCAAACATCTTCTTCAGATGCTTCATGATACGGAGGATTTCCTTGCTGTTACCGATGATCTCCAGCAAATCTTCGTCACCAACGAAGTAGAATCGCGGGAAGGAAGCACGCTCTCGTTCCAAGTACTCTCCAAGAGCCTTCTGAATCTTGTTCAGCAAATCGGCAAGACGCTCGAGACTCTTTTGGATGCCGGGGATATTCATGACGTCGACCACAAAGGGCGACTTGTAGACTTTCTTCATAACGGCTTGGAACTCGGTGTTGATGTTGTTGAAGCGGGCGCTCTCAACCGGAAGAAGGTGCTTGATGTCGGCGCTGCCGGTGAAGATACCTTCGAGATACACCCATTGACGTTGCACGTCAATCCACACATCTACACACACGCAGTCAGTGACCATACTAAAGCTACTGCGAGGAGGACGAACCAAAGAGCACGTGGATGCGGTTCAATTTCTCCTCCCATGATCCAGCCTAGACGCAAGTTAGTAACGCATGTGTTTGAGAGGCGTGTGTCATTACCTCCTCCTCGAAGACTACGCAGAAAGTCAGCTGGAGAAGAAAGAGTTTATGTTGAAACACGCACCCTTATAGTATGGAGACAACTTCATCGCAGTCAGGGAGTTCAGGTTCTCGCTGCACTTGTTGAAAAGATCGTCCCATCCCCTGCAAGACAGATCAGCTACCACACAGTCAACATACCGACCGCGCCACGGTACCTGATCAGACGACACTTGTTCTGGTAATTGACGAGATCGAGAGTGTAGCCTGTCCAAACCTCCTTGACTTGTCGGATATACTCTTCAAGGGCCATCTGTTCTGGTCGTTAGTTGAGTTCCCTTCCATCCGATTTCGGTAGACATACCTCGCCCTGTGCTTGAATAATGACTTCTTTGATGAGGTTCTCATTGCGTCTCAGGTCCATGTCATATACAACTCCCAACGTCATCCTGATGAGAGTTAAGTGGTATTAAGCAATTTCGATTTGTAAACTCACAAATTAAGGGTAGGAGGATTGGTCACACGAAGGACCTTGAAGAGCTGCTTCCAGTGCCTGTCCTTGAGGGCATCTGACTTGAGCTCGGAAATCAAAGTGTTGGCCTTGAGCAGCCCCTTCAGCCGTTCCTGCACGAATTCGAACGCAGCGTACTGGCGCATACGCGTCGGCATCTCCTTCGTCGACGACAGCAAACCATCCAGCTGCTGCCTCAGCTTACGTGGCTGCACGGTTGCCCACGACAAGTCACGCAGCTCGGACACTTGGCTCCAGATGCCCGACAACGCGGTCCACACCGCCTTGAGATCCTTGAGCTCCTCGAATATGGGCTCCAGACGCGTGTGCCGGATCAAGTCTAAGTCTAGTGCCTCCTTTGCTCTGCAAACGAGGTCGTATTCTTCTTGGACACGGGTGAGACGTTGTTCGAAGACGTTGATGGTATTGAGGGCGTCCGAGGCGGGTATGTCTCCTCGGACGGGACGTGTCGTCTCCCACTCCTGTATTACATCGTTGATCTTGTTTTCTACAATCTTGTCCTCCGCGACAATCTTGAGTTGTAGTCCAGCTTTAGGGACAGTAAGTTAGAGCGTTCTTAAGTACTACGTAGCAAGCGCACCTAATTGCTCTTGGATGGAGTCGTTCTTCCGTTTCAATATCTCATTGAATGCGCTCCATTCGCCCTTGAGCTGGTCGCTGTACAGCCAGTCATCCGGAAATTGGTATCTAAAACGTTCCAGGGTCTTTTCACCGCCGGCGCATAGCTCTATCATAGGGCCCCATGTCTTGGTTTTCCGCTTGAGGTCTTGCACGAACGTGATGAACGTAACCGCGGCTGCGGTCGATGAGTTGGACGGTGCCAACACCTGCAAAAAGGTCATCATGTGGTATATACACGCTCAATATACCAGGCGTACCTCCATAGCCATCTTGAATACCGAGACTGGTGGAGGAGGTGAAAGGACTTGAGATCGCTCAACGCGTCGCGCGTCGCCAACGTTGCCTCCTTCGGCATCTGCCGACCGCCCTCGAGCTCCAGCGCTTCGCGTCCTCAAGTAAGTCTCCCTCTTGCACCAGCTACCGCCCATTCACGAAAATCTATACCCGTCCTCTCTCCTTTAAATCGAACAAGTCAAGATGTCGGGCAGGCAACAGCGTGTGATGGTCCAGCCCATCGTGAGTATACGTACACATTGGAGGGTCGCGCTATTAACGCACGCTTTGTAGAATGTTATTTTCAAGAACCTGCAGCAGGTACGTTCACGTTCGTCCCGTATACGTATATCGGACTAAAATATATGTTTACAGCGATCAAAAGTCGTCATATGGCTTTACGATAACATCGAGATGCGCATCGAGGGACGGATTATTGTGCGTACCGTATTGCCCGTGCGACCCACCAGTCGTTGAACGCCTGCAGGCGTCGTCAGCTCGATCTCACGATGTCTGCTGATGCGCGAACGGCGAGAGCATTTCCGACCTGCATACCCCCCTTCTTGTCTGTCTATTATGTACGAGCGCCACTAACATATTCTGTCCAGGGCTTCGACGAGTTCATGAACGTCGTGGTAGACGAGGCGGCGGAGGTGTACGTGAAGGACGCGCAGCCAAGACGGGAGCTCGGTGAGTCGCACACTGTGTGGTATCATACAAGTGCTCATAAAATACATACAGGCCGGATACTATTGAAGGGCGACAACATCACACTCATCCAGCAGATACAATAAACACAGCGCTCCCCCCACTGTAAAATGTAGCACGCCTGTGCTCTGTGTCATTACCGTGCGCGTTCTCTGAATCCCGTCTTGCAAAGTCATCGTGTCATAAATTATATATTGGTACTAACTTCGTTATGCTGAGCGATTGTCGACAAAGGGGGCACTCCGCCTGAGGTGGTGCTTCGTCAGTTTCGCGCTTCGCTTTCGATTCAGAGACGCACCTTTTCCCTCCCCCAACCGACGATACAATTCCAACAGAACAGATGCCCGCATTCAGTCGCACAGCTCGAAGTCCGCTCCTCCAAGCACAGTGTACAATTCCGTCCTGCCCGAATTTCTGAAGGTATTGATGGTATATCGAGTATCGTTCTCGTATCCTCCTCTGCTGGGACGACGGGTTCGCCGTCAGGGTTTTCGGGCACCAGTAGCGATGAAACTGGTGTATCGTCGATATACGTCTCATGCGCTTCGTCCGCACGCCGCTTCCCCCTTGACGTATGTGAGTCGGTCTGTGCTCGTAGTGATCTAAGGAAGGTGACGAGGCGGTATAGCAATCTGATACCGAGGAGTACGCCGAGAAGGGAGTATGAAGGCGGCCGAGAGTTTGGATCTTCTAGCGTGGACGATATCTAAAGCGCATTCAGTGTCGGATAGACAGTGCCAAGGACAGCTGAAGACTCACATATCGAACCCCCAGCAGCCTTCTTGCAAGTGTGTAATATGATCCGCGCAAGTAGAACACTGCGAGATTAATCTCGGACAGAACCTCTAGTCCTGGGGGTAGTTTGCGGAGTACAGAACCTAATGTAGAGTCCGTGCGAAGCCCTGAGCCCCATCTCGCAAGGATATAGCTGGGCAAGGTTGGTAGTAGGACCAGAGCGGCGCGCAGGGCTAATGAAGGGGGTTTGTCTGTACGCGTTGAATGTAGCCAGATGCCAGTGTACTCTTCGCCCAATGACTGCGTTGCTAGACGGACATAACAGCTCTTGTAAGATCAATCTGCGACGGAGCATATCACTCACCTCGGCCAACGGTGAACCCATAATACAGCAGCTTTACGAGTAGGTCGACCTCCTTCTCCCACCGAGAAAGCCGTCGTGTTCCTGCGAGACAAACAAACCCATTCACCCTTCACGCCGTCCCAGATAAATTCAAGGACTTACCGAGCCATGTCCGCAAGACATTGTCCGTCTGTTCTCTCAAGGTGGAGACATGGAAGTAGTCCCTCTGGTTCGACCTAACTGTAAAATCACGCTCATTAAGCCACCGAAACATTCTCACACCACGAAAGATACACACTGATCTGCGCCTGCTGCGCGAACGGAAACGATAATGAAGGCATACCAATGGTATCGGTTACAGGCGAAAGGTGCTGCCCATCGTCTCCGGCGCGAGGTCCGGATGTTGTAGCCCGGGCGTGCCCTGGTAGGTCGCCGAAGCCGAACGTACGCGCCGCTCCCGAGTCAAACAAACTCCTTTCCTCCTCCCACACCTCGAAACTCACAATGGCGGCAGTGCAGCGCGGTCAGCCCCAGGGCCCCTCAACATGGCAAAAGAGTACGTGAGCGCATACTCGCGGCAAGCGTTGCGTATTGACGGTGCTTTTGTTCAGTGAAGTAAGAGTGCAAGACGTGAAGTTCCTATTGGCAGCTCTGAGATATGATGTTTTAGGATGGGTGCTATGATGGGTGCAGGTGTCGGCCTGACCATCGGCTTCATATTTGGGTCGTATACCATCCTTAGGTGCGTTCTCACTCCGTGGAACAACAACAATAACGCTAATAAATGCCTCACATTTACAGGGGAGGCGCAGGCCCTCGCGGATTCCTCCCAACTCTATCCCAGTACATGCTAACCAGCGCAGCAACGTTCGGATTCTTCCTCTCCATCGGTTCTGTGAGTATATGATTCGAAATGCGTTTTATGGCGAGTGACGAGAGTGCTGCAGGTTATTCGCAACGATGCACAGCTGCCGTCTAACTGGGAGGCGGCGCGATTACACCTCGCCAACCCTGTTGTTCGTTCCAGGATGGATGGCGCACAGATGATGAAGGCCCGCTGGGAATTGGAGAAGATGCGGGAGAAGACCGAATTCTAGTCGCAAAGGGCACTATTGGCAAATGATGTCCAACCGCATCTCGAAAATTCTCCAGTGGAAGCCAAACAACACTCATACAATCCAGAAAGAGAGTGACCCTCATCCACTTCATCCTTGTACTGTTGTGTGCGCCCAGTATTTCTATGAACTTACATATATCCCTGCGTCATCCACCAACCCCTCTAATATATTATCTTATTTTCATCTCCGTCTTCGAGAAAAATCCCGCTCCTCGAAGTAGAAAACAGAAAGATAAATACGAAGTCTATCAAAGAATCCCCAACCAAATAACCTAAGTGTCACGTAAAAACCGATCCACGGTCTTTCAGTTTGTACCTAATCTCCCCCAATATACCTGCAATCGACTCGCACACGACCGCACTGACCGCAGGCTCGCAGTGGACTTAGTCGAGCGGATACTGCGGCCGCTCGTCGACACCGTATTCCTGCGCGGCAGCGTGTTGCATCTCGGCGCCTCGCACAGGCGCATAGGTCCCGAAATGAGCGGCCGCTCTGGCACGGCGGGCCTCGCATCAGGCCTCTTCCTCGCCACGGGAATCGTCAGCCGCTTCAGCCACGCAAACGGCGACTTCTTCGTCTCGCTCGGCGGCGGGCTCAAGGGCACGGGGCTCCGCGGCATCACCACGCGCGGCCACGCGGGCGCGTCCTCGGACTCGCCGAACTCGCCCTCCTCCTCCTCGAGGTGCACCATCGGCATGTCCAGGAACTTCACCGACGGCGGCGACCGGCCCTTGCGCGTGCGGACCGAGGCGCTCGAGGAGAGGATGGACTTTGCGGGCGCCGGGCGCGAGGCGGTGGACGAGAGCGACGAGGAACGCCCGCGGCCGTGGGTCGGGTGCCTTTCTGCCGCTTCGCCCAGAATGGCGACGGGACGGTCCCACGACGGGCTGGGTGTGGCAGCGTGGGGCCAGTACGTGCTTCGCGAGTCGTCATCGTCGTAAGTGCTGCCGGACCCTTTCCTATCAAGAGGAAGGCTGGCGGAGATGAAGGGTATTTCGGGGAGATCGTCGGTTTTGGACGACGTCGCTATCGATATGCGGGACCCGGAGGGGTCGCTGTCTGTCGTGGTAGACGAGGATGGGCTCTGTAAAGGCGCGTTGAGCAAATATCAGAAACAGATGGTGATTAGACGGCATCCGACGCACCCAAGCGCACTGCGATGGACCCGTAAACTTCCCATCGTCGCCGTCTTCTGAGACTGGGGATGAAGACTGCCCTTGTCTTAGAAGGTTGTTATTGAGGAACTCTGACGGACATACCTCTTCATTTAGGAGAGTAGAGCTCCCCCAAGAACCCTGGTGACGGGTGTGAGCTTCGTCAATCGAGGGGAAGAGAACACTCGTGTCAGAACGCACATTTGCAGGCCTGCCCGGCCGCAACCACATTTTAAGGACTTGGTCTTCGCTGCGTGGCGCAGGATAATAGCTGCTGTGGTTGTGCATGGCGAGCTATCGAGCTGCAGGAGTGATGTGGTGGTAGGAGGATAACAAAGAGACAAAGGAGGTGACGGTCTGTGGGTAAAGAGCAGATCCCCGGCTTACTGACTTTGTCCGTCCTATGGACACAGCGCTGCCGCAGGCCTCTCACGCGTGAGCTAGGTCCGGGCGTCATAGGCTGCGTGTAAGAGGCGTGCATCATGGGTAGCGGTTACGTATCGATCTGCGCTTGAGTACGGAACCCGCTAGACGCGAGCGGTCACGGAGCATGGCTGTAAGGACTTGGACACTCACAGGAGCGTGGCCGAAGTAAGCCCGGTACTGTAAATGTTCTCCACAAGGACATGCGTCCGCACAGGCACGTACCTGGCGCGCTTAGGTTGAGAGCAGATGTGCACGGTTCCAGAAGGAGGATAAGATACACGGTATATTGTAGATAGCAAGCTGAGAAGGACCTGAAGACAGAACGTAGCGTCCCGTGGTCATTAGCGAGTTCATGACGGAAAGGCGGAGAGGCGCACCATAAACGTATTCTACGCGTACTTTTACGGCGGACTTGAGTGTTATATCTTGAACGGCTCCTGCACGTGCAGCCCACTCCAGATGCCCCTAGCGGACTCGGTTGTGCTCTCTATTGTGCGACGCTTCAACGGCTTGATCTTGTCTCCCGACGAGTCAAGGAGCAGCTGGACCTTTTGTTGTATGCCGGTTACCTCGAAGCCGTTTAATGCGATCACCTTGTCACGGTTGTTGACTGCGGGGCGGGTTGAGTGGGCGTAATACGACGATGTCTGCGTGCTACGTACTGTAGAAGCCGCGCGCAATGGGCTGCTTATATGTCCGCTGCTTCACGACGAACTCGACGTGTGGGTTCTCGCGGGCGACCTCGGCGAGGTGGTTGCGGAGCCAGGTGCGAGTGTTTGCGGACGAGGGCCACTTGTCGCAGTACTCGAAGACGATTTTGCGGACCTGTGGGATGAAGGCACCATGTCCGTTTGCTGATCGCGAGAAGAGCTGTGCGCGGAAGAGAGGCTTGGTGGGGAGCAGCTTGGAGGCCATGGCGGACAAGTCGAGGCAGCTCGGCCGCTAAGCCAGCTAAAGGGAGTAAGTAGGGAGTAAGTAAGACAGGGTAACAAATAGTTGTAGTGGATAAGTAATGCAGGCTTTCGGAGTTTGAACATTTGTTACCCACACTAGAAATGTTTTCTTTCCTCTCTCTCCTCTCAAGTTCGACGACTCGAGTAATTTCGCCTCGGGACGTGTCTCGACTGCACGCGTTTCGCCCTCGCACCGAGCTCATTTGCCGCCTCGGACGCGTCTGTGTTGCAGACAACTCTTTCCTCATCGTTTCGCCCGCCATGGCCCGCACAACTCGCTCGGCGACCACCCAGGAAAAGGAGAAAACAATTGACCACGCACAGCCTGCGCGCAAGGGCGCCCCCAGGAAGCGCAAACGCAGCTCGCTCTCCGAACCCGCCGACCAGCCCGCCACCAAACAGTCGCGCGTAGACGGCGACGTGAAGGAGGAGGCCACACCAGACCCCGACGAGCCGCAGCCCGCAGAGCCTGCCCACCCAGAACCCCCGAGCAGTGGCGACGTGCCGATACAACCAGATGACGCAGAGAAAATACTCGAAATCCTCGAGATGTGAGTCGCATGCCAGTTTGCTGTTCGCTGCTTTCGAACCAGTCTCTTCCAGGGTGGACACGCAGGGCCTTCTCGACCGAGTGTTCCCATTGCCAACCGAGGACGGCCTGGGACCTAATGCCGCCGCCGGTCCGTCCGCAGGCACACAGTCGTACTCTTTCCGGGCTCTACTCAAGGCGCCATCCATGTATCCGATCCGTGTATTACGCGTAAGCCGTCGCCGTGTCTCGTCGCCGTGTGGCAAGCTCATGTTGAACCCCACCAGTCCGCCGTGCAACACCTCTTCCCCATTTCCTCCCATCCCCGATCGCGACCATCCGCACCGGCCGCGGAGCAGCTCAAGTTCTGCAACCTTGCACTGTCCCTTCTAGACCAAGCTTCCTTCCATTACGCTCCTATTCCCCACGACGTCGAAAGCCTGATATCCGGTCCTCCGGACCAGGCCGCGGCCACCAACGGCGAAGAAGCAAAGCCACATCCTTCTCGCACGCGTTCTCTAGTTCGTCAACGCAAGTATGCACTCGTCCAAAGGCTGCCCAACGGCGACTGGTGGTCCTCACTCAACTCCTCCTATTCCAAACTCACTGCGGATGGGAAAGACTTGAAGGACATGCCCACCGCGTATGCGGAACTGGTTGCGATCATCCCTGCACCGTCAACAAGTCACAAGGAACCACCCACATTGGCCTCCTACGCTAGGAAGCTAATACCGAAACCGCAGAACGACGTTACGGAACCCCGTAAGCTCAGTTGCGGCGAGTTCCTCGACTACGGTCTCTACTCGACATTTGCACCGGTGTTCAACCAGGAGGGCGTAGAAGTCGGTCGCAGCAGGCTGGGAGAGGTTCTGTACTACAGAGAACGGGAGAAAAGAAGGCGAAAGAGGGCGCGGGAGCTCGAAGAGTCGCAGGTGACACATCAAAATGCCGTGCCAACCATGGCAGATGTTTCCTCGGAGGACGGCGATGTCGTCGAGGTCGAGAAGCCTTCTTCGAAGCAAAAGGAGAAGATGAAAGACATGGACGTCGATATGGACGGACTCGAGGGATTGCTGTCTGCGGAGCAAATAGCATCTCTCAAATCCACACTAGGTTCCCTGGAGTTGGAGAATGCTGTGCAAGAGTTGCTTGCCAGGAACGCTCGAGCATTGGAACGTCTAGAGGAATTGCAGAATCAACGGCTACTTGAGAAAGGGGGTGCGCGATCAGTGGAGGTTGGGTCCGAGGAGTGGGAAGTCGGTGAGAAAATCTATATTCTGTGCCTATAGGAGACGATGCTAACTATCTACACAGCTCAAGGCATCTACGACTCGCTCACGCTACTGGCTTCCCTACGACCACGATCCTCGCAGGATGCTGATGCGGCTCCCCTCGTACCCTCTGCATCCGCACTACGCAAATTGCATCGTACACTTCCCATGGGCAAGACAGAAGGGTGGTACGGCACACTACCTTCAAAATGCCCCACAGCTCTCCGGGACGATACAACCATACACATCAAATCCGGTGCAACTGTCTCTGCGCCTACCGCCCCGCCAACCCCCGCCATCCCACCAGTGACCCCAACGGTGCCCAAGACGCCCCTACCTTCCTACAGCGGCTACCCCTACTCAAGCTACGCCACCGCACAATACCGAAGTAACTACGGCAGCTACGCCCCCACCCAAACCACGAGCTACTTCACCGGCTACCACCAGGCGACCGCCGCGGGCGTGTCCCCCGCCGCGCAGTACCCCGCCCAATACGGCTCAACAGGGCAACAACCGTACCAGTACTCCGGCTGGTACAACTACCAACCGCCCGCGCCGACCCCAGGGAGCGCCGCGCCCTCGGGACGGGCGACGCCCCAGACACCCGCGGGCGTGACGGCGTACCCGGGGTACTACCCGACGGCCGGCGCCCAGCAGCCCCAGCCGCAGCGTGCAGTCGCGAACACAGTGCTGTCGGCGGCGGGGGGCAAGGCGTACGCGCCGGGGTGGGCGAACGGGGCGGCGTCGCCGTACGTCGCGCCGACGCTGCCACCGCACCTGCGGACGCCGGCCCATGGGGCGAGCACGCCTGGTGCGTCGACGCCGACGCCTGCGGCGGCCGGCTACCAGGGGTACTACGCGAATTATTCTGCTGCCGCACGCTGATCCGATGCATTCTTGGCCCTCTTATCATATTTACACACATACAGTAGTAGTCGCGTAGTTCGCGTTCTGTGTGCCCTTGCATTCCGTCCCGCACGTACGTCCGGTCCCGATCGATGAAATTACAGTGTTTTGCAGGTTAATCGAATACGTGCAGTAGGTAGTACATTGCAGGATGTACTGCGTGCAGGTACTCGCATTGATGTCGTTTCCATCGTCGCCATCGTCGTGAATGTCATGTCGAATGTCATCTAGGCCCCTCAGCTCTGGAACATGTTTAGCAGGAGGGGCTGACTTGCGCATCCGTTCTCTGTAGCAGCCACTGGCCAATAGTCAGCACTTTGCACGTCGTCGTCGCCGATGTGAGTCGTGACGCAAAGACTGGAGATGCCTCGCTCTCGCGATCCCCGCGCACCAGAACGGTGCTGGGGGCCACGCAAGTCGAGGCAGGACGAGATGGCTGGCGTGAGAGTCGCCTGGGCGTGCGTGTCCGGGCTTTTGTAGAGCGCGTCTTCGGGGTCGCTGGATGACATCACGGACGTTTCCAGAACGCACAGCACGCGTCAACATAACGCTCGACGCGTCCGGTGACACGCGTAATGCGCGCGACGCGCGGCGGGATGAGGCGGGGCGGTTCAGAAAAGGCACACACCCCGCGTGAAGGGGCAAGTCAATTTTCTCGGGAGATATAGGCGTGATCCATTCTCATTCTCAAATACCACTGGGGTATGTCTGCCTAGCAAGAGTTGTTGACCAGGAATTCTGGAAATCAGCTGTGGTCGCGCACCAGCCGGGATAGAACCCAAGCGGGTGATGTTACTGGGGTTAGGGTCCTTAACACATCTGCACTTTCGGTCCTCGAACTGTCGATGAGTCCTGTGACCGCGGACCGGTCTTTTGCTCTGGGCGGATGAGGATCTCCAGGGTGGTTTCGTGGCACAAGGTCCCGAATTGTGATTCAGCAGACAAGCCTTTGTGCAGATGTGATGAGCATACTATTGTACAGCGAGATGAAAAGCAATCAAGAATAGATATCCGACTGGTGAAATCCGCAGACTCGTATCCCCATTGCACGGCCCTTACGGCGGCCCGTTCATGAGCAGGGTATCCATCGTGATACTGCCTCCACGGAGGCCCGCACGCAGGCGTTGCTCTTCTTGCCTCGTCTGCTCGAGCTTCTGGTCTCGTCCCCCCATAGCGAGCGAAGAATACTCCCACAGCTTCTTCATCTCCGGGATGGCGTTGCGGATGGCTTCCGTCGTCTTCAGGATCTCTCTAACAGGTGTGCCGCTGATGTACATGTAATTCAAGGAACATCTTAGATACCCTGTCCCAGTTGTCAGATCGTGATATTGGATGTTGGAGATGTATAGATGGGGACGTACATGCGTGGTTTTCGTCGTCCGGGGGATAAGCAATTCCCGCAGTATGATATGCGGCTGCTGCCAGCTTGCGATGTTTGATCACAGCGGCGTGATCGTTATTGTCGACGTATTGGGCCATCTGCGCATGGTAGAAACCAACCATCCTATGCATCGAATATAAGTACCGAATCAATCAAAAATATCCTGGTTGCATCACTTACGCCAATGCACGAGCTTTCGGATACACGAAAAAACCTAGGAAGAAGCCCGGGTCGACATCATTTATGTACGCCTGCCCGTCAAGACCTTTGAGGATGTCTTGAGCGTGTTGCAGAAGTTCTTCCAGAGAGTACTTGGCATCCAAACCGGGATGCTCTTCGTATGCCTGAAAGAATAAGACCTTAAGAAAATAGATCTCTTGAAATCATGACGAGCTACCTTCATATATGTCTCCAAATGCAGGCTTTGAACACCTCGAAGGAAGGTTTCCTCAAAGATAACGCCGCGGTCCTCTTTGCGCACGTTGCGCCATACTTGCCTGCCCCATTCGATGATCTCTATGGCCTTGCCAATGAACTCGACACCGACATCGGCACGACCCCTCAGACCAGTCTCCATGAACCCACGCATGATGTAAGCACTGAGTGAGCTCCCAGTTAGCCATACATGTTTCCAAAGCTGGATACTCGCAAGCCTTTACCGGACAGTAGTAGATAGAGCTTGTTTGACAGCATCCCATCCCTTCGTGCGTTGCATCTCCAATGCCTCCGTGAATATTTGCTGTGGTCCAGCATGGGCCCATGCACCTGTTTGCATGCTTTCAGCAGCCGCTAACAGGAAGAGTCAATTGCGACATGAGCCTCATTTCCGGTACTATACATACTGAGCGTTACCTTGTTTATTGTACAAGTCTATGAAGGGTTGGCCCTCTACGTGGAACACGCGGTCGTCTTGCAGTATGGCGTTGGACAGGTTTTCGATGACCTATACTCACATTGAGATTGACGGACTGACGACGAAGAATAACCAAGACAGACACCTATCCTGACAAACATGCCAGCTTGCGGTCCCTTGATTTCCTTCATTTGTTTCATCCCATCGACGCCTTCTTTCCATTGCTATGTACATAGATTAAGGATTGAACGAATTTTAACATGTCCAGCTGATGACTTACCGTGTATGCACGATACATCGACCATGCCTAATTCAACGTCACAAAGCGTTTCATGGTGCACAGTGCAAGAATTCATACGTACACTACTGTTGGCGCATTCCATGGTATGTCCGTACTTGGCGAGTCTTTCGTTGACGAGGCCTTCAGCACGATCCCATGGTAGTTTACCTTGGGCGGGCGGTAGTGCCACAACATGGTGAACTTTCTGACTTTTGGGCTCCAGCCTCTCTTTTGCGGCCTTTGCCCCCGCCTGAGCTTGTTCTCTGAGCTTCAGATCGGTCGGAGTAAGGTTCTCTTTCGGCAGTGCAGCCAAAGCTTTTTCGTAGGAATCCAGACTATTCGCAGATTCGGCAAGATGCTAGGATTCATCAATCCATGAAGCTCTTATGGCCTGATCCTAGCAAACACTCACATCATAAGCGGTACCGAGGCGGACCCAAGCTTTCACGTATGCTGGATCCAAGTCCGTGGCCTATGGTATGGCCGTGAGCAATGTGCTGTTAACACACACTCGAAACGAACCTTCGTGCAATCTGCAGCCGCATCCAGATATCTATCCGTCATAGTTGGTCAAAGCCGATTGACCTAGCTTACAGCTGGCAGAGGATTGGGCCTACCTGCGCATCGACATAGCGCATGCACCTCTGTTAGCGTATAGAACTGCATTGGTTTCGTCCAGGTCGATTGCTTTCGAGTACTTCATATACGCAGAAGGATAGTCGCCTGCGACGAAGCATCGATTGCCTTCTTCTTTCAATTTGGCAGCTTGCGCTTTCGAGTCCGACGCGTCCATAGTGTTCTTTTGATTGCTGTACGTGCGTAACTAACGAGATAGTGGCTTGGAAGAGAACTACGACCAGCGTAAGAGACAAAGAGCAGTCAAAAGACGCGTCCGTAATTGGTGGTAACTTTACGTGTAAGCGCCAATTCCACGAGGCATCACCGCGGAGGTCAACCGTACTCCGTCCGGTGCCGTCCGTTGAACCTGCTCATCGAGGTCTCGAGATACCAAGTGCTCGATCGCTGAGGCCTGCTGAGGCCTACTCACGAAAGTCATGCACGGTAAGCGTTAGGAACCGTAATCCTTGCCACGTAGTCACCAGCGTTCACTCAAGCGTAGGCTTTCAATTGTCGTATGCGCGTCATAGCGTCAGAAGCTATGTTTCGCGACCTGAAAGACGTCACGAGCTGAGCTGCACATGCAGCCGTGTGTACATCCGTGGCGGAAGGAGAGCGGCCTTCACTCTATGGCCTGACAATCCCCGGAGTCCCTGAGGTATGATCGCGTTTTGTATGCAAGTTCTCCACGGGGAAGAGTAGGAAGCAGCTGGCACTGCAAGCTAGACGATAACGTCGTCAAGGACGATGCAAAGCTATGCCGGCTGTGTCTTCCTGCCGTTCGCAGCACGAAACACAGCGAAAGAAATGCAATTATATTTCGATGCGGTAGGTACTTCCGAATATTTTATCTGCTTGCGACCGCTTGACCAGACCGAGTCAATTGGGCAGCGATATGGCTGGCGGAGGTGATTGGCCAGTTTTCTGTTATCAAGTCCGCAACATGGCAGCGCGCTTGCGGGGAGATAGCAAAATGCATTTCTCCTCCGCGCACGGAACCGACACCCCCACGACGACTTCCATAAAAGGCAGATCCCGCCCGCCGAAAGCTCCGACGGCCTGCCGAATATGGACCGGAGGCAGCCGGCCCCTTTAATGCGGGCGTCTACGCGGCGCTTCGTGCAAATCCCGACCTGGCCTGGCTGCAAGCGCTAAAGGGGCGATGACCTGGAGACTCCTGGAGGGCAAAATTTTGGTAGAATACCCCGGCAGAAAATATCAACGCATACCGCTGCAGCCTCGTCTTAGCGGCCGCGATGACCCGAGCTGTGTCCTTATCTCGTCGAGGATGCAGCCAACAGACAGGCTTGCATTGTTCCCACCGTCTCACAAACTCTACCCCACCATTCCCGCGGGCTGACATTGTAGGACTTCCGAATCCCTGCCCCTCTGTGCCGCTTCTCTCCATCCCTCTCTCACCTCTCGCCGAGCGTGTCACCCACCCACGATTTCTAGTGGGTCCGGAAGTCATTTGTCCGCCGCCTCTCCATGGATAGAAAGAAGAATGTCTTTCGTAAGTGTCATACCTTGCGTAACGTCGCAATGCCCAACCTTATCGGGTCGGTCGATCCTCGACAGTTTCAGAATCGACAGATCTCAACCAGTGAGCCTCCTTTATATCTTTGGACAGCTCGGCAGTCTTATCTGGGAGCGCTTTAGATTTGACAGAGGGGACATGTCGTTCATCATAGTTGCCGGTGCACTGGTGCTGTTTATGATCCCGGGAATTGGTCAGTCGTTATCTACCCAGGAACGTCGAGATGGACTGTAACCGTTACCGATACAGCGTTCCTGTACTCTGGGCTCTCGCGTCGGAAAAGCGCATTGCACCTCATCTGGATTGTTACCGCAAGCAACGCTATCGTTATCTTCCAGTGGTACTTCTGGGGCTACTCCCTCGCGTTCTCGTCAACCGCCACCAATGGCTTCATCGGCAACCTACACAACTTCGGTATGCAACGTGTGTTGGCCGATCCAAGTCCTGGATCGCCTTTCATACCGGAACTGCTGTACAGCTTCTTCCAGATGGAATTCGCGTGTGTGACGGTCGCTATCCTTATGGGCGCGCTCGCAGAACGTGGTCGTGTGCTGCCTGCACTTTTATTCAGCTTCGTGTGGACAACCCTCGTTTACTGTCCACTTGCATGCTGGGCGTGGGGAGTCAATGGCTGGGCCTTCAAGTGGGGGGTGTTGGACTATGCCGGTGCGCTTGATATGCCTCATCCTTGTCACTGCGACTCACGTTCTGTTTCTAGGCGGTGGTCCCGTTGAAATCGGTAGCGGTATCGGCGGTCTGGCCTATTCTTGGGTCCTCGGACGTCGCTCAGAACGAGAGCTGCTCAACTTCCGCCCCCACAACGTATCGTTAGTAGCTATGGGGACCTTTATCCTTTGGTTGGGCTGGCTAGGATTCAACGGCGGCAGTGCCTTCGGGGCCAATCTGCGTGCAGTTCTTTCAATATGGAATTCTATGATCGCCGCGGCATTTAGTGGTGTCGTCTGGTGTTTCCTGGATTACAGGGTCGAGCACAAAGTTTCCATGGTCGGCTTTTGCTCAGGGACGATCGCGGGCTTGGTCGCTGCTACCCCATCCTCGGGATACATCACATTATGGGGTTCTGTGATAACTGGAGTCATTTCAGGCGCCGTCGCCAACTATGCCACCAAGCGTAAGTCATCAACTTAGCACAAGCGTAAACGTTAACCGAACCATATTCCTTTCAGTTAAGTTCCTATTACGCATCGATGATGCACTGGATCTCGCCGCTGAACACGCCATGGGAGGCATTGTAGGCCTGATGCTGTCGGCTTTCTTCACCGACCGTGACCTAGTCGCACTGGACGGGATCAGCGAAGTCGATGGTGGCTGGCTCAATCACAACTGGAAACAGCTGTACAAGCAGTTCGCTTACGTCTGTGCAACTGTCGGCTACACCTTTGTTGTCACTGCATTCTTGGCGAAGATTTTCGACCTCATACCGCTCTTGCGATTACGTGCCTCGCCAGAAGAGGAGGCGCTAGGAATGGACGATACCCAGGTACGAAGACGCTTATATCATGCAGAGCATTGCTGACTTTGGTTTGACAGATTGGCGAGTTCGTAACAGACTACGTGGAAGTTCGCCGCGACTACTTGGACTGGACCCCAGTATACCGCGGAGGAATCATCGCGACGAAAAGGGATGTCTCAGACGGCTCGAGCACTCCAACAACAGCAGGCGATCGACATGGCCAACCAGACCTTGTCCACGAAATGCAGGCAGATCCAAGTCGAACGCCTGTTACACTGGAGACGATAACAGAAAAGCCCTCGGGCGAAGAGCCCTCATGACACGAAGGGAAACGATAATGATATTTACTACTCATCATAGGGTTTTGTATTTTAGCTGGATGTAATACTTGTAATGAACGTCACATACTGGGATAGACACTCATTTCTATCATGTCACAACAGACCTCTTCTACCTGGATCTCAGTCAGTGAAGTTTGACGATCGATAGTCACGGCTTTATTGGAAAAGGCTGGAGGAAAGATGTAGCTGTTCATATTTGCCTCAGTCTGCTAATCTTTCGGTCCTTGTCGATTAGTGGTTAGATCATCACGTTGTGGCAACACAAATCCGTGAAGACGGAGGCTCGAATCCTCCCTGGGACATTCTTTTTGGACTTTTTACATACTCGTGAAACCGTTTTAAGTTTCAACCTTGAAGTCCAAAATTCGAAATCCGAGTAATGAAACAATTCAATTTTGCCTACCTCAGAACCTATTATATTAAAAAAAGTATATCAAAGAAATTTCTGCTGCACTATATATCGAGACGCCAGAGAACGCGGTCTGATTATTCATGCGCTTGGACTTGGACTACCACAATGTCGTCGCCGCCAACGCCGACCATGCCTTCTTCCTCGTCGTTATTGACTTCTATGCCTTCTGAGGTGACAGAGTACATCCTCAAGCATTGCCATGCACGCGATGTCGGGCGAGTCTCTCAGACATGTCGCGATATGCACAAGCTGATCTATCCGAGCGACGATAACTACCTTTGGCGAGAGCTTTTCCTGATATACCCATTCGACGACCCTCGTACAGCCGTTCTCTCGAAGCAAGACACTTCTGACACCACTGACTGGAAGGGCGAACTTCAGCGTCGCGTGAAAGCAGAGCGCGTCCTATTTACCGATCCCGCGGGCTTGAAGGGCCAAGGTCATATCGTTGCCCTGGCTTTGTCTACAGCGATATTTGTGGTGGACTCTGCTCGACCAGCAATAGACGATGACGAGTCGTGCAATATACAATGGGCGCAGTCGCTCCTCACTGGCTCTCCTAATCCTCTTCTCACCGATACATCCTTCCACATCACACACCCCATTGTACTCCAGCACCAGGCACATCTACGCTGCTATCTCGGCTTGACTCATGAACTCGGAGACACTGTAGAATCTACCCGTCGCCTCAAGGTGATCCGCAGGGAAAGTCGTGCCTATGTCTACAACCTCCGTCACTATGCTCGCAATACTCTCTGGGGCCCTTACGCTGTATGGGATGGGCAGGTCGTCGCGAACTGGGTGCACCTGAATCATATTATGAATGTGGTCATCATGAACATTCGTTCCACTCCTAGCGAATGGAACTCGGACGTTTGGCCGAAATGGGGCCTCGACTCTACACGAGCGTATTCTGCATCCAATTGTCACGAGAGAAATCCACGCGACTGGGCTGGTGTTGAGGGTATTTGGCGGCGCGTTGTGTGCTTCATGGACTACCGGTATGATCATGCTAGTTTCTCTCTTATGTCTTATCTTCGTACTAATGTGTTCGTCATTGATAGTGATCTGCAAGGTTAGTGTGCTCTGTTTTACGGCCATACTACGTCAGTCTGACTGTGTGACGACTTCCATAGCTTTCAATGTAATCGTGTGTTCGTGTGCGTTTGTATTCACTGACTGAATCCTTCGTCGCAGTTTGGCGAGCAGGACCCACGCAACCCAGCGTTCTTCGATCGCGATCCCTTCTTCTCTGAAGCCATTCGGCTCATGGAAATTGAGCTCAAGTTGAAAGAGAAGAAGGACGTCCCAGACATTACACTCGGCGCGGACACTTCTTTCGTCGATCCCGAACGTCCGACGCTCTTCTTTGAAGGTAAAACCCGTGGCGCGTACACCTCCGGGGGACTCGTCGAGGGATCAGTCCGTATGCAAGCTCCTGGTGTCATTCGGTGGAATTTCGTGAGCCCCGCACGTTCATACGTGCTCAGCGCAGACTGTTAACTGACGGAAGACTGATCAGATAACCGCATATGACGGTAATGTCAATTCCTGGAGGTAAAGATCAGTCTCCGTGAAATTTGTATACTGTTCTGGGTGCTTACTATGTGGACCACAGCGCAGAAGGCGTGCAGATAGGTAATGTCTGCAGTGCACTTGGCATGGGTGGTATCTGGACCGTCACATTGCACGAAGGCGGTGAGTGCTTTGCGTATAGAGTAAGTCCATCGTGCTCATCTATTCGTCGGCAGAGGATGATCCTGCTGGTAGGTCTATAGGTAGTTATTACTTCATGATCTCATCTAAGACTTCGAAGGGCCGTTCTGGATGTGGAAGGTGGAGGATAATTTGCAGCCAGCACTGCTCTTTCTCGATATGCCCTAGAAGAATCAGAAACAGAGAGATGCTCAAGGCCTTCGACAATCCGAGAAGCTCTCGTCTCATTCAAGATTACGAAGGGGCTTGCGCTTCATAACAACGAAGTGATGGGTGTCATACTATCGTGTACTATACATATTTCCAGAATTTTTAGCTGTACAAAAGTTGTATCATGTTGGTCCTGTATTCTCCGCGATGTACTTGTATTCGTCTTAGTATCGAGCTCAGGCGCTAGCACTCTTCACAAACTTGATCAATTCACAGTAGAGATCCTCGTATCTATGCGGTCAAGGTCAGAGATTGAAGATCGTAAGAAGTAGTGCACATACTTCGCTTTGTTGTCGGGATCGTCCAGATTGGCCCTAGCAGCAGCGAAACCATGGAAGCTACAAAGCTTCAATATGCGTCGTAAGTAGACAGTATACATACTCACGAATCGAAATGCTTGCTAGCATTCTTACTAGCGAACGGTTTCTTGGACATGATATCGACAATCTTCTCATACTAAGATGACTATTAGAGGCAAAATTCTCCCATAATCAGCAGCGTTCAATGTACATACCTCGTCCTTGGGTTCATCATTACTAATAAACATTCCCAGAGGTAAGTTCAGCTTCTCCGCATCATTGGACGATAGCATGCTATATTCTGCGATCAGTATATACCCCGAGTAATCGATCCTATGATGATGACCCACGCAGGATGGACGATAGATACAGCATCGAAGGGTGTATCTGGCTGAAAACCAGTGACCATCACGACCTTTCCGCCTGGTATATGCATGAGTACGGCCTAAGAACAACAGCTCACTTCAAGAGGTACATACCCCAGCAATAACCGTAAGCGGCGACGAATTGTGCGCCGTCCTCCTTGACTGCCTTGCCGACCGCATTGAGCTTAGGTACGTGATTGGCTGGGTTAGCAAATCCGCCGAACCATTCCTGAAGCTTCTTCTTGTCCTCGTCGGTCTTGGGTGGGAACTTCTCAAGAGGCCAAGGCTCATCGCCCTCGAAGAAATCGGGCAGAATAACCTGGGCTCCAAGTTGATCAGCGAGAATGTCTGCTCCTTGAAGCGTCTGTGGCTTGTAGCTGTAATAAGACCAGAATATACACAATTAGCATCTATTTCATACGTGCCACTGCGACCTACCCGAAGATATCGTAGACGCAAACTAGGGCGACCTTGCCAGGTTTCTCCGGACCTGCGAAGTATGCCTGACTCCTAGTGTCATGCTCCTACTTTCCTTGGTGTGAGTATGTGTGTACATTACCTTCTGGAACCCTCCGTAGGGCTTGTATGTACCCTTGGGCTTGTAGTCAGACTTCACGGCTGGAAGCGTGCAGCACGCGACGTTTGTGTTGTGGACGCCTGAAGCGGTAGACATCTTTGCGTGGTTGAGATGGTGGACGAGAGAGCGCAACCTGGTTAGCATTCGAGAGCGTGGCCCTAAGCAAAGACGTTTTATCCGCGAATAATCGGGATAATTCCTGTGAACCGTTCCCTCCACTTGAACGTCATCCGGGAAACGTCCGGCTCACCGGCCCACTTTGATCCCCTCTTGCCGCCATCGCTGTTTGCCGAAGATCAGTGATAAGAGCGCTTGGACATTTTTGTTCGTTGATTTCGACCTTCACCACGGCTTCAGCTCGATGTTGAAGCAACTCTTGCCATTTCTCGACATGGCTAGGGTATGACTGGTAAGGGAAGAGGAACGATTTCAGGGCCCAATTAAGCCGGAGCGCTTCCCAGCTTTGCGTCCGTCTCATCGAGACCGGAGGGGGAAGTGCTTGACTATGCGGCTCGTACATTCCAACCTGTATTCCAATCTATGTGCTCTTCGAGTCCTGTAGCCTCTCGAGCCTCGATGTACAACTCCAAAGTAAAATGGACTATTTTAACCTCAAATATAATGACGACAAATATCATACGCGTGTATTCTACAGTTAACCCCACTAAACGTACCCACTGTTCAACCTCTTCTCAAAATCAAGGTACATACGACGTGGATCGTCCATCAACTGCATAGACCGTACTCTGCCCGTTGAGTTTGTAACTCTCTTCCTGATCCTCCTGCCATAAACCTGGAGCCGAGCTAGCATAATCCTTCTGGAGAGGCAGGAGCAAGCCAGCGGTCACATAGATCGCCACTGCTATTACCTCCATGATCACTGACATCACGAGATAGACCACAAAGCTACCTGTGATGCTGTTGAAAGATGCGAGGCTAGGATTTCCGGACGTGACACCAGGAATTCCTGTTGGGGCATACGCGGAGCAGATGGCGTAAACCACCCGGACAGCCAAGAACGGTAACGTCGCGGTGACTGCAGTAAGCAGCTGTCGAGGCAAAATGAGATTACTTTCTTCAAGGAGGGACAGGTACTAACCGTGCGCCTGTGCATCAAGATCCGCCGCTTGTTCGCCCACAGAAAGGCAGTCACGAGAACAATGAGAACGAACACGACAAGGAACAGGATTACACCAACATGCCGCAGCGTGATGCCGGTGTTGATCGTATTGATACTATGGCTTGAGCCCGTCTCGATGCCTCCGATGATAGTCAAAATCAAAGCCACATGCGCGGCCAAGTGCATTAGTCTGCTCAACAGATGTAGCCGACGTTCTTCTTCGAAGCCGTATTGCTTACTGCAATTGACATGAACATCGCGTAACAGCTTTAGAGAATATGAGCCACCTACACGGTTTCCAAAAAACCCAGCGAGGCCAAAAGCAACGGTGAAAGTCCGGATGCTTCCATGATACTGTATACTATATGTAACGTCGTATTTGATGAGCTGCTTAGCTCAGACGCAATATGCGTTGAGGCGCCGATAATACGGACTAGTGAAGTATCAGCAAGCACGGAGTGAGAGATGTGACTGATAAATATCGTACTTATTGATAAGAGCACCAAGAAGAACCACCCAAGTTTCTTGTTTATGCCATGTCTCACGACAAGTAGGATGCTCACACAGAGGACTGGGACGTAGATAACGAGTTCAGCCACGGAAATATCGCCACGAGCATCTAGTCCCATTGTACGTGCTCTGTTCGTAAGCGGAGCGATGAGGATGGAATCGTCTGCGAAGGTTGATGCGTCCTGTGGAGAGGTCTGAGATACGGAAGACGGGCTCGTAACAACCTCGTTATATCCCGTGTGGGACTGAGACCTTGACGAAGAATCGACCGCCCATCACGCCACTGCAGTGTTCGCTAATCGCACTTTTCATTTGGAGGCGCAGGCTGTCGTAACTTGATCGACAGCGATATAGTCGGCGGAGTCTGCGCAGGCAGCCGCAGGCATGTGGCTGTATCACAAAGGCGTAAAATCCACGACAAGTATTTGCGCATGTTGATGGAGGTACCAACTAGCCATTCCGTTGTAGCCTCACTGAACTTTCGGTGTTTTGCTAGATATATAGGCTCTTCGTAGAACGAAGTATAAGCGATGGGGCCGGTGCTCGCTAGAGCGGCGCAAAATCGAGCGATCAACGCATCTAACGCCTCTCCTTGATGGGAGCGCCAGCCGTCCGGCCAGTGCACGCCTGTCAATCTTCAGCAGACTGCGTGCGAGCAATGCTTCACTCACTTTCTTGAGATTCAAGAAGTAGATCGTCGGCTGGGTACTGCCCCCTGCTTAGTGGACCAAAGGGCATGTCTCAGTTTCTAGTGTATTGCATGGGGTAAGCGGCAATACTAGTAATCGATAGCTGAGCTGGTAGTTGAAGACAGCTGCATACGTATCGATGTAAAGAGTCGTCGACGAAGGGATCGAGGAAGCGGTAGCTGAGGGCTATGGGGACCGGGGCCCGGGCTTGCCGGATATTCCTTTTTTGGGGCAGTGCGCATATTTTCGGTTTGAGCGCTTATGAGGCGCTGTACCGTGACTGCGTTGTAGTAAAGTCCCAGTTTTCTGGTCAGTTCTCTGACTGCGGACATACAACACAGGTGTATTACAGGTTGAGTATCTATGCATGCGGCTCATGATATTGCGACTCATCTTATCTCTTGACCGCAGACTCACTAGAGAAAGATCGAGGCAAAACAAAATACAAATGAGGTTACCACGTCGCGTACCATGGGCATCCCTGACGGAACTCGACCAGGTTTGCGCCTGGATATTCACAGACGAATATGATATCAACGCACAGACCCTTGCAGTTCGAAGGGTATATAAATCCTGAATATATCTCGTCATGATTGTACTAAAGAATTTTAGTTGTCAGCGTGGAGGGCGATCACCACACTGCCTCATGCACTTGATTCAACACTAGCGATACTGACCGTGATAGTGCAAGATTCATCGTCAAATACCTCGTCTTCCCATCTCCATCTACGCCAGAGCTATGCCTCCGCCATTATTCGGTTCGTTAATGGCTTCGTTGACCCGCTCCAGCTCGGGGCCTACGCACGGTCTATCGCAAGCATCGCTGCGCAGCTTCAATTGCCTGCGTGGCTCGTAGAACTGCGTCATGCTGCTACGCATGAAGACTTACCCAGTCTTGAAGTTCTCAGAGAAGCCGCTCGTGATGTCAGTATTTCTCTTGTGATACGCATGTTATTTTGACAACCTCTATAGGCTATGGGATGGCTTTTACACAACTACTTCCTCCCATCTCTGAATCCTTCCATGCCTGCACCGTCACAAGCGCCATCCCTGCGTCCTATCACACCACTATTGAAACAGTACAAATCTCTATTGAAAGCTACTTCCAGAGACACTTCCTTACGTTCAAGATACAAGCCTGAGATAACGAAAGTTTTCAGGGAAGTTGAAAGATGGATATCGGAAGCAAAGGTTGCCGCGGATGTATCTGGTGCAATGCTGGACTGGGGCGCCGACAATGATGATTCCAATAGTGAAGAAGACGGAAGGGAACAGTGGGCAATAGAAAAAGTTTGTGAAGCGTTATTGGAAAAAGGAGGTCTAGTACCGATATCCAGGAAGTAAGCTTTCTTTCATCTGTACATGCAGCATTCACTGACCCCATTTTCTCCAGAAAAAGAGTCGTCTTGAGCTCGTCATTCACACCAGCGCCAAGTCTGTTGGCCATATGGACGCCATTCATTAATCAAATCCAAAGTCTACATCCTAGCTTGCCTTCCATCCTGACTGCCAAGATTGTAGCCCACATCACTATGCACAAGCCTCAAGAAGAGGATTCTGCCGAAGGTACCATCACTTTTGCCGCAAGCAACTCTGCCCAGGACGTCTCTTTCGATACATGCATAGCCAGCTGGGCACACTGGCTAGTGCGTACCTTCGGGTCCGCTCAAGGTGATGACGATGATGGTTCCATACTGCGGAGAGATGAGGTGGTCGTCCAACTCGCCTCCGATCTTGGTCCGTTGAATCACGAGACCGCAGTCGACACCAAAGCGTACGTGAATATATAATCTTGCTCAAGAAGGTGCTCATTGGCCTCCAGGGCACGATTGCTTTTAGACAAGCTATGTGCGGAGCAACCGTATTTGCACCGCATCTCGTCTCTCATCGGTTCTACATCATCTGAAATCCCATCAGTAAGCTTCATTCCGTGCAACAGCAGAGCGTATCAATCTCACGATGTCTCAATAGTGGAGTGCGAAAGATCTGAACACTATGGAACTTCGACTGGAATCCTTCATATCTTCGCACGTTATGGATACGCCCACGGATAACGACATGGTCGAATCTCACATGCCAGAGGTTGTCCACGGACCGCGATTGCCACGGGGGTGGCAAACGGTCTCGTTGATGGGCGGTTGGAAACCAACGCCCATTGGTATGTAGTCTATGCCGTAGCAAGCCTATGATCAGAGCTTCTGTTCTCCGCATAAAATTCATTCAGTAGAGACTGGAAGTCATTGATATTGGAACAAACTTGACACTCGTAATGGGTGCCATGGGTGGATATGTCGATGCACAGGAAAGCAGTCGTGTTCTACTGTTCACAAACACCATATTAATACTGATCAGCTCCGGTGTAAAACTGTTGTTGCTTGCCGCAACTCTTGTACAGTAAATCAAGATGTATCCCGTTACTCTAATTTACATCATAGATCACGACGCACGGCAAATAAAGAGCCGGGATCCTGTCCAAGAATACCAGTAGGAGAATACATGAATAGTCATGACGTGACCACAATTCCAAGAGAGACACTCCAACAGAAGAATTCATGTAGATGTATACTACGGGTTAGTCACCGATAATCGACCTGGTGAAAGCGGGGGCTTTGGAAGATCAGAGCGCTCGGTCTGCGGTGGTGGTGCCGACGAAGATGCCGCTGCAGGCTCAGGGGGCGGTGGTGGTGATGCTGTTTCGTTGTACCTTGGAGGGAGCTCAACCACCTCCGTACCGTCGGCAGTATACACCGTCACAGGTGGACGTCCACCGTCGTGATGTACAACATACACATGCGACGTTGCTGAGCGTACATCCGCGCTGGATACGTCGGAAGGCGATCGCGATAGCAGATTGCTTGTTGCGTCTGAGGACGACCGAGATAGTTCGTGATTCGACCGATTCGCCGCCGCAGCTGAAATGTCGACAACGCTGCTTGAAGCTGCCCCAGCTTCTGGGTCAGCAGGAAGTGCGAAGGGTTCGAATTGTCGGGACGGATCCCGACCCACTAAGCTGGAGCAGACAGTCAGTCAGATTCAGCAAACATTTATAAATTTGGAAAGTACCGATTGTGCAACGCATCCTGTGCAGTTGAGCTTACCGGGATGCCGGGAGGCGTGGGCAAGGATGGCTGGCTCGGAGCTTGAGCGTAAGCACCATGAGGGAGGGCGGGAAGTTCGGAGTGAATAGACATGCTGGTACTCTTCCGATCCAGGAATTGTTCAGGGCGCAAAGCGCTTTGTTTGCGTACCCGGCGCGAGATATACACTGCCCCAAAAAGCCCGGCTAGTAAGCCTACTATGAGAGTGAGTACGCTGGACACTCCAGCCACCCATGGCTGAATTTTGCCATCTGATCTATGGGCGAAGGTTCATCAAATGCCTTAGACTAACGATGCCATGTGGGGACGTACGGTAATGGCCCTCCGATAAGACAGTCCGTAGAGGGCCCCGGTCCGCCGCTGTGTAACGGACCATTCTGCCATATCATGCCGGACGAATCTACCAACGATACGAAGAAAGGCATGCCCCAGGTCTGCGAAGTGTTCAGAATTGTACTATCGCATCTTCCATAGCGAGCTTACCAGCGTATTTGTCCAGGTGATAGTGTCCATAGTTTGTGAGGTGATATTGAACGGTGGGTGGAGAGAAGGCGCGATCTATCGCAGGCCGTGAGATGTCTGGATGGATGTGTATCAAGGATTGAGTTTTTCTTACAGTCATAGTATACGGTGGCGTGCCGTTCGTCGGTTTCAGCGAGATATCAGTGCACTGAAAACCGAGCGATCAGGTTTCATCATGTCAGTATCGAATAAACTACCGACCTGATCAATCCAGCCAAATTGCGACATAGGGCCCGGCGGCGATGTGACGGTAGCATCCACAGCTAGGACTTGGTCCTCGTGGGGGTAACTAAGATTCCGGCAGGTCGGCGGGTTATCTATCGTCGTATTGGGAGCCTGGTACACCGTGTATGTGGCTTGACACCCTCCGCTAAATCCTAATGCGTCCCACTACAGGCACAGTAGACACTCAAGAGTCAGTACGCCCGATCACGGAAAGCACAGGGCGAAGACCCTTACCATACAAATCTGATATTGTGTACCAGGGACAAATGGCACGGGCCAGTCCTACATACGATATGTTTCAGAGGGATCCAGACACGGGGTGTATTACGCCACTTACGAATTCAGGACCGATTCCCGCGTCGATAGAAAATGGAACGATGAATGTTCTGTAAACAGTGAGTACATTATAGCCGGCCGCCACACAAGTAATGATACGTACGACGTGAATACTTGAAGGGAGTAAGGCGCCGTTGGGTTTGGCCTGTCGTGATAGAAGTGCGCATGAGCGAATATGAACAGACCTTGAAATCGTTGCTTTTACCCAGTAGCACTCTGACGGCTCCAAGAAATATGTATGGTTTCACATTGGGCTTCGAGATAGTCAGCCGTCTGGACTGTCGAATGCCATAAAACAATATCTCACCAGTCGTTGGCACAGGCGGAGTCTGGTTTACTGGTGTCCAATCGAACATGAAGCTCTAACAAGAACGCCCTTGTGAGCCATCCAATCTGCTCTCAGAAAGATGCATACATACCGACGTGATAAAGGGTACAAAGGTATATTTGCCGAAGACCTGAGAGAACAAGCTGGATGCCCAGCAGATTGCTAGCGTCCAGGTGAGGAGTTTAGATCCGTTTCGTCGTAGTATCGACTGTGAGGACATATTGACAAGACTTGACGCGCGACAGGATCAGGAGCTTGAGGTGGCGAGGTGAAGTGTTCTGCCCGAACACCGTGGCACCACCAATTGACGGTCCTGGATGTTAGATTAACGTTACAACAAGCAGAGAGAATCGCAATCAACAAGTAGACAAAGAGCTACCACGCAGTGGCAGAAAGAAGGAGGATTAGCCAAACGGAACGAGGACGTCTGGGTGTAAAAGATCAGTAGCCTTGGTCTGAGGGTCGAGAGGCGAAGGGCAGACAGCGCCATAGCGCTCTTTGATGAAGTACATATGGGCAATGTTCTGATTCGGCGTTGTAACTATGATGGACAGGCACGGATAAAGTTCTCGATTTTGTCATTGGAGGACGAGAACACCGTGAGCCTTTATGGTCGGCTGACGCCAGCGTGTGCCGCTTCCGAAGCTTGCATGGGCGGTGCAATACCTGTCTCTAAGCCATCAGCACAAAATCAGTACGGATGCTGGGTTCGGATTCATTCCGCGCACATGCATGGAAACAAAGGCCAAATAAGTAATAGTATCAAACATAGAGAATACATACTCGAAATGCGGCTGTACGCGCTTGCATGACGACGCTATGATGGAGCCGGCGGTGCGCCCCGCCGCCCACCATGCGGACCTCCTCGACCTCCTCGACTTCCTCGACTTCCTCGACCTCCATACCCGCCGTTTGCTCCACCACGTCCACGACCCCGCCCACGAACGGGAGGGGCGACGTACCCGTCAGTCGTGTTATAGAGCGCAGGAGGTCGCCTCATCGACGGCTGTCCGAAGACACCGGGCTGCATGCTCTGCCATTGTGCCTGCGGCGGAGGGTTATAGCGCGAAGCCATTGGATCCACCTGCGCCGGATGCACGATACCCGGCGGTCCAGCAGAGCCAAACGTTCGCTGATGATATGGGGGCGCTCGCCTTCCGCGATTCCGGGAGGCAGGGGCTTGCTGTTGTTCACCGGAAGTGACAGCGTTTGTTCCCTCTTTGTCGGCTGGATCTTTTCTCACTCTCGGTTCTGGAGGGGGACCGGGATCATAATGTGGGTTGTGCGGTTGCCATAACATAGTAGGTATTTGCTCAGCCGATGGATGATACAACAGTCCGTTGTAGGCGTCAAAGGTGAAATATCCTGCTACTGGTGCCGGCTGGAGGGCACTCATCATGCCGTGTAGTTGTAGATAGAGTGTGAGTCCAGAATGACAGTCATTTGCGGCATCTATCAGTATAATCCGTTAGAAAATGCAGTGCGCGGAAAGATCAGAACTGCAATTTTGATGAACACTAGACATTCATAATGGGGGAACAAATCACACAAAAACCAACAGATGCGACCGAACGCGTATGGTGGGACGCCATACCTCCCCACAACACTAACAGTCCTCGGCCCTCGCAAGATACGCACAGGCAAGATTGTGTAGCGACAGAGTGATAGTCAAAGGTACGCACATTCTTGCTGTAAATCGTCAAGACAAAGCTCCCAGTTGCTTCGCGTGATTTTCCCTTTCGTCAGGTCCAAGTTGTGATAGGTCTGACACAGCCGAGCGAGCCCAATGGGTTGACTGTACTTTCCTTTCCATCTTGCATTGTCCACGGTTCGAGCAAGAAGAGCCAGATCTACACAGTTACGTGTGTTTACAGCGTAGTCCGCCCACAATTTCTTGGCATCGTCTATCCATAAAGTCAGCGAGAATCTAGACAGTGAGTTTGAAGAACCCACTCTGGATACCGACACCAGCTTTGAGATAGGATGGATCGGCCAATAGTTGCCTCAGCTTCTCGGGAAACACTAGAGATTGGATGTTTGCAATCAGCTGTTAGAGTTAACGATACGGCCACTGACGGACCTCGCATAGCAGTGACTTGGATCAGAAGGATGGTGTCGTCTGTCGCAAGCTGAACCAACGCGACAGGGTTGTTTGCGCCTCTCCAACGGTTTGGTTTCCACTCCAGATCGAATCCTACAGGTCCGGGCTGTAGCTTAGCTACCTCTAACTCAGCAGTTGCAAGATCGCGGATGTAGACAAGTCGAGTGCTCGGGGACTTTGATTTCCATGAATATATGGGATAGTTTGGCGGAGGCTCCTGTGTGGACTGTGAAGCGTTTTGCTCAGTTTCTGGTGTGGCCTCTGGGGCAGGCTCCGTGTTGGAATGCTCAGGCTGCACAGCCTCCGCGTTCAAAGACGAAGAACTTGCGACTGGGGGTTCCATGATTGTTACAGCAACAACTTGCTCGAGAGAGATCAAGAACTGTTTTAAGTTACGTCGCTTTCGTGGAGGGATAAGATGTTTTAATGGCCGTCGGGGGTATGTGAGAGTAGAAGAAGACCTGGTCGCAGTGAGAAAAGAAACCCGCCCGGTTCTCGCAAGCCCAGCCAGCATGAAAGTGCTGGAACAGGATAGGAAGCGCCCGGATTTGATTGGGGTTGTTCGGCGTTTGCCGATCCTAAATGGGACGCCATCACTTCGCGCCGGCTAGACGGCCAGACGCGTCCTTTCTCGTACTCTTCCATTGGCGAACCTCTTCAAAAAGTAGAGTACTTCCTCGAGAAATAGTAAGGGTTATCGATTGACTACCACCTACCTGCACCGATGGAAATTCAGTTCTATGTCGTAGGCTCCGTCAAATTGATGCCAAAGGCAGCGAAACAAAAGTATTATGCGGTCAAGGTGGGCAGAGAGGGGTCCAAGATCTATACAACTTGGGAAGAGGTCAGTGCAACGGATTCGAGAGAGAATATTCTTATGAACATGTCATAGGCAAAACCAAATGTAAGATACCAAAAGATAGCAGGTTGCTCACAACTCATCAGAAGTAGGTCTCACGCTACCCAGGCGCCATCCACAAAGCCTTTCATTCTCTAAGTCAAGCGGAAGAGTGGTTAAGCATTCCTCATCCGAACCATCACAGTTCTCATTATAACGAAGAGCACTCACACCAGCCACGCACCAAGATGCTCAAAGCGCAGCTCGAACCAGATCCTTCCTCACACCATCGTGATGTTACAAACGTGAACAACGGAACCACAGCATCATCCTCGGCGACACGGTTGGGTAGCCCTGGCCCAGCTGCAGCTGTGCCTGCTACCCCTGCGGAGATTGAGATAGAACTGTCACCGGAACAACAACAAGTCTTTGACATGGTCAAAGCCGGACAGAGCGTATTCTTCACGGGGGCTGCGGGCACCGGCAAATCAGTACTGTTACGCGAAATAATACGATGGTGTCGCGGAGACGGTAATAAGAAGCTAGCCGTGACCGCATCTACCGGAATTGCCAGCGTGAACATCGGCGGTCAGACCCTTCATTCATGGGCGGGTATTGGCCTTGGTAAAGAGAAAGCTGAGCGATTGCTCGGCAAGATCCTTGGACAAGACAAATATAGGCGCATGAAGGAAAGAGAGGAGCGCGAACGCAATGGTCTCCCGCCTGATCCTTTTATGGATGAGGATGAAACGGGCGATAAGTCTCCGCGAGTTGTCAAGCGGTGGCGTGAAGTTCAGGTACTCATCATTGACGAGAGTCAGTCGCTTTCTGGCGTGCAGAGTCATTTCCATATACTCAACATTCCATTGGCAGTATCCATGATCGATGGCACGCTGTTCGACAAGCTGGTAAGCATGTTCAGAGTTTTGTAAGGCATGATGTTGAGACATTGTTCAGGAATTTCTTGGGAGAGCATTGAGAAAGAATCAGCGACCATTTGGAGGCATTCAGGTAGAGATTCCCTTGATCTTACTTGTGCAGGCCGTGACTCAGACATATACTCCGTACAGCTTGTTCTCTCCGGCGACTTCTGTCAGCTTCCACCCGTTCCAGATCGGGATACCAGATTACATTCCGTATTCTGTTTCGATGCAAATACATGGGAGAACTGCGTTGCGAAGCCGGTGACGCTGCGAAAGGTCTTCCGGCAGAAAGAACAAGGTAAATATCTCGAGTTTCTGGTTCATTCTCGTGCTCTTACACGATAACCAATCTAGTCTTTGTCGATATTCTCAATGACATGCGATTCGGCAAACTATCAAATGCGGCAATCGCAACATTCCGTGGCCTCTCCCGCCGTGTACACTACGAGGACGGTGTAGATCCTACGGAGCTGTAAGGTTTTAGTTGTGCTATCTGCGATGCAATTGTCCTCAAAATCATAATCAGATTTCCGACTCGCAATCAGGTGGAAAATGCAAACACAAGCAAGTTGGACAGAATCGAATCTCAGGCGTATAGATACCCCGCGACAGATACTCCTGGTCACGATGATCAGGGCGCGCCCGTCCCCCGCGAAAAGATGGAGAGGCTCTTGAAGGACCTGGTTGCGCCTCAAGATCTTACACTCAAGGCCAGTCCATCAATGGAATCCATGCTATACTACGCCTAATGTTGCACTTTACTAAAGGTCGGTGCTCAAGTTATGCTGATCAAGGTATGTTCTGATCATTCGGCGATATATGCACATTCATGATGTTCGTAGAATCTTGTTCAAGGTGAACTCGTGAATGGGTCCATCGGACGAATTGTGGGATTCGCTACCGCTCGCGACGCCCTGAGCCAGGGCACACGGCTCGGCATCGCTGATAGTAACGCAAGCAAAAAATCAGCCTCGCAGGCCCAGTTACTCCGAGAGTTAGACGGTGCCTCTGGAGCATCCAACTCTAACTTTGATTTCGACGCGAAAGGCAAAGGTGACCCCAATGACTTTGTGCGCAAGTGCCTCAAGTCCGGGAAAAACTGGCCCATCGTCCAGTTCACCAGCGGACGCGAGGTGCTGTGTGTACCTGCCCAGTTCGAGGTGAACAACGCAGAAGGGACGGTGCAGGCGCGTCGTGAACAAGTGCCGCTCATCCTCGCATGGGCTCTGAGCATACACAAGTCGCAGGGCCAGACATTAGAGCGTGTTCGCGTGGATCTTGGCAGGATTTTCGAGAAGGGACAAGGTATGTAGCATTCTCTGCGAACACGTCTTAACGATCTGGGGACCTGATGTATCGTCGCACCAAACAGCTTACGTGGCGCTGTCCCGTGCAACAAGCATAGATAGACTGGAGGTCCTCAATTTCGATCCTATGAAGTAAGTTGTGTTACTCAGTTTATACTCGCTGGATTTGCTTATTTTGCTTATTCGCGGCTACCTAGGGTGATGGCCCATGAACGGGTACTCGAGTGGATGCGCGAATACGGCGGCATGCCTCGTGCAAAAGTCCGCGATTATCCAATGGACGACATTGATGAAGAGTTGGCATTCTGGGGCGACCAATTTTGAGCTCGCCTTCACTTCGAACATCTCACGAATCTTGTCGACTGTATATCTCAGAACACGATCTCATACTTACATCTATTTCTTGGTATTAAGCTAAACAGCATCTCGTATCGCATAAATGTATCATAAATATTTATGCCACATTATGTCATAAGGCGATCATGTTCATGGAACGATTGGGAGGGAGTAAGAAACGCTACGTATACAAACAACATTACGCTATATGCCCACAAAACACATCGAAAACGCGCTGGAAATCAGTCACAGCAGGCAGGTTCGTCAGCTAATACATGCTCGGGTATAAGTACATCGTAAAGCTACATCGTGCGTCTCATGTTCTGCTACCGTGACGCAAGGCTCGAGGATCGTTTGTGCCCGCCCCCTCCAAGAAAGGACCCGCCGGATGACGGCTCTTTTGGGGACCCCGGTATCAACGAGGCTGGTGGTATCGGCGGCGTAGGCGGAACGCGCAGTCCCGAAGACGTCGAAGACGACGGCGTCAGTGTACTTGCGAAAGTCGTTGCTGAGGACGGTGGCGATGTCGGCTCGTCCAACGAGATGAAGTGTGCACCTTCAAGCGCACTCAATTCTTCGAGGGTCCTCGACGATGGTAAATTCAGCGGCGGAGCAGAGGACACGGGCACAGGCTGGTTGTCGGACCACGGAGCTTTGAGCGGCGGTAATGGAGATGGCGGCACGCGCGGTCTGCGCGATGGTGATGGTGGTACTGAGGGGGGATTCGTGGCTGTTGCAGATTGTGGACTCATATGCGCGTAGGTAATGCCCTCATCATACCAGTGGGCGGGCCTTGGGGGCGGAGGGAGTGACTGTCTCGCAGGTGCACCGGGCATCGGGCCGGCACGGAGAGACGGATGAATGCTGTTAGTCGGGCGGGGCGGCATCTGTGGTGTAAAATCTTCAGTAAGTCCGGAATGTGACTCACTCCCTTGCGCAGAGCGAGGGAGCGTGGGTGCCGCAAATACATCTTGTGGTCGTGTTGCAGGCGATGGTGTCCGTCGTCTCATCGGGGGTATCTCGCCAACCTTCGTATGAATCGTTCCATAGGATACCGTCGGAGTGGGCTCGCCAAGAGGTGCTGGTGGTAGAGGGGGCGATGCATTTGTTTGGAAAAGGATGTTTGCGTGGGTGATAAGATCTTCCATGAGCGTATCCTGGTGTAAGATTAGTTTGATCGGTTTCTCTATAGTAGACGTAGCCCAATACCTTCAAGTTCTGAACACTGAGAAGGTCACCGCCTTTCGGTATGTCGTCTTCTCCAAACACAACAGATCCAAAAATGATTGCGAGGTTTTTCGCATCCATCTTATTCTTGTCGCTGTGGGCTGCAACTTTGGCCAGATGTTCAACAACCATCTTCAATGTTGCCTGATGCACTGGTGGCAACCGTCGAAGCTTCGATCGCAGAAGTTGGAAGTTGTTCTTGATGTGACTTTCTGACAAGGCGTCAAGATCATATTCGAAGCGGGCACTGAAACCGACTCACCTAGCTCCTCAGTGTGCTGGACACGATCTTGTAACGGAAACTTGAATAGTGGCTCAGGCAGTTCTCTCAAATATAGCTTGTCAATGGGGGTTAGATGTTGCTATGATTTGAGAGTGAGCGGAACATACCTTGAACAGTGAGGAAACAACGTAAACATCGTCCATAGAATTAAATTGAAATTCGTCTTCGTTCCTCTCGACTGTATGTTGTAGCTAATGTCCACGTTAGACGTCTATGTCTTGTCCATATTCATAAGCATACCTCTAGAACAGATGCATGTCTTCCAGATACCTAAATCAGTAATGGTGAGGATTCTAACCCACTAGATGTTAAGCGCTCTTACTCGGTATATGCCTTCGGCGTCCAATCCTCTATCATCGATTTCCTTGATACAAATCTTCACAATCTTTGGGACTTCTCCCTCCCCGAGGCCCTTCGCTGTTGCGTAGTCGACGAGACTGACGCCAAAAATCAGATCCCGACATTCGCCTACAGTGTAGTTCTGATAGTATAGCGGTTTGGGCGTCTGCGCAGCCAGCATCTTCGGAATGTTGTTGGATACTACTGCTGTATCTTGCTTAGGGTTAATCTGATCCACCATCCGTCGAGCATGTCCGCAAAGCTGTGTTTGAGTCGAGGAGGTGGCACTTCGAGGACCAATAAGTAACGAGAAAGAATATGGAAGAGCAAGACGCTTACAGTAAATCATCCGAATATCGCTGAAGTACTTTCTTTACGACTTCAGCGGATTCATGTACAAATGATTCAAGACTCTGTTAAGGGCCCTCCTAATTAGTGGGATACAAGATGCAGTTCAGTAGACAGACCTTATAGCCGCTTTCAACGATCTTTACTCGGCGAAGGCGCAACGTCTCCAACCAGTGCACGGCTTTGCGGTATTCCTTGTCTTTAGATCAAAGTCAATTTATTACAGGCGCTTGACGTCAAGGAGCGCCACTCACCGGCTTCATCAGCTTCGCGTTTTGCGCGTACTGTTCTTAGAGCGTCATTAGATCGACCAGTCTCTTTGATGTTTCCGCCCTTGTCCAAGAACGTCATCAACTGGTTGAGTTGCTTCTTGCCTACAGAGAGACTGAGTGAGCGAGACAGGGCGCCGAAGGGAGCAGTAGTACCCTGATGCGCCAAATCCTGCAGCGCCGTCGACGTAGAGGGCGAACGAGCACGCGCGGGCGCGACGCTGCCTGATGGTCGACGATCGAGGGGCCGTAGTGGCTGAGGGGCAGTGACCACGGGTCGTATTTGTGCGCCAGTATTACCTTTGGGAAAGACAAGAGGATTGTGCTCATACGTCGTAGTTGGTGATAGTGGAGGCACTACTACAGACGCGGCGGCCTTTGAGTCCTACATACCACTATGAGCACTCAACTATACGCGTAAAGCGCAGCAGCGTACCTCTGCGTCCTGGGCCTTCTTGAGGTAAGCGCGCTGGAGTTTGGGAAATACGTTCTCCGCGTAGTCTGAATGGGTAGAGATGGCTTCTTTGAGGTCATCGCGTATGCGTTTCCGTATTCGCTCTTGAGTTTCCTGTTGTATCAAGGATGTCTAAAATTGTGGCGGTATGTGAAGAAGTTGATGTGCGAACCTTGAGCGCGACTAGAGGATTGATAACCTCTACTGTCAAGCTCTCCACGAAAGCTTTACGCGTGTCTGCCTCTACAGGGTCTTGTTTAGTGAGGTTTAGGAGCTAGATACCGAGGGACGCACCTCTTTCCACGTTGTCTCTCACTTCATCCCAAGCTTTACGCGTCGAATAGGGAGCTTCATGGCCTCCATTCAGGTATATATCCGTCGTCTTGCACCGACGGTGGAGCTTAAGTAGAGACTCGATACTAGCATAGGAGGTTAATGGCAGGTCGTGATCGCAAAACATTAAGCCTCACTATGAGTCTTCTATCTTCTTCCTATATACTGATAGTCAGTCACCGCCATAACGAAGACGTAAACAATAGTACCTTTCTTGGAAGAAGGACAGATATGAGTCTGCAAGAAATCGAAGATGTGTGTCAAATAGATTCAGGGGTCCGTGAGGAGCTTCGGAGATAGAAGGACGACCTGAAGGGCCCGCTTCAGCGGAGGAGGTGGACATGAGAGGGAAAGATGGTGGTAGTGGAACGAATGGCGAGGGCCAACTTCGGTTTGGGAAACCAATAGGACCGAAAGCCACGTGTTTCCACCAGCGTCAAAGCTATCCTCCTGCCTTTTTCATTCCTCTCCATCATCTCCCCAGCTCAGTCCGACGCAAAACCCGAGTTCAAACGGCCTCAATACCCGTAACATGACTTCATTGACTTTAGATAGGAATACTATCGCTGCGCTGCGTCATATCACAGGCTCAATGGCTCAGCTGTGACCTCGGACAACACTGGATGCGGTTACTCATCTCCAGAAACATGCAGCGCAGGCAACCTGCGTCGGCCTACCATTCCGTAGAATATGGAGTTTGGAGTCATATTCATCATGATATATGGGACTCAAGGGACCGTCTTCTTTGTAACATGGATTTGCGTTCAGTGTCAACTCTACCACAGCGGTTTCGGAGCATAGGCGCATAACAACTGGCGCAGTCATTCTACTGCTGTGATCTTCTAACTTCTGGCGCCAGTTAGGAATTAATAGACATACACTTCGCAGGTGATTTAAACTCCTCCTGTTAGTACATCAGGTTTATCTTAGGGGTACCGTGCGCGGAAAAGTGCTCGTAACTTCAAAAACATATTGTACAAGTAGAATACCTCCGAAAAACTTCATCCATTCTGTGAAAGTCATCTAAACCTACGCTGTCTATCACGGCAATCATAAGTGATTGTGGAGGATCATGCCATTACCCTTCGAGATCATCCGCCGATGCGTAATACGTCAATATAACCGGCGGTTAGATGAGATAACCCTATTTATTCGGCGAGACCTAAGAGGCGACCTGTGACTTTCAACGTTAACCGCAACGTTGTGCGGTCATCCGCCCTCGTCTGCAACCTGGAATATCCCCTTGATATTGTGCGCCCGCCCGTGGTCTTTGACGAGCAGGTACCTCGAACTAATACCACATCATAAACTTCATCCCGACAAGTCCGAATAGGAGCCGACATTCAAGACAGCCTTTCGCTTAAGAATTCCGCTTGGTGGACGTCCTCGATGATGCCGATGCTCAGCTCGCAGACGATTCTCAACAGCTATGGCGCACATTTGACTCAAGCTTTGAGCTATGTGCAACTACCGGACCGTTCGTGAGTACTTGAGTGCCCGAGCTTCACCGTGTGCCAAGTCCGAACAACGCTGACCCTACTGCCAGGTTCTGGTCTAGCACGCTTTTCATCCCCGCATACGCATCTGCACTATCGGCACTCATTCTCTCGGTACAACGTATAACTACACTTGCGAGGAGAAGATCTGCGAAGTCCGCAAAGGCGCAAGAGCCTGTAACAGTCGTGCATAGTAGTCCTCCCACCAACGGGCAGCTCGCGCCCAAGTCCGGTATTCGCAAACACATCGACGAGCTGGGTGGCCCAGTCATCTTTGGCTGGCGATTGGCACGTCTGCTTGCATGCGCTGCGTCACTCGCTTTAAGTGTGTATACAGTTATCCTCAACCCCCACCAAGCTCGTGGCGCATCGGAGGCGAAGTATTCTCGGTGGTTGCAGATTAGTCTGACGGTGGTCTATGTGCGCCTTCCATCCCCTATTTATGCAGAACTGCTGAAATCATTCGCGTTATTTTAGGGCTACGCGCTTTCACTATCATTGGGCTCCATTCTCTGCAGCGCTGAGCGTGCCAGAACGGCGATTCAACACCTCGCTCTTCTACTTGTTGCTGTGTTTGCAGTATTTGCTTACCGTGATATATGGCCCTTGGCGACATATACATTGACTCCGTTGGATGCTGCCGAAGGCTGGCTGATATGGACCAAGATTGGAATCTTGGCTTTCGCAGCAGCTGCCGTGCCTTTGCTGATTCCACGCCAGTATATACCCGTTGACCCATCGGTACGCCCACAAGCTGAATTTCGTGAGCAACCATTTCATACTAAGCCGTGCGTGTAGGACCCTGCGGCGAAGCCTAATGACGAGCAGACCGCTTGCATATTGTCTATGATGCTATACAATTTCCTGGATCCGGTCATTTACCTGGGATACAGAACACCGCACTTGTCTTGGGATCAGCTGCCACCCCTTGCAGATTATGACTACACGAAGAACGTTGTAAAGCGAGGATTTCCGGTACGTGTCATATCTAGACGATGCAACGGTTCTTTATTCTCATGACATACTATAGAACTTGGATCCTTTCATGACGAAAAGCCGAAGGCACATCTTCTTCGGCTTGATGAAGACATTCCGTAAGATACCCGATGCATTAGTGAGCAAAGACAGTTGACATCGATATACAGGTTGGGAATATGTCGTACTATCCACTATGCTCATTATCCGAGTGCGTATCGAAACCTTCTCTCAAGATAGTGGAGAACAAGAATTGACATTCGCATCAGGTTATCTCCACATTTGCCATACCGATTGGTATTTATCGGTTGCTAAAGTACGTTTCGAGTTCCACTTCGTTTGCTGTCAACTAATAGCGAAACACTACAGTTATCTGTCGGATGAAGACAATATGGACATCGTCCGTCCTTGGGTGTGGATTGCATGGCTCATGTTAGGACCAGTTCTCGGTGCGATCGCCGTACAGTGGTATATCTTTGTAGCTGTGCGTGCCTTTCTTTGGAATGCATGGACATTACGATACTCACATCCGCTCAGACCCGTATGCTTGTGCATTCTCAAGCACTCATCACCCAACTCGTCTTCAACCACGCCCTCCGTGTGCGCGTCAAGGCCGAGACTTCGACCTCACCAACAGCCAGCACGGCGTCAAGCGCCGCAACGTCTCCCGACACCAGCTCCAATGCAGACGACAGCGAGAGCGAAGAGAGCGAGAGTGAAAGCGAGGACGAGACCGCCGTAAGCGAGACCACGAGCGCGACAAGGGGCTCTAGGGGCCTTGCATCACGCCCGGAGTCAGTTCGTGGAGGCTCGAAGGGTGCAGACCCGCCTGTAGAGGACACGCAGAAAGCGGGAAACTTCGTAGGAAAGCTCAACAATCTGGTCACAACGGATCTGAGCAACCTCGTGGAAGGACGGGACTTCCTCTTTGTTGGTGGGTCCATCTATATCGTACATCAACCATGGGTCTCTGACAAGTGCTGTCAGTGCTCTACATTCCGTTTCAGGTCTGCCTTTGCATATGGTTCTTGTATACGATTCTCGGTTGGAGGTACGTGGCAATTTCTCTCCAGCTCCAAATGCACGGCTGACTCTGTCTTCCAAGCGCACTGGTTGGCATGCTTGTCATCGTCCTTATGTTCCCATTACCTGGATACATCGCCCGAGTCATTCAGACTATTCAAGTTGAAAGAATGAAGAAGGTGCGGTCAAAATGACTCGTAGTTCACAACATACTAATTTATTCTCTAAGACCGATGCTCGTGTGCAAACGGTCACGGAGAGTAAGTAGTACTTGGTTCCAGTATGACAAGCAATAAATGCTGACCATTCCCAGTCATGAACATGATCCGCATGATCAAGGTGTGTACTTATGCATTATGACGTATGTCGTTCAGCGGATACTAAGTGGTTTTCTTAGATCTTCGGTTGGGAACCTAAGATATTCGACCAAGTTGCAGAGAAGCGTGAAGGCGAATTGAAATATCTTCGACAGTTCAAGATTCTTGAGCTGTCAAACGGTCTACTGAAGTGCGCACTGCTGCCTGAACTACTCGTCGATTTTACTTACTTGTTGTAGCTTCACAATACCTGTCCTGACCATGATTTTCACTTTCATGGCCTATGTAGGCATAATTTCGCTCTCATATCGTCCGTTACTGACTTCGTATTAGACCCTAGTCATGAAGCAAGAGCTTACTGGTAGGTATTCTGTAAGTTTAACCTTTCACAGACTAACCGTTCTGTGTAGCTTCACGCGTATTCTCTTCGATGACCGTCTTCCAAATTTTGCAGGAAAATCTGTACACTATTTTTGGCATGATCCCAGTGATTATCCAAGGTAGGTCGAGCCACACAGCACCGTGGCTTTTGTTGCTGACGGTCTTATACAGCCAAGGTCTCGCTTGACCGTGTCAACGACTTTTTGCTAAATGTAACTCGCCCACACTCTTCGCAACACTCTATTGACACTCGCCTTTCAGACCGAACTTCTGGATGAGTATACTTCGGAGAAGGATTCATCCAATGCCGAAACGGCTCATGAAGTAGTCGCCGCGCAGAATATTGATCCTTCGATCATCGGTTTCCGTGAAGCATCGTTCACTTGGAGCAGCTCAGACGACGACGACGACGACACTCCTGGATCACATTATCACGGTTTCACGCTGCGCATTGACAATGAGCTGACGTTCAAGGAAGGCGTTATTAACCTTATCGTCGGACCCACAGGTTCTGGAAAGACATCTTTGCTCATGGCGTTGTTGGGTAAGGGCAGGCAGCGTTTGCAGCGGGCGGAGTTGCTAAAGACAATTCATAACGATAGGCGAAATGCACTACCTTCCATCTGGTCCAACCTCATACTATCAACTGCCTCGTGCAGGGGGTGTCGCTTACGCCGCTCAGGAATCTTGGGTTCAAAACGAGACGATAAAAGTGACGTAGGCTTATTCGTCTCCACTTAGCATCAGACTGACTTCGGCTTAGGACAACATTCTGTTCGGCGCACCGTTCGACAAAGAGAGATATGACAAAGTTATTGAGCAATGTGGGCTCAAGCGCGACCTCGAGTTGTTCGAGGCTGGCGACAGGACAGAAGTTGGCGAGAAAGGTCTCACGCTCAGGTACGTAGCCCTTATTGCTCCGGCTGAGCACTGATTGACCAATACATCACAGTGGTGGCCAGAAGGTACGTCGACAGCAATAGGATTGCCTCAATACTCAACTTATGTTTGCAGGCTCGTATCACGCTCGCGCGAGCGATATACTCATCAGCCAAGATCCTACTACTCGATGACGTCAGTGATCAGTGATCCAACTGGTCGCGAAGCCATATTCACGATGCTATATAGATTCTCGCCGCTCTCGATGTGCACACAGCCAAGTGGATTGTTGATAAGTGCTTGAAGGGTGATCTCATCCAGGGTCGCACCGTGCTTCTAGTGGTAAGTTTTATGCTATATAATGAATCCGGATATCATTAACCCATCTTGCAGACGCACAACGTTCATATGGTAAAGCCTGTTGCTGAGTTTGTCGTATCGTTGGGTACGAACGGTCGAATTAAGAGCCAAGGCTCCCTTTCCAAAGCTCTATCGAAGAACAAGAAGCTAGCGCAGGCCGTGAAGAAGGTCGAGCAGGCACACAAAGTACAATTGAACCAGGTACCACCGCCCGAGGCAAATACGGCGCCTGTGAAGAAAGCGGATGGCAAGCTTGTCATCGCCGAGGAGATTTCTGTTGGGCATGTTGGCTGGCCTGCTCGTACGTACACGAGACTTTTCAGTCACGTCGTCGATGTTCATCCTTTTACAGTAAAGCTGTACTTCGAAAACCTTGGAGGCAAGATGCCTATCACATTTTGGGCGCTATTCCTCGGCGGAATGCTGGGCACTTCAGTCATCGAGACATTCCAGGCATGGTTCTTGGGATACTGGGCAGACCAATATGAGACTCACGATGCATCCGAAGTCAATGTTGTCTAGTGAGTACCGCTGTCCGGGATCGTTGTAGCTCTACTGATGTCTTTCAGCTACATTACCGTCTACACGATTCTACTGCTCTTCCTCCTCATTTCCTACCTGATGGCATGTTTCGTCTTCGTATACGGCTGCTTGCGGGCATCTCGGGCCATCCATGCTCATCTTATCGCCTCAGTCCTGGGTACAACGCTGAGGTAGGTATCATGCAGTCGTTAGCTACGAAGTCAATTAATGCTGTGTCGACCAGATGGCTTGACAGGACACCCACATCTAGAATCATCACTCGATGCACTCAAGACATCCAAGCTGGTGAGACAATCATCAACACTTTAGACGTGCACAGACTCATTACCCTTCCCAAGTCGATGGTCCCATATCATCCGGCTTCGGGAATCTTGTTGAGATGACGTCTTCGATGTTACTCAAATTTGTGGGTGTGGTAGTCATCTCCCCTCAATTCTTGATTCCGGGAATTGTCGTATCAGTCCTGGGTGGCTGGTGCGGTCAGATCTACATGAGATCCCAGCTTGCTGTGAAGCGCGAGATGAGCAACAACAGAGCACCCGTCCTAGGTCATGTAGGTGCAGCGATGTCAGGCTTGAGTAAGCTCAAACATTAAGCTCTGTTGGTGAATTACTTACCTCTCTCTCAGCCTCTATTCGGGCATACGGCGCTCAGCAAGCCTTTACATTGGAATCTTATCGAAGGATTGATAGATACTCAAGACCTGCAAGAACCTTCTTCAACCTCAACAGGTACGCATCCTAGTGCTTGGTATATTACGCTTACAGACTTATTTGCCACTATAGATGGGTCTGTATACGTATCGAAACATTGGCAGGTATATTCGCTGCTTCGCTTGGTGCATACCTCGTGTACTGGGGTGGCGAGACCGCTTCCAATACCGGCTTCTCATTGACCATGGCCGGTGAGTATTACTCTGAGCGCAATGGAACTACGAACGTTTTTTTCACACTTTCCCAAGTTGGCTTCAGCGGCATGATTCTGTGGTGGATCCGGCTACTCAATGACTTTGAAGTCAGCGGTATGTGAAAGAGTAATCATGACACGATTTGTCGTTCTAAACTTCTCTCAGGGAACAGTTTAGAGCGTATCCAGCAGTACGTTGTAATCGAGCAAGAACCGAAACCTGAGAAGCATGGTATACCTCCTGCGTATTGGCCCACAAGCGGCGAGCTTATCGTTGATAATCTATCTGCGAGATATTCCACGGTAAGCTGTTCCGTATCAAGTGCCTCAGAGGATCCTAATCTAAATCTATGACGGGCAGAATGGGCCTAAAGTATTGCAAGATATATCCTTCCACGTGAAGGCTGGGGAGCGTGTAGGAATAGGTAAGTGTTTGACTCTCGTCCTGGACCTTGCAAACAGGGCTCAAATACGTTACAGTTGGAAGAACGGGTAGTGGAAAGGTAAGCCTGGCTGACCGCAGCTGTGGTGATGCAGACGTTTATCATTCGATTGTAGAGTTCCCTGTCCTTGGCTCTCCTTCGCTGCATCATCACTGAGGGGATGATGCTCTATGATGGCATGCCTACGGATACCTTGAACCTAGATGCACTCCGTTCAAATATCACAATCATTCCTCAAGTGGTAGGTGCTTATGCTCCATGTCAGTGCCTCTTCTGACTGCGTGTTAGCCGGAACTTCTCAGTGGTACCCTCAGACAAAACCTCGATCCGTTCTCACAGCACGATGACGCCACTTTGAACAATGCGCTCCGTGCGGCTGGCCTATTCTCGCTCCAGAGCGAAGACGATGAAGCCCGTCTTACCCTCGACAGCCCCATCGCGAGTGGTGGTGGAAATCTGTCTGTAGGGCAGCGGCAGATTCTCGCCCTTGCGCGTGCTATCGTACGCAGAAGCAAGCTCCTTATCCTCGACGAAGGTTCGTATCAATCTTCTTAAACAAGATCAGTGCGCTTACTGATCGTCTTATAGCTACTTCCGCAATAGGTTTAGTGTTTTCATTGCGATTGTGATCATGTTATTGACCCTGAGCTAGACTACGAGACTGACACCATCATCCAGACGTCTCTGAGACAGCAGCTGGATAAGGATGTTACGCTCTTGACTATCGCACATCGTCTCCAGACCATCATGGATGCGGATAAGATCGTAAGTCTACTGTAAGGTCTTGATATCGTGCGCATACTTACATACAACTCCGTAGATGGTCCTCGACGCTGGTCGCCTCGTCAGTATATTCCGAACTTTCTGAATCACTGTGCTGAGTACCTTCACAGATCGAATTCGACAAGCCTAGCGAGCTCTTAAAGAAAGAGAAGGGCCTATTACGAGCATTAGTGGACGAGAGCGATGATCGTGACCGACTCATTGCAATGGCTAACGGTGCCGCATGAAGGCTACAAGTTCGCATTGCCCTCATAGACCAGTTTCTCTTTCTGCACATCAACAGCATCTGACGAGCTTGTATACCGCCTTGTAGCAGACCTTGTAGGACCATCACCATCATGTACGTAGGCTCATCGCAATATTCAGCACTCATATATCACAACGTACAACAACCAAGTGTCACGATTATCGTGCAAAAGATATACAAAAATCACGTAGCTTACAATTAGAGCACTGTGGCGTAGAGATATCACGGACATGGGGCAAATCAAGGGCAGCGACTCAAAGAAACAGGCCGGTACTTGAAGCGAAGACGAGCGTAGATGCGGCACGGAGCAAATCGGAGGCGCGTGTACATCGAGTAGATCATAACCAAACGGTCCAGAGCAGATATCTCGAACGAAACAGAGTAGATGTTTAGAGTCTCCTGTAACCAGGATCGTCGTCCCGAGGGCGGGGAGGTGGGTAGTCGCGCATAGACGAGCCTCGAGGGGGTCCGCCACTCGGGTAGCCGTTGCTGGCAAAGCCACTAGAGCCCTTGTATGGAGGCGCACCAGCACCAGCAGGGTAGCCAGAGTCATAGCCAGCGTTTGAAGGAGCCCGGGAAGGAGGACTTTGTGATCGGCGCCTAGCATAACCATGAGTTCGGAACTTTAAATCTATTCGACGAACCAACCTGTATCGATCGGAGCTGCCACCGCGAGGATAGTCAACCGCCATCCTACTGTAGTCAGCAGGTGGGCCTGGATAGTCGCTGGAGGGACATGTGAGATGAAAAATCTCAAGTCGGATGTGACGACGTACCGTGGAGGACGATCGAATTCCTCACGTGCCCGTGGGGGTGGACTCCGCGGTCTTGCAGAAGTTGGAGGGTATGGGGCGTACCTGTCGCTAGGCTGAGGCCTCCGTTCATATCGATCGTAGTATTCCCGAGTCGGTGGCGCAGTATAACGAGGATAACTGGAGGGTGCCACCTCCGGCTCAGGATAGTACCCAGGTCTAGACTCATAACGAGACGGAGGGGGAGGTGGCCCTCTTGCTCTGTAGTCGTCGATGTCCCTAGCAGGTCGCACTACCGGAGGCGGCGGATAGTCTCGGTAGTCTCTGTAGTCTTTAGGGGGCGAAGGAGGTCGTCGGAGGTCACGGGCAGCCGGCGGCGGCGGATAATCGAAGCCGTAGCGAGGGTCCCTAGGAGGTGGATATCTGGCGTAGTCATAGGAAGGATAGTCCCTAGGAGGCGGAAGATAGTCGCGCGAAGGCTGAATGCGATCGATGAGTGGGGGTCCACCACGACGAGTGTCACTGCGAACGGCATTAGCTAAGACAAGCGCGAGTACGATGTTTTCCTCACCTAGCTGGCGTATTTGGACATTCCCTGAGGAATGCGCGTCAGTCTTTACGCATTGTATGGAAGCATAGAAATTCACCTGGCCCAGTGTCCGACTTGCCCACACTTGAAACAAGCGCCAGGGTCGTTGCTGTACTTCGCGGTCCTACCACCACCGTGCGAGAGTTCGACACGAATTTTATTTCCCATGAAGTAGCCTTCATGATACTTAGCCACGCTTTCCTCAGCAGCATCGCGGTTGTCGAATTCCTGAGGAACAGATCAGGCAGTCAGTCAAATAACAGGAGCTGGGTGTGATAGGATGACATACTACGAAGCCATAGCCAATTCTTTTCCCAGGTGCAGTAATGACGTGAGGTTAATTCTCCAAGCTATTGAGCATAGAACGGCTTACTTGAGTTCAATATTGACGATATTTCCAATTTTGCCGAAACAATTCTCCAAGTCCTCTTTGCGAGTATGTTCAGGAAGGCCACCAATGTAAACCTTATTGGGCTGTATGGAAAAGGATAAGGTAAACGCCAAGTTCACGATAAGATAGATGAAGAGCCAGAATTGCAATGCACGAGAGAATCAAATGAGAATCCTGGCGTGGGTGAACACAGCGAGCAGACGGGCAGTCGGGGAGAGCCCAGATAGGAGTCCGTGAGCAGCCTATCTACAGGAGATATCCGCTCGCGGTGTCGCACAGAATCGCCGAAGCCACAGACATGAATGTCCACAGGCAGACGTCCAACCGAAGTCAGGAGCGCAGCAAGAGTAGCTCGAGAGCGATACGAGTTTTATGGTGAAGGTCCGTGCGCACGCCAGTTCGTGTGTGGAGACAGGGGTTTACAGCGGAATCAAAGTAAGACCAGACAAGCACCTTGATCTGCTTTTCACCTCGATGAGGAGTTTCAAGTTTGCCACCAGAAGTGGTGGTTGTTGGGGCAGGAGAGGCGTCCTTGCGTTCGACTGATTGAGCTTGGGGCTCGTGGTGGTCGTCAGGACGGGGACCGGGGGCACCAGTGGGGTCAGAATCTGCTGGTTGCTGGACCTCGACTGGGGGGTCAATAGGGGCAGCCCATTTTTCAGAGTCTTGGGCGTTGTTGCTGCCGTTGAGGACGACGGGCGAGGCAGTCATGACGGTCATGAGCAAGACGCGCTTTGGAGGAATAACCCGACGCGTTGAAATTTGGCCCCTGCCCCCGTGGGAAAGTGCACAAACATTCGCAAGCAAAGACGCGCTCGTAATTTTGTGAAGCGCTCGTGATTTCAGCACGTCCGCTCAAGCGTCCGCCATGGACCGCAAACGCGTTCTGCACAATGCCAAGGCTCGCCAGTCGACAGCTGGGTCGCGGAAGAAAGGGAAGAAACCTCAAAAGACTAAAAACACGGACCAATACGATCCGAATGCTGCCATCATTGTACCGAAGTCGGAGGAGCAGAAAGAGCTGGACAGGAGAGAAAGGCTAAGACAAGAGGTACACAACGCGTATTATCCAAACGTGTACCCTCATTTAGATAATGCGTTCTTAGCTTATTGCTCAGTCCGAGTCTAAAGTCAGCAGCAAGAAGAAGAAACGACTTGACAAATACATTGTATGCGTTCTGCACAACGTATCGAAGCAAGCTAATGTGCGACGCAATTACAGGAAAAGAAATTGAAGCAAGAGGAGCGTGTCGTCTTATTCGACAAACTTTCGTTCGTTTTCTTCAGTCTGCATCCTGATCTCCTCTGATTGTCACGAAGCAAGACGCAGGCACAACTTCCCAATGCACTTGGCCTCGCTTCCTCTGCTACGCTTGGTACAGGGAAAGCTATGACTCACCAGGAACGCCTGGAGAAGGAAGAGCACAACGAAGTGAAGCGAACAATGGACGGTCGAACCAAGTCAGGAAAACGTAAACGTTCCGCATTGACCTACGATTCACCAGAAGACGGAGACATGTCTGATCAAGCAGCCGCTGGCGGGGACATCGAAATGGACGTTGCGGAACCGCCGTCTGGCGAAGCAAAGCCTCCAGAGCCTCCAGGAAGCTCCAGGGCTAATCCACTGGTCGTGGTAGACTCCGGATTCTCGACCACGGTAGAGAGTCCCGTTCCCACAACTATGGTCATAGGTGGTGCATTGCAGCGAAACCCAGACGGAACAGTCGTCGCCCCACGAATTGTCAAGAAGAAGGGCAAGGGCTCTGTATGTGACTTACACAAACTCGGCCCGGTGCTGTTTGCTGATAATGAGGCCAGACATTCGCTTCTTGGAAGGTTGGAGCAGGACAAACCACTTCTACAGGCCATGGATCGGACACGTCCTTCGACAGTTCAGATTCTGCCTATGATAGCGATGAGGATGAGGACGAATACTCTCAAGCAGCGGACTCCGATGATGACGCGCATAGCGAGGATAGTCAAAATGAAAGACATTATGGTTTTGGTAATATCGAAGAAGGCGAAGAGGATCCTGAGGAGGCACTACAACCTACTAAGAAGAAACTCGGCTTCAAGGACTGGGCCATGAAGCAGCTGAGTGCGGCCAAGGGTTACGTTGCCCCTACGGCCCCAGAGACACCTCAGCCAGATCCTCCACCGGAACCCGCGCCTCCTCCTACAAAAAAGCGTAAAGTGGATCCTTCTACACCTCGTGAGATGCGCGGTCCACTAGGAAAGGATCTGGCGCTTCCCCAAACGGCTCTTGCAAAGCACCTTCAAGAACAGGCAAACAAAGACGCTAGCCAGTCGGCAAAGCGAAAGTTCGTTGATGTCAAGCGGCCTCCAGAAGTCGAAGATTCACGCTTGCTGTTACCGATAGTGGCAGAAGAGCAGCCTATTATGGAGGCCATTCTGCTCAACAACGTCGTCATCATTTGTGGCGAGACTGGTAGCGGAAAGACCACACAGGTCCCTCAATTTCTGTATGAGACCGGGTTCGGCTCACCAGGCAGTGGTATGCCGCAGACGTTTCTTATTTGTGTCGTTGTGCTTATAATCTGGCAGACAATCCCGGGATGATCGGCGTCACTCAGCCACGACGAGTTGCTGCTATGTCGATGGCCTCGCGCGTAGCCCACGAGCTTTCTTTGACGTCCTCCAAGGTCTCATATCAAATCCGATACGATGCTACCGTTTCGCCGGATACATCTATCAAATTTATGACGGATGGTGTCTTGCTGCGGGAACTAGCCACCGATTTCCTGCTCACGAAATACTCTGTCGTCATCATCGATGAAGCTCACGAGAGGAGTATGAACACAGACATCCTCATCGGCGTACTGAGCAGGGTGATCAAGCTGCGTGAAGATATGTGGGTACAAGGCAAGGATAACATCAAGGTAAGACCATAGTCATTCGCATCATTATCTGCTAACAACCGTACGTTGTAGCCGCTACGCCTTGTCATCATGTCCGCGACACTGCGCGTGTCCGACTTCGCAGAAAACACTACGCTGTTCGCCAAACCGCCACCCATCATCAACGTCCCCGGACGTTCCCATCCCGTCACCGTCCACTTCAGCCGCCGCACAGCGTCCGACTACGTCACCGAGGCCATCCGCAAGGCCAGCAAGATACACGCACGCTTACCTCCCGGCGGCATCCTCATTTTCCTCACTGGTCAAAATGAGATCGCTGGTGTATGCAGGAAGCTGGAAGCCAGGTATGGCGCTAAATCTCTGCAAGAGAGGAAAAGACGGAGAAACACTGTCTCTGCATCGTCGAATATGGACTCAGCGGAGGTTGGGCAGAGGAACACTGTAGCTCCCGCGCAAGGTCAGTAGTTTATCGTTGTTCATCCGCCTGTGTTTGACGCTGTATCAGCCGATGTCGAGGCGGAGGACGTCGATCTAGGTGCCGATCAGGAATTAGCCGTGGACGTCGACGGCGACAATGCCGAAGTAGACGATGACGAGGCCTTGGACAGCGACGAAGATATGAACGACGCTGAACTTGGAATTGACAAAGAGGAATCTGAAGGTATGTTTGTATTCCTCTCGACAAAATCATTGGTTCACTCTTCGTTAGTCCCAATGCACGTCGTGCCCTTGTACGCTCTGCTTCCCAGCGATAAACAGATGAAAGTATTCGAGCCGCCGCCCCCAGGGACACGGCTAGTGGTTGTCTCGACAAACGTAGCAGAAACATCGTTGACTATTCCAGGCATCCGGTACGTCGTCGATTGTGGAAGAGCCAAGGAGGTACGCTCGATCAAGCGTGATTCCGCGCAGTCTCGAAACTCATTGCTTCTTGCAGAGACGCTACGACATTTCAAACGGCGTGCAGGCTTTCCAAGTCAGCTGGACGTCCAAGGCGTCTGCCGCGCAAAGAGCGGGTCGAGCCGGTCGTACTGGCCCTGGTCACTGCTACCGACTGTATTCATCCGCGCTCTACGAGACATACTTCGAAGAGTTCTCCCAGCCGGAGATTTTGCGTATGCCGATCGAAGGCGTAGCTCTCCAGATGAAGAGCATGCACATCGACGCCGTCGTAAACTTCCCCTTCCCGACTCCGCCGGATCGGGCGAGCCTGAAGAAAGCGGAAGACATACTCACGCATCTTGGCGCGTTGACGGCGCCGCAGTCGACGACCGACCTGGGGGGCAAGATCACTGAGATTGGCAGGGCGATGTCCCTCTTCCCGCTTTCACCCAGATTCTCCAGGATGCTCGTTAGTGGACGACAGCATGGCTGCCTGCCATACGTCATTACGATCGTATCCGCGCTGTCTGTTGGCGATCCCTTGCTTCGCGAAGAAGCGATCACTGTTGAAGATTCCGATGATGATGAATCCGACTCTGAGGAGTTGTCGCATCTCACTAGCGACGCCGTCAAGGCCAAAGAAGCGCGTCGTTTACGGCGTAAGGCGTTCTTCCAGTCACAGGAAGTGAGTACCTTGACTTATTGACATCGCATCATGTTCTTACGAGTGTGTGCTATAGACCCACGCGTCCCTGGGAAATCACATCAGTGATGTATTCCGGATTTTGTCAGTCGTCGGTGCATATGAGTACGCTGGAGGCGGCCATAAATTCTGTACGGAACACTTTGTACGCCCCAAGGTACGTGATATCGTATGCGCCTTCACGACTCTTTGGAAAACTCACAGTCGAGCACAGGCTATGGAGGAGATACATAAGTTGCGAGCCCAGATCAGCAGTATCGTACAAACCAACTTCCCCGATGCCAATTCCGGCTTCGTGTCCAACCTATTACCCCCGAGTGCTCTCCAGGTAAGCTCTAGATGTTGCGGCAGGCAGAATCTTATCTTGACGATCCGTATAGCTCAAAGTGTTGAGGCAACTGCTTACTGCCGGCTTCATCGACCAAGTCGCAGTACGGAAAGATAAAGTCCAGAAAGACAGCGCGACCGGGCAACAGTTTACTACCTCAAGAGGCGTCCCATATCGCGCCATAGGCGTAGATGAAGACGTCTACATCCATCCTAGCTCCGTTCTAGCGGGACAACCCCCTCCGGACTTCGTTGTCTATCTGGAAGTGGTGAAGACGTCCAAGGTCTGGATCAAAGGTGAGTATACGATTTAGCATCATGTACTCCGTGAATGACAGGGTATACTAGGGGTTACGACAATCAACGCGTCTTGGTTATCGAGTCTGGGTAAATCGATGTGCACATATCCGAAACCTATAAAGACGACGGACGGTAAATTTGTCGTTATACCACACTTCGGTCCCGGGGGATGGGAGTTGCCACCAGTACCGGCACCTTAGTTCGCGGTTAGCAGCAACGCAGTCTTCCTCCACCTGTTTCCTCTTTTTATCTTGTAACTTTCGATACAACGTTTTGTACGCTGCATTTGGATCGGCCGCGTCCTGCACCTTCTTTCACTTGTGTGTGTATGGTAGGCTATATCCAATGGTGACAATGGCGTTTCACCCTTTCCACTACTAGATGAGCGCATCGGATGTCGTGTGCTCCTTCGTGACTGACAGTCTGCGCGGTATGGTAATTTCAAGGGAAAATCTTCTTATTGGCGCTATAGTGTAGTGGTTATCACTTGGGATTCTGATTTATAACTTCCCAAAACCCAGGTTCGAGCCCTGGTAGCGCCTTACCATGTGATTCTTTGGGTATAGTTTTTATTTGCAAGACACGATCGAGTCCGACGGCGTAAGTATGTGAGCTGAGAGCTCGTTGATTCGAACTTCGAACCAACGAGCTCTCAGCTCACATACGCCCGAAGTTCGAACTCTGCATTGGGGCTCCATTTGTTGAGATCACGTCACTCGTAAGGCTCCAACCATTTAGTTTATTTACTGTTTATAAACAGTAAAAACCGTTTACACTTTACGTTTATTTACTTTTTCTGCGTAAAAGTGTGTAAACAGTTTATTAAACAGTAAATAAATGGTTGTG